>CM052895.1:56728292-56753837 GCA_028534135.1 Potos flavus
AAGAAAATAAAATCCCCATAAAACTCAGTATCCGGAGATGATTGCTCTGAAGTTAGAGAAATAGGACAGACTTTAGAGTCACCCAGACCTGCATTAAAATCCTGTCTTTTTCACTTACTAATGTATTAGTAGCTAAATGATTTAACTTCTCTGAAATAATTTTTTTAATCTGTAAATGGATGCATTAGTAAGGATAGGATAAACTTGTCACAAGTAAACTGTGAAATTTAATAAACATAATAGGTTTTTTTTTTCCTGGGCTCACATAATGATCTAACAAGTTTGGGTTCATGCTAATGGCAGCTTTTTTCAGTGCTCTTGGGACCCAGAGTCCTTCGAGTGTTTGACTACTATCTTCCAGGGCAGGGGTTACAAATTTTTTCTGTAAAGGGCCAGATAATAAATATTTTAGCCTTTGCAAGCCATAATGTCTGTTTAAACTCAACTACACTGCTGTAGCACAGAGCAGTCAATAAGCAATATGTAAGTGAATTGGCATACGTTTTAGGGTTCCTTGGCTTGTTGGTACAACACTAACCTCTGCCTCTGTAGCCCCATGGTGTTCTCCCTGCAGGTTACTGTTCACATGACCATCTTCTTATAAGGACATCACTTATATTGAATTAGGGATCCACTATACTCCAGTATGACTTCATTTTAATTAATTACATCTGCAGTGACCCTATTTCCTACAAATAAGGCCGCATTTTGAGGTACTGGGGATTAGAGCTTCAATATGCGTCTTTTTGGAGGGGACACAATTCAACTCATAATACTATGGCTCAAGCTTGCATTACCTTTGCTGGACCACTACTGTAGCCTTTTACTTGTTTTGTTTTCTTCTTAATACTCCATCATTTTCTTATTTCAATATACCTTTCAAGGTCAGAAAACCTTTTTTTTTTTTTAAGATTTATTTCCAAGAAAGAGAGAGAGCATTACATGCTCAAGGGGAGGGGCAAAGGGAGAAAACTTTTAAGCAGACTCCCCACTGAGCGCACAGCTTAACACAGGGCCCCATCTCATGACCCATGAGATCATGACCGGAGCCGAAACCAAGAGCTGGACACTTAACCGACTGAGCCACCTAGGTGCCCTTAGAAAACCTTTTCTAACACAGCATGAGTATGATATACTAAGTTTTGAATTAGAAGTTCAGTAGCTTTGGGTAAATAACTTAATTCCCTAAATCTCAGCTATTTCTTCTGTTAAACAGAAATAATGGTACTTACTTCATAGCACTGTCAAGAGGATTAACTAAGATCGTACCTACCATACACAGTGCCTGATAGTCAAGGGCTTCCTCAATAAATAGTGTGCCTGAATTTATGACCTTAATTATATAATTGTTACTCAAAAATGTTAACATCATGGACTTGTTTTATTTCTTTAAATGTCCCATGTAGACTAGCATTGCCTTGCCCCTAAGAGACACTCAATAATCACTTACCTTATGAATTTTTGAAGGCAAGCCCTTGAAGAAGCAGCTTCTAGTCTTCAAAATAACACAACTCTAAGCAAGAGAAAAATGTATGAGGAAATTAGGTCAAAGATAGAGATAAGAAAATAAGTATATAGGGCAAGGTTGAATTTATTAGGATTCTTCTTTATGAGTCATACCAACAATGTTTAGCTTATATAAGAAATATGTACAGTATTTCCAAGTTGGCTATTGAAGGTAAAAAAATCTGTTTTGTATTTTAAAGTAAGCAAAAAGTTCCTTTAAATAACAGCATGGCATTGAGGAATCTTAGCATTTTCTTATTTTTACCCCAACAACAATCTACTTTCATGTATACTCCACACACAGTACCAACTCAACATTCTTGTCTCTGAAAAACCACATGGAAGGTTAGGTAGTATTAGTCTCCTATTTTTTATCTTCTAATGTATGATCATCTGAAATCAAATTATTAAGTTTCAGAGCTGAAAGAAGACTTAGTGATCACTCAATACCCTTTTATAGATAAGAAAACACTACCTGGAATAATTATGTGATTGAGATCATGCTGCTATTTAGTGCCAAAACAGAGATTAGAAACCAGGATGGCTGTCAAGTGCTCATTCTTCTTTCCCATACATCCTTGACATCAAGCTGAAGATAATGAAGAGGAAATCCATGGATGATTCCTGGGAATGAGAACTCTGTACGGAAGCCCTCCTACTCTGACACAGTGGTTGTAGAGTGCCCATCTTGGCAGAGTCATCCTGCACAAAGAACATTAATATTGACGGCAAAATAAATAAGAAATCTGTGCACATATTAAGGCTCACATTAAAGACTTACAGCCAGCTAATTCAGGAAAAAAATTGGGAAAAGAATGATTAAAATCTGTTTTTCCTTCGTACTCTGTATACACTGTTTCTTAAACTTCAGCATATATATAAATCACCTGGGGATTTGTTAACAAAGACTATGATCGAGTAGATTCAGGACAGGGCCTGAGAGTCTGCATTTCTAACAAGCTCCTATATGATGCTGTTGTCTATGATCAATGGACTTATTTGGAATAGTAAACTCAAGAATGCTGGTAGATTATAATCTTTCTGGTATCTGGGTAGTGTGAGTTTGGTCTGTAGGAACCACAATAACTCTACTGCTTGCTATCTCTTGCCCTGCTTTGGTTCTTAGCTCTATTCTAATACTCTATACAGTTGTGTTTTTTTTTTTTCTACACAACTAGAAAAAACTTTCTATTGGGATGTATCATGACTCGTATTTCTTTGACTCTACAGTGCCTACCAAATGTTGGTCACTTAGAAATGTTTATGACTGGGGCGCCTGGATGGCTCAGTGGGTTAAAGCCTCTGTCTTCAGCTCAGGTCATGATCTCAGGGTCCTGGGATCGAGGCCCCGCATCGGGCTCTCTGCTAGCAGGGAGCCTGCTTCCCCTACTCTCTCTGCCTGCCTCTCTGCCTACTTGTGATCTCTGTCAAATAAATAAATAAATCTTTAAAAAGAAAAGAAAAAAAAATGTTTATGACTGATTATAATGTTAAAGAAAAAGAATGTCTGGAAGAAAACGTATTCTGAAAGAAGGAAGTCCTTTTTGAACACTTTTCTTGGCCATAATGGAAATCATTTTGTAAGCTAGCCATGCTACATGTGCTATGACATTAGAATCAATGTCATTTTGTAAAATATGTGATTCGTCTTATCATATGCATTAATCTATGTATAATAGTGTTTTACTTATTTTGAAAGAGAAAAATTTAATAATTCCATTTATAATTTCATTCCTACCTGAAACTAGAAATAGTAAATCATGACTGATTATATGCAAAAAGTGTTTTACTTAGAATAACTGTTATAGAAAAAGTATCAACTCAAATTCAATCCATTTCAAATAACAATATTTTGGAAATTTATATTTAAAGATAAAAACAAATTTTTAAATAATCCATTCAATTAATAACAATATTCACTGATAATATATACTAATTTTGGAATAAACAAGGAGTTATTTTTTGGAAGAAGGAAAATTTTTCCACTGAAATTCTTTAGGGCAGATAGAACACCTTGATATTTCTCGGACCCAGCCTGATCATAAAATGATACATACTTGAAAAAAATATTCTAGTAATCTATCAAGTTTCCCAAGTCCTCTCTTGATTTTCTGGTATCTCAATATTCTCTTTGGGGTACATAAAATATCCTCAAACTTGGAAATTTTCTTTCGCAATTGGTAACTGGTCTCACTCTTCAATATACCCAAAGGTCAGTGTTCGGGCTTCTCATTCCAATAATTCTTCCCTGTAACTTTCAATTATGAAATTATATAATTTTGGTTAAAATACCTAACATTGCCAACTCAAGAATTTATTAATTTCAAGGAGATGTTTTCAGTTAAGTTTTCTCTTTCCAATACAGTCAACATATATTATTATATTGATGTACAATAGTGATTCAACAATTCTATACATTACTTAGTTCCTATCATGATAAGTGTATTCTTTTTCAAGGAAATTTATTAGTAGACGTAACTGGAGTTAGAGTGTGCTCAATGACACTATCAAAACCTCTTGTTTGTTTTCTCAACCTACCTTCCATATCCTAAGCTTCATCCAAAGGCTGGTTCCCTATAGTAGCACAATGGGAGCCCGAGGTATCTGAGGGTTATTTATTGACTTCCACAAGAAGAGAATATGTGAAAGCTAAAACCCTGTTCCTCTCAAAATCGACGACAGAGGTCATTTTCATCTACTGAATAGACAACTTGAGTCACAGGCTTATCCTGGTCCGATGATAGTTAAGAGGGAGATGCCAGGCATTTTAATAGTCTAATTAGAATTTCCTTTGGAAATGAAGATTTGCGTAGGTCCCTGGAGGGAAAAAAAAAATTCAGAGCTCAGTTTGGAACGAAGAAGACAATGTGGGATTATTCCAAGACACAGATTTCTTAACTCTACCTTCTTTCACAAGATTCAGGTTTATGTAGCAATACATTTGTCCCACCTTTTCTTTGCACTGTCTTCTGACAATCAGTTGAAAGCGGTCAATAAAAACCTAATGAAAAGCGATTAGGTGCCAAGAGTGGAGAGCAGGGACTAGTTTTACAAGTGATCATTCCATTAACACATATATTTGTGTTATAAGAATTTTGCTATCTTACCAATCTTCTGATACAGGAAAAGAAGACTTACATATCAAAGACCCCTATATTTCACATATCCTTCATGTTTGACATCTTAGTTCCAAAGGAAAATATACAAGCAATATTTACTGTGTACCAACAAAGAAGAATGAAGAAATTGACAGTCTAAGGTGTCCACCTACATTTGAGTTACAGAGAAGATGCCAAAAAGGACTCCAATTTCTTCATACACAATAATGGAATGAATCAGAGGTATTCCCTAGAATACTGGGGCATCTGACTGTCAACAAAGGACAGGAGGCCACTGAAAAAAGAGCTCTGTCCTTGTAGTTTTTCTCTGGCACAGGAAAAACACACATAATGGCATTGGGGGAAAAATTATACTCAGTTTATACAGGAACTATATACTCTCTTATTTGGGTGACTTTAACAATTTTTTTTAGCTCTGATGTGATATGAAGCACTTGTTAACCCATGTAAGAATGAGTCATGTTCTAACATATTTCTTTTGTATCTTGTGGTTAGAGAGCTGTGCTGAACTGACAGATAAAGATTGTGGAGAAAGATGGGCTTTTTGTTCATATACATTGAGGACTGAATCTGTGAAAGAAGATGACCCTCAAAAATGATACATTGTTTTTCAAGAGTGACAGCCAGAAAGGTGAATGCCAGTGGTGACAGGAACACGGCAGGGACATCAGCCAGCAGCATCAACGCCTTTGTCCTTGATCATAAAGTAACAAGCAGTGGGTAAGGACTAAGGAATGCTGGCTCCTGACAACTAACTTTACATATAACTAAAAAGAGTATAAGAAAAAGGTCAAAATGTTATATCAAAAGAAAAGGATCTCTATAGACTGGTGACTAAGGCAACAAGTACTGAGGTTCAGAATAAAAGATGTCTGGAAATATTCCCCAAGCATGCCTAGCAACATGCTCTGCCTTCGTTTCGACTGTTGTGTTGTTTACTTTCTCCCTTAGCTTTCTAAGAGCAGCAGAGCCACACAGGCTGCATGTATGGCCTTCGGGAAGGGAGAGAGTGGTGGGGGCTGGGGGCACGGGACAACTATGAGTTAGTGAAAATGCTAACCTGGTCCCTTGGTCTCAGGAGAACTGTGAGAAACAAGTGAAGTTGACTCTAAGACTTTTGTAATGCTACCGGGCAGAATAAAAATCCTCTTCTGTTGTCTCCCACAAGATTAATTTTTCTCCCTTGAGTATTATCAAGAGAGATTGAGCACAAGATAGAAAAGTCAATAGCCTTATTCTTATCTGAGCATCTTTTCTAAGTAATCTCAATTGGAATAACAGTCTCTCCAGCATAATTTTAAGGAAAAAAATATATACACGTTGTGTGCGTGTGTGTGTGTGTGTGTGTGTGTGTGTATGTATGTATCTAGGTAAAGAGAATGAAACTAAGGTACAGAAGGTTGGAGAAACTGAAGCACAAATTAAGAGGGAAACTAAAAATAGCTAATCCTGTCTATTTGGGGGCAATTTCCATAGAATAAAGTAGAAAATGATGTGGGGAGCACCTCTCTAGTAAACTGCTTTGGAACCTGTTTTTCTACTAATTCTTTGGCACTAGGTAGCTTTCCTCAAAATCAGCTATGCATTCCTGCTCCTCTCAGCCACTGCCATGCCATCTTTCTGAAAAAAGTCCACTCAATAACGCACCAACTTTAATATATAATAAAAAGAGCAGTTGAATTTGTTATAAGCTTGCTGTTTACCAGAGATTTTTACAAGTGTTTTTACATTATCAACCCATTTGATCTTCACAACGACATTTTGGAATGGGTAGCTCCATTTCACAGATGAGAAAACCATAGCACAGACTAAAAAACATACCTAACAAAGGAATAGAGAGAGAGAGAGAGAGAGAGAAAGGAGATAAACCAAGAAACAGAATCTTAACTATAGAGAACGGACTGACAGTTACCAGAGGGGAGGTAGGTAAGGGGGTGGGGGTGAGGGGATGGGGAGTGGGCCGTGGGAAGGTGAAACAGGTGATAGGGATTAAGGAGTACAGTTGTCCTGATGAGCACTAGGTGATGTATGCAAGTGTTGAATCACTATACCATACACCTGAAACTAATATTACAATGTATGTTAAGTAACTGGAATTGGAATAAAAATTAAAAAAAAAAAAAAAAAAAAAGAAACAGGCTTAAATTGTATGGTTCTAAGTGGCAGAGCTGATTCCATCCCAGACAGACTGGCTTTAAAGCCTACCCTAGTAGCCCATGATTTATAACCCAAGACCATTTGTGTATAGTATTTGCTAGTAAAACATTTCCTATTTTGAAGTGTTCTGGGGTTTGTTGTTGTTGTTGTTGTTTTTTGTCCTATTTGCTTCTTCTAAAAAAATAGAATTTATCCTATTTTTCATTTGGGGGTTTCTGCATGATTCTCAAAAATAAGACAACTCATTTCTTAATTTCTTCCAGGTTCTAGGAGATCGAAAGCTACAATTATTGCACAGATAATTATCAATTTTAATTTAATTTTTGTACTTGCCACAATTATTAATTTTTTTACTTTAATCCATTGGAAAAATGCAAAACACCAATCTAAGTTGAGGAAAAGAAGATATCCCTGGTGGCCTTATTCCAAGTGTATGTTCTTGGGTAAATCACGATGGCTTTAGTTCTGGCATTTATAAACAATGGGATAAGAGGAGCTAAAATATTTAAAGAAGCTTCCAGAACTAAAATTTGATGAGTTTGTACATTATTGGGTTTGTACATTACTGGACTTTACCCCAATTTTTTGGTAGCATTAACTTCTTATTTAGGACATTTAAAACCAAACTGTACAACATATAGCAGAAAACTTTTCTGCCTAACCTTTATTCTAACCTCTATTAAGTTGTTTCAAAACATGTCCTCATTTCTAAGGCTACTATATAATATTCGTTTATGTCTTTGGAAAGTGAACCACTTCTCTGAGAAATCCTGATTTCTCGATACTCTGCTAAATATTTTTAAAAGCAAATTATTATTTGAAGGAAAATAAATAAGAACTTCTTCCAGCAGGCCAAAGAAGCCACAATCATGCTAGGGTTTATGATGACATAAACTTTTCCTAGACACTAAAGCAAGACATTGCTCCTAGCATTCTACCATCTGCTGCAGATATTTTAAAATTCTAAAGCACTAACAATGATGCAATTTGCTACATTTTGAGCTGCATTTTACAACTCTTTCTTTGCTGAATTACTATTGATGACATTAAAACCCTTTACAAATCAAGACAACACATTTGCTTGCTAGTGCCACCAAAGAGCTGTCAGCTACTCTCTTTCTAGGAGTCTACCTGCCACCTCCTTTGGGGTCAGCAATGTTTAAACCCTCTCAGAGAATGAGAAGGAGACCCATCATTTTCTGTTACTTATCGCTCATGGGGGAAAATGCCCAGGGAGAAGACAACATTAACTGAAAGAAGGAGTAACTGGGAAGCAAAGTGAGCAATTTATTATAATTTTTCCATCTTCTCATAGATAAGGAGGAGTATTCTCCAGATTTCTGGAAACAAAAGGCTGAAAGTTACTAAAGTTATACAACACAGGAGGGTCGAGGAGCCAAAACACTTTTTCATGAGGACACATGTAAAACATAGAGAATCAGAGAAATTAAGTTGCCTGAAGGAAGAAGAAAAATGGCAAGAGTTAAGATTTAAACATTTGATAAGGACTTAAAAGTTTTCTTTTTCTCCCGAAAGTTGAGCAAGCGGGATATCTTCGTAGATACGTAGGTTTTAAAAAACTCTAATTTCAAATTATTTTCAGCCAGTGATCATGTGTTACCTGGCTCTCTGCAAAAAAGTTCCCTTAGAGGGAAAGGAAGAATACACATTGCCAACAATTATGAAAGAAGTTTCAGCTCAACTCCACACCTGACAGACTGTGGTCATCAGTTTCAAACTTCAGAGATTATTAGCAGCTGTTACTTTCTAAAAGTACCTAAGATATTCAAACATTTGCCCCGGAAAAATGACACCTGTCAGAAAAAGTAACAGGATAAAATATGTCTTCATTTTAAAGACATAGTTTATAAGAGATTCTCATCTAACTGAAAAAATCATTGCTGAAAAACTGAAAAAAATCACTGCATTCATGGTTACCTTCCTAGCCATTTCTTTCCCTTTATATTAGACTCTTTTTAAAAGATCTTAAATTCAAAGTCCTCATATTTTTATTAGGTTTCATTGCTGAAATAATTTTAACTGTTGTTATACCTGTTCTAAAACCTTTATCACAAAAGGCCTGGAACAGTAAATATATGCTTATTATATAAATAAAATAAAATATATTTGAATTTTGATATTAATGCTAATTTCTGAATACTCATCAAATTCCCCTTTCATTTCATTTTTTTGTACACAAAACACTATTTCACAGAAATGAGAGGACATGTTGAGAAATATTTTCTTTTTTTTAAGTTTCAGGGTAAGAAAAAATAAAGTTTACATCCTCGAACATCCTTATTCCCAAGGTCCTGCTGCATCAAGTGAGGGGAAAGCAGGTGACTTAACAAGCAGAGCTGAGGGCTGAGTCACCACGCTTAGAAGTTGCAAACTGTCATCTTATTTTTATTACCGAACACTTAATGAAAGAGTGGTGAGGTTCCAAGCAGGTGGCCAGGCAAGACGCGAATGAATCACTTGGAGAAAAGGCACAAACAGAGTTTGCCACAAGAGCAAGATATGTGGAAAAGATCAGCTATCCCATGATCCCCATACCAGTCCTCACCCGGACACTTTCCTTTCCCCAGAGACCTTGCCCCCACATACAAACAGTAGGAATAATAGCAAGAATATCCACTGTGCACATATAAAACACTAGTTCCCAAGAGAGACACTTTACATGTATTATTTCTAAACACGAAACTACTCCTACAAAGTGAACATTATCACTTTTGCTCAGAAGTGAGAAAGGGGAAGCTCAAACAAGCACAGAGGTCTATGATCCTAAAACTAAAAAGTACTGACCTGAGGAGTGCCTAATATCAAAGCCCATACTCTAGTCAACACACTTTGCTGCCCCATCCGTGGTTGTTTCAAAGCTGTTTCTGGGAAGAATGGACTAATACAAGGGGATCTAAAGATTTAAATTTGAGTCTTTAAAACTCAGTTATTTATTCATCTACCCAGAAAAGTGGGAAACAAATATAACAGGCATATGAAATATAAACTTAATATACAAGCAGATTCACTATATTAGAAATTTCGATGTTTTATAAATCCTGCAGCACTGGTTTTACATGTATCACCTAAGATACTTAATGAATCAAATGAATCCCCACCCTTTTACTTCCTTACTTTATAAATGCTGAATCAGGCAGAAAATGAACTTATTCTAGTTTTGATCGGGATTTTGGTTAGACCCAAACCATACAGAGTCCTGAGGGAAAGAACAAAGTTCAGATGAAGGGAATGAAACAAGACAGGCCTTTCCATCCTCCACAGAACCTGTAATTCCACTTTATTAGCCCCTGACCAAATAGGAGAAGTTAGTCTCTGGCCCCTGGGACTCTTCTTCCCTAGTCCTGATGCCCAAAGGATCAGGCTTCTGGTTTCGCAGAACTTGTCATATGCAGTGCATTAGTAATAATAATCATGCAATCACTGCTGGTTCAAAATGTGGTCCTGAACATTTTCATCAATACACAATTGTAATTTTAAATGATTCTAAAAGTTTTATTGAGCTATGATTTCTAGCTTATAATCAAAGGCGGCCAAATTTGGACTTCAAGAAATATTTCAATTACTTGGAAATTCATGAACTCCCTAGAAACATTACTATCGAGTGCCAATCTGAGGGAGAATCCTACAACTTCATAGAATAAAGGGTCCATAATTATAAGCAGAAAGACCCCCCTTGAAGCAGTGTATGCTGAAAAAGCAGCAGCTTTCTCTGAGAATAAGTGCTTTCCAGGAAAGGGACATTTGAAGTTGAACAATCTTTTATCTTTCATTCTGTTTTATTTTACCCTTGTTTTTCTTTGTAATTACACTATAAACAGCTCATCACAGAAATCTGTTAATATGCTGCAGATGGTGAGGGGATCACACGGTGCTTTCTTCAACATCCTGGTCACTTACCTCATCAAAATGGGCCCCAGTGTTACATTTAAGAAGAGGTATTTATTTTCTAATGACTTTTCTATTGTTCACATGAAAAAAGTATCATTCCTCAGAACCAAACACCAGAAAACCAGCACTTGGGTTCTCTTTCTGACTTTCTTTGAAATTATATTTGACTGTATAAAACATATTTACTTGTTAAGTGTTTAAGAATGTTAAAAAAAATACGGTTACCTTTTTCTAGAAAATTGTACAAAGCTTAATAAATTAGCATTTACAAAATAATTTCAACATCTCGAAGTTTCATATAGCTTCTCAATATTATTTTAATACCTACTTTTTAATCTTTTGGTTTTATTTAAAACTAATGTTCTTCCCCAAAAATATTAGTAAAAAGACATCAGAGTAAGCTGAGTAACAGATTTCAGCATTATCAGTAAGGCAGTTTTTTTATGCCTTGCCAATATCTTTGTAGGTCTCCTTGTTAATCATTTTACTTTATTATTTATTCCATATATATTTCCATGAAGAGTTCTTAACTTGATGAAAATCTGATTTCTTGATCCACAATCAAATCTTACTATGGCCAGCTGCTATGTCTTCATAACTGTGAAAATATTATATCTCTTTGCAAGTTGGCTCTAATACAAGGAAGGTTACTAAACTAACCCAATTAAATTGAGCATATCTGCAAGTTTAGATGATTATTGCTGTTGTCTGGGAGGGCTGGGATCCAAAGTGATGGATTGCTGGCTACCCTAGTGAATTCTAAAGGGGAAAAATATCCCATTCTGGATTAGCTTGAATTGGCTTACATAAAGGTTTTATGATGCAAATTGGAGATATTGGACTTAGTAACAACCTACACTATCTGTTATATTCTCCTGTCTCATAGTCACAGGAAGCTTTCTTGAGTATGACGCTCCATCCTCATTAATAAGCTCTGTGTTGTACATCTTTGTCTGATATGAAGCTGCCATACCTTGTCACCAATTATAGACTCTGAAAAGACCCATCTCATTATAGTACTTAAATTGCTTCTTCCTGAAGATGATGCTTGGTGTGTCTCTTCTGCCTCTTGCCAATAGGAAAATCACCCTTGAAGTGAATAGATGTCAGTCAAAAGCTACAAAAGAAAGGCAAAAAGAATTATTAAAAAAAAAACCTGGCTAGAATATTTATCAGCTTATTGCACAGAAAAAAAAATATAGATCAGACAAATAAAATGCAAGGCTAAAAGAAACACTTTTAAGCATTTTAATCACATGAAACATATCTGTCCATGAATTTGGGACCAAGCGAATATTTTGAATGCGAATCACACATGTGGACCAAAGTAGACTATTTACCATTCTGTCATTGTCACACTAAGGGAAGGATGCAATGTTGGAAAACACTTTTTCTCTGTTTCTCACTGCATCAACGTGACAGGAAACCGAGCCTCATTCAAGAGAATTCTTATCCTTGGATGGCATCACTCTGTATTGCAAACCTGGTCCACAGGGGGTTTTAGATAAATTGTGATTGATCAGTAAATTGAGATATCAATTAATATAAATTGCTAGGTCAGCTGGGCAAGAAAGGGCATAGCAGAAAATTCTTCTGCTAAAGGAAAGCTACCACATTAGTCTTGAGCATATGCAAAACACATCTGAAATGCAAAGGGCATCCATCCCCAGGTACAATAAAAATCTATTCCATTTCAAAAGAAAAAAGTATCTTCACAAATTCCTCTTATTAACAATCAACCTCATTATAATCATGTGTAGGGAAAAATGTTTATACTTTTATTTTTGCCTCTTTGCTTCTGGAATGTACAAGTTTATTCACAAGTTAAGTCAGTAAAGACTATTTTAATGGTGGGGACTCTCCAAAAGCAATCTAGTTCAAATATCTGTCCCACACTATCCCCAGAACTGAGTCGGCCAAGGGCAAAATGAAAAGGCCAACAAAAATCCTCAGAAGATAGCATGTGGTACCTAGCTCAGCCCCTGTAACACAAATATACCCTAGTCCTTTACAATACGTATCAAAAGTGTTTATAGGTCTTATAGTGTCATTCAAAATGTAAGCCTCATTTGGAAATAAAATGTTCAATATTAACACCATCAGTCTTCCTTTTTACAAGAAGGTCAATAAATTATGCTCATTCATTTAAGAAGTCCCCATAGTCTAGTTAACTACGTGCTCAAATGTAATGAGAACATGTTTTCATACAGTATCTGTTTGTGTATATGTATGTACCCATACACAAGCTTTCAGAAGAAATAGAGAAAAAAGAGTCACATCAATAGAGAACATATATGTTGGAAAAAAAAAAAAACAAACTTGGTACAGCATAGCTGTTCAAGATACAACACATCTTTCTAATTCCAAGTGTGGTATTACTGCCATCATCCCTTCCCGGCAGTTCACAGAATCTCGTAATACATGATCTGAATCTGCGAGAGAAAATTCCACTGTTCACTCCTGGACAAAAGGGTAATAGGATTCTGGCATACTCAATGAATTCAAAAGAACCTTCCATTAACTGGTGTTTAGGAGCACTTGGCCTTTTTCAGCACATCTGAGAACTGAGAACATTATTATTATCACTATCTTTTTACTATTCCTCTACAAAGTTTATTGTAAACTGTAAAGAATCAAACATTTCTAAGTTCTTATTACTAACCCAGCTCTTTAAATAGAAGTTATGATATGCAGAAAGACATTTTGACATTTTGAATATTCTTTTTCTACTCTGTTACTCAGGTATTTTTAAAGGAAGCTTATTGAAGTATAAATCCACAACACATTTTGGGTTGAAGTTGAAGTCACATTTTCCCAGGTATCAAATAAACATAAAAGTGTAAGTGGTAAACATGATAAAAGCAAAACGTTAAGCACACTTTATCTTTATTTACTGCAAAATATGTAAGCTCTTCCTTTGAAAAAGGTTACCTTCTCTATCAGATTCTGATGATGGGGCGATTCTTTAAGTATGGTACAGGGAAAGGATTTCTCCTTGAACACATCTTTTTATCCGTGATGTTGGTAGCAATATACTGCTAAGTGAGGACCATTTGCGTCTCTATTATCATTCTCTATGTAAATCAGTTTTGAGACCATAAGCAAAAAAACCGAAAAAAAGTAAAAAAAATGTTGTAGTCCCTATCTGAAAAAAATGCCAACTTAAAAATGAAAACGAGAAATGGCATTAGACACAATTGTTTTAAAAGAAGGAAAACTGAATAATAGAAGGAATTGAGTTGACTTCACTGCACATGACTTAGGTGTCTACAAACATTATACTTGAGTTTGTAAAAGAAACAACCAGTAATAATATTTTTTTCATCCTATGTGGCTCTTAATAAACTCTGGTTTAATGGGGAGACTCTCATTTCCTTTGCTCCTCTTAAAACCACTTAGCTCTATTCTCCTCCTTAGGTTCCCAGTTTATCCTTCGTCCTCCCTTAACAGAAAATATGCTATTACAGTCACTGTTTCACTTGCCCCTCCTACTCCACTACGTGCTGCCTTCTGTTCCTGGTACTTTTCAGAAATGTATATGGAGAATTCAACTTCTTCATTATAAAGATTCAGCTACTGATGTTTGCAAATCTTAATAATGAAATGGGCCAGTATTAGATACTTAATACCATAAAATGCCCAGAATCTCATGTCATTCAGGTTGGTTTCATTTTCTGCTTAGGTCTTGAAACTGGAATTACCTTATTTTCAAAACATAGGAACAAATTTTTAAGTAGTTTGGTAGCGTTCAGTAATTTTATAAAAGAGAGCCTGGTGGTGGGTGTTGAGGAGGGCACATATTGGCATGGAGCACTGGGTGTGGTGCATGAACAATGAATCTTGTAACACTGAAAAAATAAAATTAAATTAAAAAAATAAAATAAAATAAAAATTTTTAAAAAGCTCATTTTTATACGAATACTTTTTAGAGTTGTCATGTTTGGCTGTGCAGTTTGGCATTAAACTATTTTAGGGGACAGGGGTTCCTGGGTGGCTCAGTCAGTTAAGCACCTGAATCTTGATGTCTGCTCAAGTCATGATCTCAGGGCTATGAAATTGAGCCCTGCATCAGGCTCTGTGCTGGGCAAGGAGCCTGCTTGAGATCCTCCCTCCCCCTTTCCCTCCCACCCCTGCTCATGCTCGCTCTAAAAAACAAACACCAAAAAACAAACAACAAAAACAAACTATCTTAGGTGATTCTATTCAGATAAACAAGATGTTCCTGCAGGAAACAAATGGCCCTACTGTGGACTGGCAGCCCTGGGTGACAGGATGGACAAAAAGCAAGAGGGCTTGAACCTCTATCTCCAAAATGAAGGGCACTCAACATCTTTAATAACATGGTTATTAGTGTCTATGGGAGTAACGAGTTGAGATTTTTAGAGTGCTGATTATTATGTTTTAATATTAAAGAGAACTGCAAACATAAGCCCATGGGTATCTCCCGGAAACAGTGCACATTCATAAAGAACACTTACAAAAAAGCTCTGTCCGCTCCAATCTGGCTGTCTCAATCTGTTTCTAACAGTGAGTCACATCAGATAAATAAAAACAGAAGATATCTTTACTCTACTCATACAGGTAAAAAACAGTCTGTATCGAAAATGTGAATAAATGTGTTCACTCTGAGGACTTTCATGGATACGATCTTCCTCTGTCACCGCACATGTAAAGCACCATCTATCTGATCAATCAGGTATACTCACTCCAAGACCAGCTTGGGCCTTTGACTCTTTGATTATGTAACTGGTAATAAGAGATTCAATTCATATTCATTTTAATTCATTTCAATTTCAATTCGATTCATATTACATGTAAAGAACAGGACACAGTATTTGAGAAACAATTTTTCTCTTATTCTTTAATATTACTAAACAGAATTCAAACTAATTTCCCATCACTTTAGTTTCTGTTATTATATGGTTCTAATGGCCAAAACATAAATGAAATGAACTACCAGCTTTTAAGTCCCTATTCAGAACCAATTTTAATTGAGATGGTGACTCCCTGCTGAGAATTCAAAACCATTTTCCTTTTTTAAAAGAAAAAAAGTTATTTTCTCTCAAAGGGATATCTGCCTCTAAATGCTTTCATAATTCTGCATAGATTTCTTTTTTGTTATGGCTCACTCATATTTACTTAAAAAGCAATCAGTAAAAACAAATTGTTTATTTTTATTTCCCTCAAAAATATACAAAGGGATTTAATTTTTATTTTATTTTTTCAGTGTTCCAAGATTCATTGTTCATATACCACACCCAGTGCTCCATGCAATACGTGCCCTCCTCAATATCCACCACCAGGCTCACAAAGGGATTTAATTTTAAAACAATTTAATACTTATTAATGATAGAAAATTTTTAAATCCTACCAAGTAGACTGGAACTTAAAGTTACCCTTTTCTAGGGTAAGTTTGATGGTTTTTCAAAATTATTTTACTATATACATAGCATTCAACTTAACATTTGCTAGAGTACAATAAGAATCATTTAGCAAATGTGTAAAATATTTTGCAAATGTTCTTAACATGAGGCAAGTTATAAGAAATCAAGTACATAGAGGAGAATACTTCACTCATATTTTTGCTTTTAAGGAAGAGATTATCCTTGGTTTCTGTCAAGAATAGCCTTAAGAAAACTTCTGGTTCTTAAGGTTAGTTCTTATAATAATTCTGCCTTTCCTTTCATTTCTACAGCACTACCCCCCCCAGTTCTGAATCAACGTAACTAAAAAGACACTCAATTTTCTGAAGTATGGCAGCAACCCACTTCCACAATGTCAATTACATCCAGATTTAGGTTCCAGCCTCACAGGAAATAAATAAGAACACCTTTGGAAGAATGAAGAAAAATGTTGTCATAAAGCCCATGAGCTTTGCAGAGGAGGCATGTCCAACCCTCAAATAACAATCAAATGGCTTGGCAATTCCTGTAGAGTTAAGTGAATTCACTTAACAAACTTTTCCATTTGGTTCTTTCAGAAACCTTGATTTCTTACCAAATGAGAGTGAAACTTGTTAAGAAAAATAAGAAGGGTTAGTAACTGATCTACTGTGAAGTGACACTTTACGATGAGAGAAAAAAAAAAGCAAACGTGTATAATGGGCTTCAGAATCACAATTTACCTATTGTCGTTACTTTAGAAGCAAACCTAACATCAAAAGCCCTTGGATCAATACTGTGTTAGAATTACTACAAAAACTATTGGACATAATTATCAGGCCAGTTAGTTGAGAAAATATTAAATGTTACTCTCACAATTTACTTAATAAGGCAAAAAATGGTCATAAAATTTTAGATAACCATCTATGAAAAAAGTAAATGATTTCAAATATTAGCTTTTAAATGGATGTTTAAGGTATTAGAAATACTTATTTGTTGAAAATTTTAATTTTCCAAAATACTAAATATGAACTACTTTTATTTTATACACATCATAATATAAAGAATTGTATGAAATAAATCCTGCAAATGTGAACTCATTAACTAGGAAACTATACTTCTCTTTTGATATTAAAAGCAGTTTTTAGTATCTTGACTATTTCAAGTGACCAGACTGAGACTAAAAAAATATATATATTATGACAAAGGAGCCAATAATATTCAGTGGGGGTGAAGACAGCTTCTTTAATAAATGCTGCTGAGAAAACTGGACAACCTACTGCAAAAGACGGAAACTGGACCACTATCCTTCACCATACAAAAAAATGTAGGTCAAAATAGATTACAGACTTGAATGTGAAGGACCTGAAATCACAGAACTCCTAGAAGAAAACATAGGTAACAAGTTGTCTGACATAGATCTTGATGATGATTTTTTTAATCTGTTACCAAAAGCAAAAGCAACAAAACCAAATAAAGAAGTGGGACTACATCTACCTAAAAAGTTTCTGCATAGCAAAAAAAGAAACCAACTAACCAACCAAACAAACAAAACAACAGAAACCCAAAATAAGAAACATCAACAGAATGAAAAGGCAACCTACTGGGGCGCCTGGGTGGCTCAGTGGGTTAAAGCCTCTGTCTTCGGCTCAGGTCATGATCTCAGGGTCCTGGGATCGAGCCCTGCATCGGTTTCTCCGCTCAGCGGGGAGCCTGCTTCCCCCCCCTCTCTCTGCCTGCCTCTCTGCCTACTTGTGATCTCTCTCTCTCTCTGTCAAATAAATAAATAAATAAAATTTTATACAAAAAAAAAGGCAACCTACTGAATGGAAGAAAATATTTGTAAATTATTTATCTGATAAGTGACTAATATTCAAAATATATAAAGAACTCATGCAATGCCACAGCAGAAAATCATGTGACTACAAAGTAGGAAGAAGATTCTAAAGTAGGCATACAGATACCCAACAGGTACATGAAAAGATACTCTACATAATTAATCATCAGGGAAATGCAAATCAAAAACTCACAATGGGATATCACCACACACAGAATGACTGTTACCAAAAAGACTGGAAATAGCAAGTGTTGGCAAAAATGCAGAGAAAAGGGAACTGTTGAGCCCTGTTGGCAGAAATATAAATTGGAGCAGCCACTATGGAAGTATGGAGGTTCCTCAAAAAATTAAAAATAAAACTATAATATAATCCAGCATTTCCACTTCTAGGTATTTATCCAAAGAAAAGAAAAACACTAATTTGAAAAGAGATATCCACCCCCCCATGTTCACTGTAGCATTATTTACAATACCCAAGATATGGAAACAACCCAAGGGTCCATCAATAAATGAATAAAAAAATTGTGTGTGTGTATATACACAAAATATTTTTTAGCCATTAAAGAGAACGAAATCTTGCCATTGGGATAATATGGATGGACCTTGTGGGCATTATGCAGAGTAAAATAATATAGGTAATATTTTATAATCATATATAATTAAATATGTAAGACTTAAATTATATACTTATGTATATTAATTTATTTTATATATAAAATAAGCTCATAGATAAAGAGAACAGGTGGGTGGTTGCCAGAAGTGAGAGATGGGGAGTGGGAGAAATGGGTGAATTGGGTTTTTAGTTTAAATAAGTTGAATTCAAAAAATAAGTGAGAAAATAGGCATATAAATATGTGTATGTGTGTGTATATATATATATGAACAAATACATGTATATATGGTACCTTTTAAACAAAAGGTAGTCTTGATTCCTTTTTTATTAAATGAAATCAGTTATGTAAAGCAAGGTGTGGCCCTATGTAATGCTGTCTTCTATTACGGTAAGTAGTTTTTCCTTCTGTGAGAATAAAACACCTGCCAAGCCTTTTTTTAATGACACCAGTTCCTGTTGACAAAGTAATCTAGGATGCTTTTTGCATATTTGCTCCAAACTCACTCTTTCACGTTTTCACTCAGTTGTCATTTTTTCCCACACTTAAATTCTACTAATCCTATATTATTTGTGTTTCTGTCATCTCTGGTCTTTTTGTGAATTGTCAAGCCCCAGGCAGCAGGAAATCATCTTTAGTTAAAAATGGGAAATATCGTCTGACTACACTTAGCAGACTGGTATTGTATGACTCTTAAGGGAAAAACTTTCATGCTTGACCAAAACAACTAAAATAAATTGATGCAGAGATCAGAAAATAAATGGCTGATTCCAAACATTGGGAATATTTGATAGCAGTGTCACTCAATAGAACTTTCTGCTACAATAAAAGTGCTCTATCCACATACAGCTATTGAACGTTTGAAAAGTGGCTCATAGAACTGAGAAACGGAATCTTAATTATAATTTGTTTTAATTAAAGTTTAAATAGTTTCATCTGGCCATTGGCTTTCATTTTGGACAATGCTGTTCTATGATATTAACCATGATATCATGGTTAATTTTGTTTCATTTCAAAGTCTAGAATGTTTGTTACAAGAAATCTAACAGGATGAGAAAGATGCTTATGCATACTTGTAAAATACATAGTTTTATACTCTAAATTTCCCAAGAGATTACTGAAAATTATTTATAATTTTCCTTAGATTTATATATAGTTCTATAAATTAAGAATTTCTAAGTATCTGGTATAAGATTTTAACTTCCCCACATTTACTAACTCAAAGATTTTTTAAAAATCTATTCTACTTAAAGCAGAATATGATAGAATATACTCATTTTTATCTTTTTGTTACAGAAAACATCAAATTTATTTTTTTAAAAATAGTCTAATTAACCACCCTCTATTCCTGTATATTGATACCTCCACCCTTTTCTTTTTTTTAAGATTTTACTGTTGGGGGAGGGGCAGAGGGAGAAGGAGAAGCACACTCCCTGCTGAGCAGGGAGACCTATGCAAGGCTGGATCCAGGACCCTGAGATAATGACCTAAGCCTAAGGCAGATGCTTAATCAACTGAGCCACCTGGGGGCCCCTCCACCCACTTTTCTCAAAGCCCAGATTATTTTATTTTTTATTTTTATTTTATTTTTTTAAGATTTTATTTATTTATTTGACAGAGAGAGAGAGCGATCACAAGTGGGCAGAGAGGCAGGCAGAGAGAGAGGGGGAAGCAGGCTCCCCACTGAGCAGAGGGCCCGATGCGGGGCTCGATCCCAGGACCCTGAGATCATGACCTGAGCCGAAGGCAGAGGCTTAACCCACTGAGCCACCCAGGCGCCCCAAGCCCAGATTATTTTAAAACACATCTCAGACATCTGACTTCAGAGGCCAACCTCTTAACTGCTACACTATGGTATAGTAAGAAATTAAATTATTTTATCTGTCTGAAGAGGGAAGCCACAAATGCAAATTGTTTTCTAAATAAAATGATTGATCTGTGAAGAATAATGAAAATTAGATTAAATAATACAAAGCTAGGGTCCCTGGGTGGCTCAGTCAGTTGGGTGTCCGTCTCTTGGTTTCGGCTCAGGTCACGATCTCAGGGTTGTGGGATCAAGGTCCATGCCAAGCTTCACGCTCAGCGGGGAGTCTTCTTGAAGCTTCTGTTCCTCTGCCCCTCCCCCTACTTGCCTGCCCTCTCACTCTAAGATAAATAAATAAATCTTTAAAAAAATATTTTTTATACAAAGCTGGGGGCGCCTGGGTGGCTCAGTAGGTTAAAGCCTCTGCCTTCAGCTCAGGTCATGATCTCGGGGTCCTGGGATCGAGCCCCGCATCGGGCTCTCCGCTCAGCGGAGAACCTGCTTCCCCTTCTCTCTGTGCCTGCCTCCCTCCCTGTCAAATAAATAAATAAAATCTTTTAAAAAATTAAAAAAAACAAAAATAAATAAATAAATAAAAATTAAAAAATATACAAAGCCAAAGAGTAACAAGAGTATACATCATTGTCTTACGACAATATTCACAGTCTGAAACATGAAGCAAGCATTTAAGAGTTGTGGTTCTGTGCTAAGCGATGAGTGAAAGAATTCACCCGTGGAAAAGAAACATATACACTATTGATAACCAATGTGACAAAACTTCGCCAAGGTAGAAGAAATTTAGAAAGTAAAAAATACTAATAAAAACAGTAAAATATGAAAGTCTCTTTTTAGAGCTCTCCTTCCATTCCTCTACTTCTCTAGGTCAAAAAGTATAGCCTCCTCAGAATCAGAGCATTCTCTGTGAATAGAATGTCTGCAGCTTCTTGAAGCATGGATAGTGACTTTTCTGGCACAGAATGTCTGATGGAGGTGGATTGCACCTTTTTAAATCAGTGTCTGGCATAAAGAACTGTCAAGGTCTTTGACACTGTGCGGTATTTAGCATCATTCCTCAATGTCCTCAACAATCTTTATTTCCCAAGGTTCACTTTACAAATGTTTGTTTTCGCAGTTGATTTTTGTTTTTACTTCATGAGTTATCCTCAGTTTTCAATTTCCAAACATCTTTCTTCTTCCTACTTTTATAACTTCAAGAATATGTTATATTGTCAGTAAGCTTAATTACTATGACAATGTCTCAACCTATAGAGTGAATCTAATACTTTTATGTCAACAGAGGTGAGAAATTACTGTATAAATTATGATTATTGAAGTTAAGTTTCTAGGATTCTGTTTATATTGAGTAATAGTGCCGGGACATTATAAAGTCTTCTATTTTTGGAGGAAGTGTTACCCCACAATACCTTACAGCAAACCTTGTAATGGTTAAGAATGAGAGAACAACCAATGTGTTCAGAACATCTCATCTCTTCTTAAATATAACTGGCTGAAAGGCAATATACAGGAAAAATAAAATAAAATCTTAAACTATGATTTATCCTTGCTGTAGAATACTAGTCAGCATGTTAAATGAATTAACTGGAAAAGGAACTATACTGGATTGTCAGCCAGGACATACATCAATATAATGTTGAGTAGAGCCAAGGAAAATATCAAATTACATAGGGTTAATACTGTCACATATGTAAATATTAAGATACCTAGAAATTAATATACATATATTACATATAAATTAATTATATAAATACCATGTATTTTTATAAATATAAATTGTTTAAATACATTATTTATATATAAATCATATTTTTAAATATTTTATTTATTAAATAAAATAAAATATTCTATTTAATAAATAAAATATTTAAAATATTATTTTATTTTATTTATTTATTAAATAAAATACTTATTTTATTTATTTATTAAATAAATAAAATATTTATTTTATTTTATTTGACAGAGAGAGAGATCACAAGTAGGCAGAGAGGCAGGCAGAGAGAGAGGGGGAAGCAGGCTCCCCACTGAGCAGAGAGCCCGATGCCGGGGCTCAATCCCAGGACCCTGAGATCACGACCTGGGCCGAAGGCAGAGGCTTAACACACTGAGCCACCCAGGTGCCCCTATAAATCATAATATATTTGTATATGTAAAAGTTTAAAATGCAGAAGTCAGAATAGGAGAAATTTTTTGCAAATCATATATTGATAAGTAACTTATATCCAGAATACATCAAGAACATTTATAACTCAGCAATAAACCAACAACCCAATTTTTAAATATATAATGGATTTGGTAGACATTTCTTCAAAGAAGATATATAAGTGGGGAGTAAACACATGAAAGAATGCTTAACATCATTAGTCATTAGAGAAATGCAAATTAAAACCCCATGACATAACACTTCACACTGACTAGGATGAGGAGTAACTGGAACCCTCATACATTGGTGGTGGGAATAAAAAGTGGCAGAGCCATTGTGGAAAACAGGTAATTCCTCAAAATAGTAAACAAAGAGTTATGATATGATAACCGCAATTCCATTCCTAGGAATATACACAAGAGAAACACAAAACATATGCTCAACAAAAACATGCATACATATGCTCAGAAAATTTTTCCTAATAGCCAAAAAAGTGAAAATGACCCAAATGTCCATCAAGTGATAAACAGCTAAATAAAAAATAGTATATCCATACAGTGTGCTATTATTCAGAAATAAAAAGCAGTACAACACAGATTAGCATTTGAAAGTATTATACTAAATAAATGTAACCAATCACAAAAAAACATAAATGTATGATTTCATTTAAATTAAATGTTCAGGATGAGCAAATCTGTTGAGCCACAAAATAGATTATTAGTTGCTCTGGGGTGATGAAGTTGGAGAGGAATGGAGAGTGACCACTAATGGATGCAGGTTTCTTTTTGGGGGACCAGTTTTTAAATTTAGATTGTAATAATGGTTGTATATCCTCTGAATAGACAAAAAAAAAACTGAATTGTACACTTTAAACAGATCAAAAGGCAGGTGAATCGTACATCAATAAAACTGTTAAAAATATAATATATACTGTGAAATAATTTTGGAGTCATACCTTGATTAAAGAAAAAGTAGAAAGGGATGCAGGTGTTTTGATTTACCCATGCTTTCTTTTATGTACCACCTTAAGATTTCTTAAATGTAATTATCTATATCTGTTAGCATGTCTTGTTCTTTAAGTTGTAAATAGTTCACGCTAAAATTAAATATTTAAAACATTTAAAAATAGGGGCACCTGTGTGGCTCAGTCGTTAAGCATCTGCTTTCAGCTCAGGTCATGATCCCAGAGTCCTGGGATCGAGCCCCGCATCGGGCTCCGTGCTTGGTGGGAAGCCTACTTCTCCCTCTTCCACTCCCCCTGCTTGTGTTCCCTCCCTCTCTTGCTGTGTCTCTGTCGAATGAATAAATAAAATCTTTAAAAATAAATAAATAAAAAATAAAACTTTAAAAAATAGGTATAGGTGTTTTCACATAAATATGACTTATTCTTCATAATTCTCTAAGGTATGTCCACTTGGCATACAATGAAATTGAGACTTGGGAGCTGAGTTCAGCCTAGTTACAAAGTTAATAAAAAGTAATACCAAGATTTGAACCCAGAGTCATCAGTTACACAGCCTCTCACACCACACCATACTACCTAGCCATCTATCTCATAAAGCAATTTGAAAAAGAAACACTAAGGAAAATTTGGTAACATTTCCACTAATATTTAATTTTAAAAGTATTTAATGTCACTCTGAAATAATACTCAATACTTTATACTCAAGTCCTTCCAGACAGTTTATCCTCATCCTTCAAAAGAGTTTGGCATCAAAACATCTCTAGCTGTTTAGTCTGGCAGGATCTTAATTATCTCTAGCTTTCTCAGGGGTAGTTGTTAAATCTCCCACTTTTCTTATTTAAAGTCTGATGGCTTGTCAATCTCTGCTTTCATCTTAAGGCTGAAATGCTCCAGCACACAACTCACCTTTCTTCCTCCCTGTCCTCCAAGGTTTCTTAATGCCAACACACTTTCCTAGCATAATGCAGACAACTGGGATTTCCTCCAGCTTGGTTAATTTTTAACCCCATAGTTGCCAACTTCAACTCACATTAGAATCACCTACAGAATTTTCAATACAGTAGTTCCCCAGGAAAAAAAAAATTTTTTTAGTCTTGCATCTTCTTAAACTTTTTGTGTTATTTTTCAGTTTCCTTTAATCTAGAGTTTTCTCCTCCAATCCATTATTTCCTTAGAATTGATCTGTTAGATATAGTGAAAAGAAAGGCCACATGCACCCCAATGTTCATAGCAGCAATGCCCATGATAGGCAAACTGTAGAAGGGGCCGAGACGCCCTTCAACAGATGAATGGATAAAGAACATGCAGTTCATATATACAATGGAATATCAGTCATCAGAAAGGATGAATATCCAACATTTGCATCAATATGGATGGAACTGAAGGAGTTATGCTAAGTGATACAAGTCAAGCAGAGAAAGTCAGTCAATTATCATATGGTTTCACTTATTTGTGTAACATAAGGAATAGCATATAGCACATTAGGAGAAGGAAGGGAAAAATGAAGGGGAGGAAATCAAAAGGGGAGATAAACCATGAGAAACTATGGACTCTGGGAAACAAACTGAGGGTTTTAGAGGGGAGGGGGGAAGGGGGATGGATTAGCCTAGTGACGGGTATTAAGGAGGACACATATTGCAAGGAGCACTGGGTGTTATATGCAAACAATGAATCATGGAACGCTACATCAAAAACTAATGATGTACTGTACAGTGACTAACATAGTAAGAAAAAATTACAAAAAAAGAAAAAAAAAGAATCGATCTGTTAAAGACCCAGTCCAACAATATTGAGTGTTCCACAGTTTAGATCTTGCATGCTCCTGGTATAGTTAATCATGTATCTCTCTTCTCTGTGTTTCCTGTAAATTGGAAACTGGATCTAGAAGCTTTGTTGGACTGGGGCACCTGGGTGGCTCAGTGGGTTAAAGCCTCTGCCTTCGGCTCAGGTCATGATCTCAGGGTCCTGGGATCGAGCCCCACATCGGGCTCTCCGCTCGGCGGGGAGCCTGCTTCCCCCCCTCTCTCTGCCTGCCTCTCTGCCTACTTGTGATCTCTCTCTGTCAAGTGAATAAAATCTTTAAAAAAAAAAAAAAAAAA
>CM052895.1:56754337-56788889 GCA_028534135.1 Potos flavus
AAAAAAAAAAAAAAAAAAAAAAAAAGAAGCTTTGTTGGACTAGAATTTGGTCTTTTTGGCAATCTTGTGAGGAGTGTTGTATTCTTAGACCAGGAGGCATATCATGTTTGTCTTCCTCTCGACTATGTTAGCAACGACAGATACTCAGTGCATAGACCTATAACTCACTCAGGCTTGCAAAATGGTGGTATTCAAATTCATTTTTTTGATCTTTTAATTGGAAAATATCTTACAAAGAAATACTTATTCCTTATCTACCATTTGGAAAAATACATGTTTGGTTATTTTTCTCTAATTATATGTTTTTAAGGTAATGGTTTCTTATCTTTTGAAATAACCAGTTATTCACTTAAAAAATTAAATACATACATTTAAACATTTTTGATGTGCTTCAGTCTATTGCTGTTAATTTTTACAGAGTTAAATTGTCTCATCTTTGGCCAGTGGAAGCCTCTTCACAGCTAACAGCTCCTGTGTTCCTCTGATAGGGCTAGTAGTTCTTTGATAGCTAGTAGTTCTTTGATAGCTTTTATTCTTCCCAGGATGAAAGGTGATCCAAATTAATCTTGCACATTTCCTACCAGAGGCATAGAGTCATCCATTTCTTAAGACATTGATTTCTCTTAGTAGAATATTACCAGATCACAATCTGAGGATGAGGGATGCTACTGAATTTGTTATTATTTCTAGGCTTCTTTAGTAGTAAACAGATACGGTAGCAAGAGATATTTAAATGTTTAAGTAGATATTTTAGAGATATTTTATCTCTAAAGAGATTTTATCTCTAAAGAGATTTGTAGCAAGAGATATATAAACAGATGTAAATAATTTATTTAAAATATAATATTACTTAAGTTTATACTGATCCTTTAAATTCAAAATACAGAACAATGGGGATTTAACTTCCTCTCTATTATTACAATATTTGCTTTCATACACAAAGGATGATAGAATATTCCATTATTACTCATTGGCTCTATCTAACCATACAAATCTAAAAGCCCCAGTGAAATACTACTACTGCTATCACTCCTATATAATCATGGGAAATAGCTAAATCTTTTTGCACTTGCAATCTACATTCTCCCGTATTTTCAATAAATAAGCTATATTGTAATTAATGGAGTATATCGTTATTAAATGCCAAATATATCCCTTATAACTTTTATTTCATCTTAGTTCTACAACTATGTGGGTTTTTGGCTCACAACTGGTCCTATGTATGGGCAAAATCTTGTTTTAAGATTTTATTTATTTTAGAAAGAGAGAGGTTGTGAGTGAGGACAAGGGCAGAGGGAGAGGACAAGAATCTCAAGCAGACTCCACGCTCGGTGTGAAGCCCAACATGTGGCTTGATCTCATGACCCACGATCATAACCTGAATCAAAATCAAGAGTTGGACGCTTAACTGACTGAGCCACCCAGGTATCCCCTCATAGTTTTTTTTAAAGGAGCATTTTCATTCACAAAATAAAAACACTTGTAAGAACAGTAAGTATTAATTTAAAGATTAAATCTGTGAACTTCACACTGGATATTCCCTGGATTTTCATGAGGATTGTGTTTCATAAAACACAATATTTTATGATTGTATTTCAAAAACACAATGAAACATGTTTCATATTCTTTCAATATATGAAAGAATAGATGCTATTATAAAGAGTGTTATACCCAGAATCTAAACCCTATAATTTCACCATATATCTAAGGAAAATCCTGTACTATTTGCCTTTATCTTTTAGAAATCTTAAGCCCCTTTAAAAAAAAAAAAAAGCCCCTAACACTTCAGCGTTCACTCCCCTAAGTCGGTCAGCAAGGTAAGCAGCAGCATGCTCAGAGTCGTCTATTCCCACTTGTTTAGTTCCGCAGGTGTATTCGCTCTCATTCTGGGAGTGAACCAAATGCCAAAAATCTTGCCAGACAGAATACATTCCAATGGTCTCATCCTGTCTCTTTCAGAGTCTATGGGCCTGAGATTCTTTGCAGTTTGCCTAGTTTTTGACACACCCTACTCTGATGCTGCCAGCGCTTTCCTAAGGACAGACTGCACTCTGTTAGTGTATACGGGCTCTACTGCTGGCTTGAAGTCTCAGCCTACTTGAATTTTAATAAAGATTCATAGGCAGTTGTTATGAAACAAACACCATAACGACACCCAGACAGGCTGTAGAATTATTTTTAGGTGGATGATGTGTGTGGCCCATGCCTGAGGCCCACCAAATGATAATAATAGTAACACTATGCAGTAAGCAAAGAGAACATTTTTCATAAAAATTGCAAAAATCAAAATGTTTCCTGCCATCCTTCCGCTTCCTACTCTCCTTCCTCCCGCTGCCCTCCTTTCTCTCCACACCATCAGGAGTTGCAGAGCTTAGTATCGACTACCTGGCAGAATCCAATAACAAGCTAAAGAAAAATATACCCCTAATTTTGTTTCAGTATTCATTAGAGAAAAACGAGGAATTGCCTTACACATATACAATAAAAATGCCCAAGCATTACGTGGTTTGAAAAAAATTAAACCTGATCTGTTTGTCTTTTTAAAATGGGGTCAGAAATGACTTCTTCCATATTTGACATCTTTCTTCATATATATAAGTTCATATGCAGTAGTGGCATGAGACCTGAATTAATGCACTTCAGAAAAGAGCCATCATGTGGAAAACACTTAGAGGGAAAGGACCACTCTTGAAAATTTAAGAAAGGTTGCTATCCTAAGGAGAATAAAGAAGTCCTTTATGAAGAATGCTATGTTCGACTATTGATAAATTTAGATTGCCAACACTGCTTCCAAATCTTAGAAGTCAGAGAGCCCAAAATTCGGTTTCATCTAGTAGTTAAAGAAGCTAATTTTTTTTCCTAAGCTCCTTATTTGCTCTTCCATGTACTATTGAGAACTGCGACATTGGTTAAATATGGAAACCATTTAAAGGAATCTTATTAAAAATCCAACTTCCTAAAACTGAACCTTAAGTGAACTCCAGCATCAGAGGAAACCAGCAAAGGGAGACGAATATGTAGAGTAGCGCAAGACAGAATACAGAGGAAGTTATAGTTTGAAGATCTATAGTTTGAAGATAAGCATTTTAAATCGTACATTTAATTTGCCTCATTTTTGTAAAAACAACATCTCAGAGGGGACAGGTGGTGTGACAGACTCGGGTACATCTGGGTCAAAGTCCTGGCTCAGCCCCTTGTGGATGCCTCACCTTGGGCAATTTTTCTTTTTCTCTCCATTTCCCCAGCTATGAAAAATAGCAAGCAAATAAGCAGTGGGGTTTTTCCTAACTAGAAACTAAGAGAAAAAACAAAGAAGGGAGCTATAATAAAACTATTTCAGCTGAGACTTTGTTTCTTTAAAAAGATTGTATTGATGTCAATTTTTCTGTTTCATACATTTAACTTTGTTTTCTTCTATCTCTTTCCAATTTTTGACTCCTAAGTATTCCTATGTTTTTATCCTTGCTTGAATTCTTTTTATTTTTCTGGGATTTCTTATTTTATGCCTATCTCTAAGTATTTCATTTCCTATCCATGCCCAGTTACTTTCACTTGTATTTAATAATATAAAAGAACAGTATCAGATTTCCCCTCTATTAGCTAAAGGCTCATACTATCCTAACTTAAAATTTTCTCTCAAAAAGCATAAATGGGTGCTATCCTGAGAAACATACATTGTAAGCTTTTTCAGGCCCATCAGAGGCATGGGAGAAAGTGAGCATGTGTTCTGCATCCTTTTCCTAATTCTAGCTGCTGACCCAGGCTCCCCAAAACCCTTAGGGTTACCACAGCTTATTGTGGTCCAGACCACCCTCCTTCCTATACTTTAGAAGGCTGAGTTCTCTGCCAGTTGCTCCACTGTGTCTTAAACCATTATGTTAAAGCTTTGAAACTGGGGAAATGACCTCAGTATTAGAGGAATGACAAGACAATAGTGATGATCTCTAAATATATGAAATTCATTGACTCTAATAAAAAGTCCATACCATCGCTTGTGTCCCAACATGTTACTGTATTCTCAGAGATCCTTTGCTGATACAAGCCTTCTTTCTAATTCCAGGACAAGACAATCTTTCTGAGTTGTGGTACCCTCTACTTTCTTGATATTCAAGTCCAAAGGCAGAACAATTCCCTATGCTAAACTTTAAAAAAATATATAAACTTTAAAGAGAAACAAAAAAAGCAAAATGAGCAATAAACAACTGTCAATAAATTAAAAATAATTAATAGCCAAGACAAAATCCCTGGCTAGTAACTAGTTTCAATTAAGTCAGTAAAGATTGAAATTCTTTTGCCAACCACTGCCCCCCAGGTTCTTGTTTGGCTGCTCTGCTTCATTTGAAGATGCACCTGTTTAATATTTTTAATAGCTCTTAGTATACTGTATTTTGGTTTTTGATGCTCTTTTAAGTCTTCCCCGGCAGACTCTGAGGCTTTTGAGAAAAGAGGTTATTTTTTCTTTGCATCTGTGTCTCTGAGCACCGAGTCTAGTGACTAGAAAATAGTAGGAACACCAGGTAAATGTAATAATAACTACCACTTTTGGGGAACCTATACTGTGCCTTATATTTTATAGATATTTTATATATTACATCAGCTGCTCCTTATTATAACCCGACAAGTATGAGTGCCTCATTTTTTATATAAAAAAATCTCATGGAGGATAACAAGCCTCCCCATGTTCACATAGCTTTAAGGTGATATTTTAAGCCCTGATTTATCACTAAATAATGAGTAGTGATTTTTTTTTACCAAATGAATGAATAAGTGTATAAATATATATAGGGATGCATGCATATAAATACAGTCTCATATATGTATCTATACCATTTTATTCTCTTTCTCCTTTATATATAATTTTCAGATATGTATAAAAAGGTTTAAGTTGGAGGCAAGGAGAATTGGATATTATCTTTCCCTTTTTTTAATATGTGCTTAGTGAAGATGAAAACTTAACATGGTGTACAGGTAGTTATGACTGGTTGCAAAAGAGAAGACATAATTACATTGGCCCATATTCCATCCCTAAAGGCTCCAGGTAAGGAGAAGAAATTATGATCACTGAATTTAGACATGATCTGGGAGGGAGGACAATTTTCAGATTCAAACTCAAAGGCAAATCATTAGAACAGGTGTTCCTGCTGCTCCTGGAGAGAAGAGGAGAGGACATTGACTAACATGGGAAATGCATCATCAGACAAATCTTTTCCTGTTATGTTAAAATCCCAATCATGAGACTGAATCTCATTGAGGCAACAATTCATTTTAGGAGATGAAATAAATTGTCTTAATCTAAAGTACTATAATCTCTCTTGTGAAGAGATATAGTATTGCCTAAGACATTTGAAAAATGCTTCCTCCTATCCTGGACACTTTCATTCAAGGAAACGCTTGTCAAATCATGGTTCCATGTCTGTTTTCTGTCCCATTAAAAAAAAAAAAAAAAAAAAAAAAAAAAAGCAGTTTTAGAAAGATAACACATGCCTTCTGGCTATATTCTTCCTTCTCAGACATCTAAAAAAACCAAAAAAAACCCCCCAAAACCCAAAAAACAAAAAACAAACAAAAAAAACCCTGCATTAAGGAAAAAAAGGAGCAGAAAGTAATTTCAAAGAATGACATAAAAGTTATTCCCTGAACCACATATTATAGACCCCACGGGGTCAAAACTAAGCCTTCTGTTTCTTCCTTCTTAGGACTAGCACTCTCAGCAGTTTTTAGAGTTGGGTGCTAAATACATTCCATAGTAGGACAAAAAAAGAATTCAAAAGGCCTGCAAGCATAAACAACTTTACAAGCGCTCAAGAAGTTATTTGGGGTTGCTTACCCTAAATTTCTGTTTGAGGACTTCAGCTTTAAATAACAGTGGAGGAAAATATATTTCACCCATTCAACGCGGCAGGACATAGCCTATATACAAAGAATGGAAAGGGTAGCTTTAAGGATTTTGTGCTCTGCGTTAATCTCTCTATGTGCAGCCCACTGTTGCCTGTACTTTTTAAAGAAAATGCCCTTTCAGACTATCCTCCATTTGAACAAAAGAAATGGTTCCATACTTTTACTTTCTTGCTTAAAGTAACTAGTAAAGCTGAACAATACAATGTTCTATGATATAAATTCAATGAAAAGCAAAGTAAAGGAAATGAAAATTTACACCTCCTATGTGAATCAAAAGGAAAAGAAGAATGTCATATACAAGAGAAACAATGACTTGAAATCAGTGTCTTAAATTTTAAATACAGTACTTTTTTCAGTACCCAGGAACATAGTAGGTTTGTAATACCTGTCATTGCTTTCTGAGATCTTTCTACAGGTGCATAATTTAATCATTCCACCTGAAGTGTCAGGCGCATAAAGGTATTATTAGTTAAGAGTGAATAGTAGTTTAATTTGAAATAGGAGACTTGAATTTTGCTTTTAACTATTAAAAACAGATAAAAATTAAAGTGAATAATTTTATAGTTTTAAATAACCACATTTCTTGCTATTTTAACTTTAGCCAAGGAGATCTTCCAAAATGTATGACAACATTTATTTTGAGCTTTATTATTAAGCTTTAACTTTTGTAGCAAGATAAGTGCAATACACGGCAGACTTTTAACCTTTGAAATTCCTATTGAGAAACAATTTAAGAAACAGAGATTGACATCAATTTGGTAAATGCAAATTCAGTGATTATTGCATGTCCAACATCATTAGGCATATAGATAAAGATATGGCTAAGCCCTAATTTCTACTCTCAAGAATCTTATGGACTAATGAGTAAGATACATATATATAAATACATTATATGCAATATGTTAAATGCTAAGGTAGGTGTATGCATACGGTTTAAAAAAAGTTGATGAAGAGAGTAAGTCTGAATGATACAAGTTTCTGAAAGAAGCGGTAGCTGAACTGAATTCTAAAGGGAATATAAATGTTTGTTCTGTAAACAAGAAATACAAGTAACTCTTAGCAGACTAAAGAGTATATTGGAAAAAGTGAAATATGGAGAATTATATAATTAGACTATATAACATAAATAATCTTAGAGTATAAAGAGATAAGAAGAGTGAAGGATAACCCTATTAAAAAATGTTAATTGTTCACGCAATACCACAATGTAGTATAGTGACTAAGGCCTGGGGCTCTGAGGAAGACCACTTGAATTTGAATCCTGAATTCACTATTTACAAGGTACATGGCTTTGAGAAATCACCTTAACTCTCTATGGTGCAGTTTTCCCATGTGTATAATAGGATTAATAATAGTACCTAATCTGTAGGATAACTGTGGGGATTAAGTTAGGTAACATACTTAAAGCACTAAGAAAATCACCTGCCTTATGATAAGAACTCCACCAACAGTAGCTGTTGTTATGACATGACACCCTATGGACTATTGTGGATACTACCCATCAATTCTAAAACAAACTCTTTTAGTAATACATAAAAATAACAACAATATATCAATTATTTTTTTTAAGATATTAAATGAACAGTGATAGGGTAATAGGGTGTTCCACATCCATTTAGGAAGTACAAGTGATAATTCCCACCATGACAACTAGGACAAATTTTAAAAAGATAAAACACACACACACACACGCGCGTATATATTTAGATATATGGATGTATAAATATATTTAAGATTTCAGAGAGTATTGTAGAAAAAAAAAGTCTTAAACAACTAGTTTCCTTTTTAGGGAGGAAAGACACCTTGTTGAGCCAGTATCAGTGTCATTTCCCTCTCTGTGAGCATTAGCCGTTTCTAAGAATAGGCAAGATATGGGTCAGTCATGAGCAGGAGAACTTTGATGGAATAAGTAGCAAGAAATACAGCAGAGTTTTTACTGGGTGCATGAGCTGGCATAAAGGATTGGAATCTACTATATCCCCATACTCAGTGCTGATTTCTCTGGCCAACCCATGCTTCCCCAGAGGAATTTGGTTCAGAGTATGGCACCCATTGTATGCTATGGGCTGGTCAATAAAGCCGGCAGAAATCTTTATATTTTGCAGTGCTTCAATCCCAAATTTCCCCTAAAAGGTGCCTACAGTCACTCAGGATAGATCTCACTCTTAAGAATTCTGAAATTTGAGGTATACTGAAACTCAAACTGCAACCCAGATATGACCCACCTGAACTCTTATTTGGATCAAAATAATCAACTCTTCACCCTAAGTGCCTGACAGAGAAAGGGCTGTGCCCTCTCAGAGGAGGGCACAACCTCTCAGAGAACTGTACCAAATTCTTTGGTTCACATAAATATGCAATCATGAATATGTAAAATATGCAAAAATGACCAAAAAATGAAAGAAATAGAAAAATAAATCTGTAGAAGCAGACCCACAAATAAATTAGATATTGGAGTTTTCACGTTAAACAGGCTTTAAAATTGTCATCATAAATACATTAAAGAAATTAGAAGATAGATAAAATAGGGAAAAATCCATCTCCATAGAAAAATGGAATCTTTAAAGATAAAATTGATATTCTAGAATGGAAATTTTTTTAAAAACCTGAAATTAAAAATTTACTGGATATGGAGCTTAATTTAAAGCTGACTATATACAGTAGAAAGTCAATGAATTTTAAAGTAGAGCAACAGAAATTACCCAAATTGAAGCAGAGAAAAAAAACAACAACAACAACTAAGAATTCTAAGAATAGTTCATAAAAAACATGTAGGACAACAAAAGCACTTGTATAACCAGAGACCCAAAAGAAGAGAAATAATTTAAAAAATTAAAAAAAAAAAAAAACATGTTGGGAAGTTGGTGGAGGAGGACCCTAAGGTTGCCTCATCCCATGGAAACAACTAGATAATACTCACATCAGCATAAATAACCCAGAAAATGAGGGGAGGGGGTCAGGGAGATGGAGTAACTAGGTGATAGACATTGGGGAGGGCATGTGACACGATAAGCACTGGGTGTAATATACAACTGATGAATCACAGACCTGTACCTCTGAAACCAATAATATATGTTAATAAAATAAAATAAAACAAAATAAAAAATAAAAAATGAAAAGCAGCTGATCTAAAAGAAAAAATAATAATCCAGAAAATCCCCTCAAGACTGGCAGAACAAACTTCACAGCTACAATACCAAAGAGATCACATCAGAGAAGGCAGGAAGGATGGAGATGCCGTCTGGCAGTGATGCGTGACATAGACCACAGTCAGCCTTGGTCAAGAGGGAGCTGGTGATGTGGAAAGGGCAAGAAGCAGACTATCACCCTGGGGAGCCCATATGGGGAAGACAAATCCCCATAATATTTGCCTTTGAAAGTGAGAAAAGTCAAATTTCATAAGTTCTTACAATCAGCAGGACTTAAAGCCTGGAATTTAAAAAATCGGTAGGCTTGGTTCATGCAGATACAGCATGGCAGTTTGAAAAATGCTGGGATCAGATGGGAGGGAAAATGATTTGCTCATCTCAGAGCATGGCTCAGAGAGACAAGGATCACAGGGAGACCTCAGGAACAAGGAACTGGGTGACACCATTTCCCTTTCCCACTCCCTGCAGGAACCAGTGGGGAGTCTACATTCACAACCTAAGCCCCAACTCCTCATGTGTCAGTGAACCCATCCTTCCCATCACACTTGCCTCAGTCCTGGTGCTACAGGACTCCTCCCCCAGAAGACTGGCACAAATCCCACCAACACCACATTTCCAACCCCATGTTTTGAGGGGCCTTGGTTCTGGCAGTAGTAGCAGCAACTTTCATTTTGGAAGCAGACCAGCACATATCTTGTTAAAACACACCCCACCACAACCAGGAACAAACAGTGCCCACACAGGTAAAGAGAACTTCTACAGACAACCAGACTGAAGGAAAAAGCAGCCAGGACACAACAGCAGGGCATAGGCAACACACACAGGAAAGCCTACCTGAAGTGCCAGGTCCTGGGGAACACTAAACACTGTACTACAGGGCATTACAGGACCTCTTATTCATAAGGACCTTATCTTCAAGAGTAGAAGACATAGCTGACTTTCCTAATGCACAGAAACAGACACAGAGAGGTATACAAAAATGAAGAGACTGAGGAATATGTTCCAAATGAAAGAAAAGAACAAAACCACAGCAAGAGACCTAAGCAAAGCAGATATAAATAATACACATCATAAAGAATTTAAAGTAATGATCTTAAAGGTACTCACTGGACTTGAGAAAGAGTGGAGGACATCAGTAATACCCTTAACAAAGAGATGAAAAAGAACCAATCAAGACGAATGCAATAAATAAAATTAAAAATACTCTTGATGAAAGAAATAGCAGGCCAGTGGAAGCAGAGGAATGAATAAATGAAGTAATGATTCATTAATAATCATTAATGAATTAATGATCTGGAAAGCAATGAAGCTGAGCACGTGAGAGAAAAAATATTATGCAAAATGAGAAAAGATTTAGGGACCTCAGTGACTCCATCAAGTGTAATAATATTAACATTAAAGGGATCCCAGAAGTAGAAGAGAGAAAGGGGGGCAGAAAATTCATTTGACAAAATAATAGCTGAAAACTTGTCTAATCTGGGAAGGAAACAGAAATCCAGATCCAGGGGGCACAGAAATTTCCCAACAAAATCAATCCGAGGAGGTCAATACCAAAATTCATAGTAATTAAAATGGCAAAAAGTAGCAATAAAGAAAAAAATTTAAAGCAGCTAGAGAAAAGAAGACAGTTACATACAAAGGAAACCCCATAAGGCTATTGGCTAATTTTTCAGCAGAAACTTTGCAGGCCAGAAGGGAGGGTCATGGTATACTCTAAGTGCTGAAAAAAATTTATAGGCAAGAATACTTTATCCAGCCAGGATATCAGTCAAAATAGGAGGAGAGATAACGAGTTTCTCATTCAAAAACTAAAGGAATTCACGACCACTAAACTAGCCCTACAAGAAATACCAAAGGGGACAAATTGAGCAAAAAGTAAAGACCCTAAATGAGAGTATGAAAAGCAAGAATCACAAAAGTGGTAAAAATAAGCCCATATATAAACATCAGTTCAAGGATCCACAAAATAGGGGAGCCTGGGTGGCTCAGTGGGTTAAGCCTCTGCCTTTGGCTCAGGTCATGATCTCAGGGTCCTGGGATCAAGCCCCGCATAGGGCTCTCTGCTTGGCAGGGAGCCTGCTTCCCTCTCTCTCTGCCTGCCTCTCTGCTTACTTGTGTTTTCTCTCCTCTCTGTCAAAGAAATAAATAAAATCTTAAAAAAAAAAAAGAGAGAGACTGATTTCAGACGTACAGACACTTGCAGATTCAAAGGGGGTGGAGAAACATTTATAATGCAAATGAATATTAAAATAAAGCCAGGCTAGCAATACTTATTTTAAACAAAATAGACTTTAAAATAAAGACTATAACAAGAGACAAAAAGAGACACTATGTAATACTACTAAGGAAAATCCAACAAGAATATTTAACAATTGTAAATATTTATGCGCCCAACATGGGAAAACCCAAATACGTAAAACGGTTAATGACAACCATAAAGAAACTAATCAATAGTAATACAATAATAATAAAAGACTTTGCCACTCCAGTCACATCAATGGACAGATCATCCAAACAAAAAAATCAATGTAGAAACAGGGGCTTTGAATGATACACTGGAAGAGATGGATTGAACAGATACACTCACAACATTCCATTCTAGTACAGCCCAATAGACATTCTTTTCCATGCACATGTAAAATTCTCCAGAATAGATCACCATAAAACAAGTTTCAACAAATTAAAAAAGACTGAAGTCATCCCATGCACTTTTCTCACAACAGTATAAAACAAGAAATCAACCGTAACACAGTATGAACAGTATGAAACACAGTATAAACAAGAAATCAACCACAAGAAAAAATCTGGAAAGACCACGAATACATGGGGGTTAAATAACATGCTACTAAGTAATGCATGGGTCAATCAAGAAATCAAAGAGGAAATCAAATAATACATAGGGAGAAATGAAAATGAAAATAACTGAAATTAATATTATATTGTGTGTTAACTACTGAAAATTAAATTAACACTAAGAAATCTGCATGTGCAAGTGTGTGTGTGTGTGCGCACGCACGTTCGCACGTGTGTGTGTAATACTATTCAGCTTAAGGAAAAATCTGCAACATGCAATAAGGACGAAACTTGAGGACATTGTGCTCGATGAAATAAGCCAGTCACAGAAAGGCAAATACTGACTGATCCCACTTAAGTGAAGTATCTAAAATAGTTAAATTTATAGAATTAAATAGTGGAATGATTGTTGCTAGGGGCTACGGAGGGGGGAAATGGGAAATTACTAATTAATGGCCATAAAGTTTCAGTTAAGTAAAATGAATAAGTTCTGGAGCTCTGTTGTACAACATTGTAGCTATGGTGAACAATAAGGTGTTTTACCCTTAAAAATTGGTACAAGGGTAGGGCCACCTGGGTGGCTCAGCTGGTTAAGCATCTGCCTTGGGCTCAGGTCATGATCCCAGAGTCCTGGGATCAAGCTCCATGTGTGTCTGTGGCGGGGCGGGGCGGAGCGGGGCGGGGGGGGGGGGGGTCTCTGCTCAGCAGGGAGCCTGTTTCTGCCTCTCCCTCTGCTTGCCACTCCCCCTACTTGTGAGTGCGCTGTCAAATAAATAAATATTTTTCTAAAAACTTGGTACAAGGGTAGATCCAAAGTGTGCTTAACAAAAAAATTAACAATAGGTTAATTTGGGTTAAGCCTCTGCCTTCGGCTCAGGTCATGATCTCAGGGTCCTGGGATCGAGCCCCGCATCGGGCTCTCTGCTCAGCAAGGAGCCTGCTTCCACCCCCCCACCCCCCGCCTGCCTCTCTGCGTACTTGTGATCTCTCTCTCTGTCATATAAATAAAGTCTTAAAAAAAAAAACAAAACCCACATTGAGATCACTGCACACCTGTCAGAATGGCTAAAATAAAAAACACAAGAAATAACAAGTATTGGCAAGGATGTGGAAAAAAAGGAATCCTCATGCACTGTTGATGGGAATGCAAACTGATCAAGCCACTGTGGAAAATAGTATGGAGGTTCCCAAAAAAGGTAAAAATAGAACTACCCTAAGATTCAGTAGTCATATTACCAGTATTTATCCCCAAAATATAAAAACACTCATTTGAAGTGATACGTGCACCCCAATGTTTATTGTGACATTATTTACAATAGCCAAATTATGGAAGCAGCCCAAGTGTCCATCAGTACATGAATGGACAAAGAATTGGTATACAGAACTCTTATTCAACCATATGATAGAATGAAATCTTGCCATTTACAACGACATGAATGGAGCTTCAGAATAAAATAAGCAAAACAACTCAGAGAAAGACAAATACTATATGATCTCACTCATACGTGTAATTTAAGAAACAAAACAAGCAAGCAAGAGAAAACAAGAGAGAGAGAGAGAGAAACAAATCAAGAAACCAACTCTTAAATTTAAAGAACTGATGGTTACCAGAGGGGAGGTGGGATGGGGGAATGGGTGAAATAAGTGATGGGGATTAAGAGTACACTTATCATGATGAGCACTGAGTAATGTATAAAATTATCAAATCACTATATTATACACCTGAAACTAATATAACACTGTATGTTAACAATACTGGAACTAAAACAAAGAACTTACTTAAAAAATTTGAAAAAGCTGTTAATCAAGATGCTCAATGAACTCATGTAAGACAAGTACAAATAAAACTATATTTCATCATAATCAAATTACCAAAGACCAAATTTAAAAACAATTCTTATAAACAGACTGAGAAGACACTTTACACAAAGGAGAGTAACAAAAAAAGATGATATCTCATCAGAAAAAATGCAAGCCACATGTTCATGGAATGCCATCTTTGAAGTGATAGAAAAAGAAAGAAATGGATGTCAAAAGAGATTTCTATACCTAGCAAAAGTCTCATTTGGAAAAAGACAAAAGGAAGACATCTTCAAATAAAAGCTGAGATAATATATTGTCTGTAAAGCACAATATAAGGTATAATAAAGAACAATACTAAAGAAAATTTGTCAGGCTGAAAGGAAATTATCACACACAAATTATCCATTTCTGTTTCTCTTCATTGGTTCCTATGAATTCAAATTTTCATATAGTATCATTTCCTTATTCCACTACGGATTTGTTTTCACCCATTTCATAGTTCCGTTATTGTTAAATGTATTCCTATGCACAAAGGCTCAGTAATAAAGTTACACATATATAAAACCTCATAATATATATATATATACACACACACTCATGTATCATTTTATGCAATTGATTTTTAAATAGAGAAAAAAGAAAAAATATGCAATTATTCTTTCATAATTGCATACATAATTACATTAAGTGGTGCTTGTTTTTTCATGTGATTTTAAATTACTCTCTGAGGTCATTTGCATTCAGGCTGAAGAAGTTATTCTAGTGTTTCTTATAGGGTGGGTGTGCTAACAACAAATTCTGTAAGGTTTTATTCATCTGGAAATGTCTTAATTTTACCCTCATTTTTGAAAAATAATTTTCTGCATATGTAATTCTTGGTTCAGACTTTTTTTTCTCTTCATCACTTTGAATATGTCCTTTCACTGCTTTTTTGCCTCCATTATTTCTGATGATAAATTAGCTATTAATCTTATTGGGATTCCCTTTATGTGGTAACTTTTCTCATTGCTTCCAAGAGTCTCTCCTTATCCTTGTCCACCAACATTTTGACTATAATGTGTCTGTGTGTTGATCTCTTTTTGTTTATACTATATGGAGTTCATGGAGCTTTCTGGATGTTTAGAATAATGTTTCTCAACGAACTTGTCAAGTTTTAGCCATTATTTCTTCAAATATTGATTGGTCCTTTTCTTTCTCTTCTCCTCTGGTACTCCCATCATTTATGATGATATACTTAATAATGTTCCACATTGAGACTACTCATTTTCCTTCATTCCTTTTTTCCTGTCTTCATATTCCATAATCTGTACAGCTCTGTCTTTGAGTTCATTGATTCTTTCTCCTGCCAGCTCAATACTGTTGAATCCCTTTAGTGATTTTTGTCAATTCAATTATTGTATGTTTCAACTCCAAACTTATATTTTTAAAAAATAATTTCTATCTTTTATGAAAATTCTCTATTTCAGGAGACATTGTCAACCCATCTTTAATTATTTAAACATAATTTCCTTCAGTTTTTTTTTTTTAACCTACTTATAATATTTGCCTTAAGGTTTGCTAAGTCCAATATCTGGGCCCTCTCAAAGGTAGTTCCTATTACTTGCTTTACTTTATTTTTGTATGAATTACACTTTATTGCTCCTTTACATGTCTTGGATATAACTTTTTAACTTATTTTGCATTGCTAATGCATGTGTTTAGCCATACACCATACAATATGAATTTGATATGGCTCACAAAAATCCATCTCTATTAAAGAGACACAACTCAAAACTCTATAGTCATGTCTTTATACACTATCAAAAAAGCACAAATTATTGTTGCTAGAAACTTGTACAGAAAAAAATTATAAAATTCTATTAACTTCCATGAGTTTTCTCTGTATAGCATGGACCGATAAGAAAAGTTTTCCAACACCAGCACTTAGAATATATTCAAGGTTCCTTGGGATGTACCTGGAAACGTTTCTCCATGCAATTACATTCCTAGTCTGTTTTTCATGACAGGTCCCCAAATATTTATTTGCAACCTGATACTTTATACCATGTAATAAATACCTAATTTGGTTACATTCCTTGGCACCAGAACTAACCTCAGATGGTAACCAGGATTTTTGTTTTTCTATTTGGTTTTATGTTTTAAAGCATTTTTAAAAAGATTTTATTTATTCATTTATTTGACAGAGAGAGACAGCACACGCAGGGGGAGGAGCAGGAAGAGGGAGAGGGAGAAACAGACTCCCTGCTGAGTGAGGAGCCTGACGTCGAGCTCGATCCGGGACCCTGGGATCATGACCTGAGCTGAAGGCAGACACTTAACCAACGGAGCCACTCAGGCACGCCTAATTGGTTTTATGTTTTAATTTAAAAAATCATAGCATATTTTTCATCAAATTGTATTTAGGAAAAAAAAAAGATGACTAATAAAAATTACAAGAGATAAAAGTTATTTGATTACCATACATATGTCTCTAGATAGTGTTTAACTTGGCAATATTCTACCAGCCATTTTTTGCTCTTCTATGCAAAAGATATAAACATTTCTAAGATTGAATTAGCCTTTGTGTAATTCATTCAGGGGTATTCTTAACAGTTTTTGCAGTCCTGCCTAGTAGCATTCTAAGATTTTTGTAATTTAAGTTTTTCTAGGACCAATAGTTGTTAATTTCCCAAGAAATTAAAAAAAAAAACAAAAAAAAAACCCAACAACCACCACCCTGAATGAATGGCAAGAGAAACTATGTACTTAGATCAAAGGGATAGTATGAAGATCTCAAGTCTCCCCACATTAATTTATAAATTTAATGCAATCATAAAAAATTAGCAACTCTGTTTTTTCAGACCTGACAAAATTGTTGAAAGGATTTTTTGGAGGATATATATATGAGAGAAGAGCTACATAATATTTGAGAAGTAACACTGCATATGTAAAAATAACTTTAAAGACTTAACAAATAAAAAAAGCAGAAACAGACCAATAAAGATAAGGAAAAGATAAAATCTATTCAATAACTGAAAATATAATAAATATGATATGCCAAATCATGGAAAAAGAACTCGGTAGGGCGCCTGGATGGCTCAGTTGGTTAAGCATCTGCCTTCGGCTCACGTCATGATCCCAGCATCCTGAGATCGAGTCCCACATCAGGATCCCTGATCAGAGGGGCCTGCTTTTCCTTCTCCCACCCCCCTGCTTGTGCTCTCTGTCAAATAAATAAAATCTTTAAGAAAATTTAAAAAAAAAAGGAACCCAGTAGCATTTGGAAAATTGTTAGCCATTAAGTAAAATAAAAGTGAATTCCCATGTCAACACCATACACCAAAATTCTAGATGGATTAAAGATCTAAATAAAAAATGCAAGAATAAATACAGATGCTAATTATATAATTTGGGATGAAGGAAATTTTATATATGACACCACCTAAATAGAAAGTACAAAGGAAAATACTGGATTCCACTATATAAAAATGCAAAGTAAAAAACCCCATCATAACTTTGGTGGATCTGAGGGCAAAGAATCAACAGAATTAATATATAAATACTTTTCACAAATCAAGAAAAAGTCACCAATAGGTACCTCGAGAAGGGAGGAACACCAAAAATTAATGAGAGGAAATACAAAGGAAAAACATTCCATAACACCAATAATTGATAGATGCAAGTTACAACAATGACTTTTTTTCTTATAAATCTAGAAAAGACATTTGATGAGGCTCAGCGTTTGGAGAAAATAAGATCTCACAATACCAAGGCAGATGCAAATCAGTACATTTTAAAAGAGAATTCACCATATATGGTTCAAATATTTCTTATCGATCTTAGTTATCTTTCCAGAAATGTATCATAAAGAAACAATTGTGAAAGTATGAAAGTATGAAAGATTTAGCTACAAGAATACTTATCATTATAATAGTAAAGTTTCCAATGTACCTTCCTCCTTTGCAACAAGTCTTACCCTGGTGTTAACAAGCTTGTATGCTCTGTTGACTGATTATATAATACACAGTACAGAGATATAATAAATGATAGGTAACCATTAAAAATAAAGTCCCAGATGATATTAATAGACCAACGCATGGAAATATTTGTGTTAAATAATACATAATATAATCAACTAAAGTGTGTGTTTCCAATTAAGAGTAGGAAAAGTATGCATGTGATTTTTTTTCTTTTGCCTACTAACACTTTAACAAGTAACATAAAATGAGGGAAAAGAGTTATCATTAAATTAATTATTAATATAGGTCTTCATCAAGCCTCAAATTTCTGGGTAGTACCTTTCTTTATCGGTGCTTTTATGTCAGAATTTGGATAACGACAGATCTAATCTCAATTAAATCTTGCAAGGATTTTATCTCGTCCATCTCTCCCTGCCTACCCAAAACATAGTACAGTGTTTTGTTTTGTTTTGTTTTTTAAAGAGTTTATTTATTTATTCATGAGAGACAGAGAGGCAGAGGCAGAGGGAGAAGCAGGTTCCTCACTGAGCAGAGAGCCCGATGCGGGACTCTATCCCAGGACCCTGGGATCATGACCTGAGCCGAAGGCAGATGCCTAACCATCTGAGCCACCCAGGCGCCCCATAGTACAGTGTTTTAAACAAATTTCCAGGTTAAATTCTGTTGGATTGAATCTCCTTCGATTTGCTTTTATCCTTGACCCACTCAGCTTAATTCTCCCTTTAGTCAGTAAATTCTCCAGTGATTGGGAATGAGATGGCTTCTCCATGCTCCACTGTTCATTCTCCCTTTTGTTTTGCTAGAGATATAGGCAATGATTACAGCCCTGACAACTCCACAGCTCTTCTCCTGCTTCAAAGATGACATTTTGTTCTTTAATTAGAATATAAGCTCCTCAAGCACTGGCACAATGCAATATTTTTAGATCCCTTTTTCTTTTTTTCCCCTCTAATGATACCTGTGTTTTACATAGGATGGACAAAGGCAGCTGACACTTGGGGGAAATCATGAAATGGGTCAGAAAATGTCATTTTCTTTTGTAATATTCTATCCCCACAAGAAGAATTCAGCACTTATCCTTTTATCTGTGCTCCCCTGGTACAAGGTAAGATGTGTGTACTGTATTTTTACCTCTTTATTATTATTTCTTATAACATAACTTCCACCTCTGCCAGAAGTAAATGCTTTGAGATCAGGGCACTGGCTTTACTTATCTATTTTCGATTCCCAATACCTCAGAGCATACATACTCAATAAATGAATTCATGAATTAATGTGTCAATTGATCATTCTAGCTCTGACTCTGCTGCTTACCAACTCCTTAACTTTAGCATGGTCAACTAGGTATTTGAAATTTTTTTTTCATTTTTATAACGAAGACAAAACTATCTACTTCGTAAGATAACTGGGAGGATCAAATGAGAGAAGTAGAGCATACGTTATTTGTTTCCAAAAAATTATATTAAATGTTAAATAAATACATAAAATGATTCTATTATTATCGCTAAATCCAACTAGACTTCTCATGTACAAAAGACCCCATTTGTAGCAAGTCTTACCCTGGCATCAATAGCTTGTATGCTCTTTAACCTTTTTTAAACTTCCTTCCCAGCCATGCTATCGATGATGTCGGTATACTTTCCTATTTTTTTAAATATTTTATTTATTTATTTGACAGAGAAAGACACAGTGAGAGAGGGATCACAAGCAGGGGGAGTGGGAGAAGCAGGCTTCCCGCTGAGCAGGGAGCCTGATGCAGGGCTCGATCCCAGGATCATGACCTGAGCCGAAGGCAGACGCTTAATGACTGAGCCACCCAGGTGCCCCTATACTTTCCTATCTTTGTAAAGATATTGTACTCTCAATCATAATATTTACATATACAGAAACTTGGCAGTTTTTCCTTCTTTATTAGATTGTGATGTCCTGTTCCTATATGGGACCTCAGGATTAAAGATATGCCTAGGTTAGAGTCTAAGACATATGAGGTGGTTAATACATTTTTTGAATGAAAAAATTTTAAAAAGAATTAAGGATAAGAACTATTAAAATGCCCTTCATACTCTCCCCCAAAGTATGGAATATCTGCATATATTGGCATAGTCTGCAGCATCAGGAATGCTATGAAAATAATTTACATGAGTTGTACAATTAGAGCTGACCTCAGCAGTTTTCAGGTTCTATTTTCCTAGTCTTTGTCCCGGAACTGAACTTCTGGCAGGTAGGAAGTATGCTCTAGTTATTCACTTTTATCCTGTGGAAGGAAGATCATGGGATTTCAAAATTAATTTTGACAGATATGACAAATGGGGGTTGCCATTTCACACCTAGAGCGTGAATATTTCAATGGCAAAGAGTCAGCAACTGTTAATTAAAAATGGGTATTGTTAATTGGGCCCAGTGTTGTGGTTTTGTCAGCAGCTTCAGACCCTTTCAGACCTATTTCAGTGGATCCTTATGGTCTGATAAGATAAATGTCTTTTCTTTCTGGGGTGGATGATAGCAATTATGACCCCGCTTTTTTTCCCTTTATTGTATTAGTTCTATAGGTGTCTATAATTTTATAAAGTGGAGAAACTCACAGGGACTGAAATTTATCTCAACACTCCTCCCCTTATCTCAATCCAAAATATTCATTAAACAAAACAATATGATTGATATTTATTCATTTTACACTCTGATACAACAGAAAGATAGGCAACAACTTGGTAGATTCTTTTCACAACAAAAAGGAAAATATGCTTCAAATGTAAAAGTGTTTGAGATAAAATAAGAAAGATTCATTTTCTCTTAGGTTATTACAATCTATAAATGTTCAATCCTTCTATTTATTTTTTACCATCAAAACATGTCACTGATACAATGTAGTATTTTCATGCACAAACAGTACTTCTATAGACAAAGAAAAAATGATAGAATTGTATATTAGAACAAAAATATTCACTGTGCCAATATTAACCCAGTAATTCCATTTACATCAATTTAGCAAAACAAAACAAAAAGCCTAAAGCTTGCAGCTGGAGATTAGATTTGATTTTTGAGTTATTCCCAAGTTAACTTCGGAATTATATAATAACATCTCCATGTCTCTAATAAATATGTGGAAGCTAATCAATGCGTATATAGGGGATGTTTGCAGGGGAGATGGCAACACAAAGAGCTAGTTACTTTACACAACTTCTCCCTTTCATTTTTTCAACTGCCCTAGTATTTTCTGATTCATTTATATTGGGAGCCAGTGGCCAATACACTACAGAAAGAAGTACCTCAAAGCCATTAGGAGTGTGCACATCTGAGGACAAAACATTCTTCCTTATTATTAAGTATCTGTGAAGCCAAGTAAATGTTATTAATGACAAAGTAAGGCAATCAAGTTCAACAGTGCAAATGCTAGAGGCCTTGCCTAGCCCTCAAATTAAATTAGGTAAATTCCTCTTCTCTTAAAGATCCTTTTAATATCTTTCACAAAATTTTTCATACTTTTAATTATAAACACACACTCATACATGCTGAAAGCACTGTGAAATAAAGTAACACATTGCCTTCATTTATTCATGGCTGTATATAACTAGTAGCTAGCATGGTATCTGATACAGAGTTGGTGTTCAGTGACCTCTTGTTGAATGAACGTATAAATGAAAGAATAGAACAATGATGGGAATTCTAGGATACTGTTTTAATCTGAGAAACTTAAAAGCTATTGGTTAGTTTTATCACTGGCATTATTTGCGCATAATTATTATCTGAATCATTATAACAATTACTGAAATATGATGGAAACTATGAATTATACTGCTATCTTGAAGGATTTGACCTATATTTCAAACCAAGTACAACTAGGTATTCTTAAAATTCTTAAGATTTTTATTAACATATCTAGTCCAAAGCAAAATGAAACAAAACACTAACATAGTGAGCAAATAGAGTCTTAGGATAAATAATAGAATCTACTTCTCTACTACTTTGCGGTTATAAATAGCACCCATATTTAAAACGTTACCTTTCTCTCTCAGACACACAAACACAACAAATACACACTCACAAAAAGCAGTTGTTCCTTTTCATTTTACTCTTCCACAATTACAAATAAGCAGCAAAATGAACAAGCCCTTCCAAGTAGGGCTTAGACATATTACAACCTCCTGAAGTCATCGAAGTAATATTTCTAAAATTATTCCCAGTCCTAGAGGTGTGTATATTGTTAAATGCCTACTCAAACTCTGGCCTTCTGCAGCTCCTAGCAAAGACGATATTTAATGCTGATGCAAAGTGACTTTTTAAAAAAAATTAATATTTATTTGCTAGAAAACCACGAATTAATTTTATATTCACTACTGGCAGCTATCAAATAGTATTAACTGTGGATCTACATCAAGCTGGTTTGTGTTCCATCTTTTTATCTCCAAGGGAAAGATTTCATGTCCTATTACCAATGTCCTGAGCCAAAAGAGACCCCACAATAGACTTACTCATAACTGAGCCCTAATAACCAGAAATATGGTGATAAATGTTGAACTGAAAAGGTAGGATTTCATAAAGCTTTTGTCTATAATCCTCAAAGTAGGGTTGGTTCTGTTGCAGAGTTAATTAGCATACATGTGGAAGCAGTTTATGGATGCAGTTTAATCCCAAACAAATGTGAAAATAAGCTCACATTGTTTTGTAGAATGATTTACATTCATTATCATCTACTTAAAAAAAACATGCTCTAAAAAAAAAAAAATCATTATTCCTTCCAGAAAATTGGAATAAAGCATTTCCATATTTGTACTTTTGAAAATTATGTATTTCCAGAGAAGGTCATATTTCCGCAAATCAAAATAAAGTGAAAGCTTTATCTAAAACTATGGTTTCCAAACTTCATACAGATACAGAGAAATTACTGAATGACACAGATTCATAAAGTGAGTCAACAGATTTAACTGACTGTACATCATTACAAAATCAAACTTGATTTAATCGCTTCTATAAAAGACATTTTGGAAGTTCATTAAATGAGATCTCTATAAAAAGCTCATGATAGAAATACTAATAATACTACAGCAAGTAACAAGGCTTACACTGTAATACAGCTTGTAAAACTGTCTCCTTATTTATGATTATGGTTTTCAGTGGATGTGATTTTACCAGACACACAGTTTGTACCTTAGAGTTGTAATGATGAATCATATTATGATTAAGTTTGACTGTTCATGGGAATCTAGCATCAAAGTAAATATTCCACAGACTGAGTGGCTGCCTTAGGATTCTCTGAAATAATCTAACCGGGATGCTCAGAAGAAAAATGGAGTCTCCATCTCTGGGTCTAAGAACCAGGCCAAAACTCAAGTGACCATCGATAAGGTGGATAAGGCAATATTTACCTATGAATATCTTACTTGTAAAGCACTTAATCAACTTACGTATCCTTCAAATATAAGCCTTTATTCAATCAGTATTTAGGGTACTTACCAAGTGCCACACATAGGACCAAAGCCTTTGATGCAATGGTGAACAAGAAAGTTAATTTTACTGTTCTTCAGAAGGAGAGAGCCTCATGGGGGAAATAGTTACGTAATATGAAAATTATTAACCGTGGGATAAACATTATAGTGAGGAAATTACAGAGTAGTTATAATATAGGGAAGAGCTGCCTAACTCAGCATGGGGAGATACGGGAGTGCATCAGAGGTGACTACAGGTTACTGAAAATGAATAGAAGGCAATGGAGGAAGAGGAAGGGGGACATTCAGAAGAGACAGTGTCTGGTAACAGCTGGAATCCTGAGTTTGAATGTGGGAGGTTAGTGGTGCATGATGCTGGAGATTAAAGTTGGAGTTAGTCCTGGAGACATACTACGGACTTTGAACTTTATCCTTTGTCTTAACAACTCTTTGCCTCCTGATGCCACTCTTCTGTGACATTTGTTAAATATTCACTGTGCAACAGTGCACTTAGCACGTATCTCATGTTAAAATTACCACACTCTCCGTGGAACTTTGGATATGATGGATCTATTTTTGACTCCATCTAAAGATGTCAGTTATAGTAGATTCAAAATGAGGCACTCACCCTTTCTTAATTTCTGTTTGTTTCCACAATCTACACCCATGGAAACTATTGCAGTATGTTGCTATTTTAAAGGCATAGTGCTTGTCCAAACTTTATCACGTTTCAATGTAAAATTTTACCACATCACCGACACTCCATTAATTCCATTCAAATTTTACTTTCCCTGTCAGACAGCTAAAACATGATTACCTTTTGTTGGGAAACATATAGGGTGGGCTAAGAATGGGCACACTCGATTTGTGTGAAGTGCAAATTGTAGAATTTGATTTTGAAAACTTGATTTCCTGGGTCCAGATTATTTACTGCAAACAGATTTGGCTGTAGTATGTTCCACTTCTACGCAATGCTTCTCAGATTGGCCCTTTTTAGCCCTATCACGAGAGCATCGGGAATATCATACAGCATTATGCTTCCAGAAGTGGGATGCTGCAAGAAAATAAAGTTATATGCTAGTGATCTTTTTTGCAGGGAATTATACATCGAACTGTGTTATCGTAAGTGGTCAATTTGAGATTTTTGAGAATACACTGATCCTTTGATTCTCTTCTAAGTGAGGTCAGTATAAAAGAGGAAAGATTGCTTTTATTCAAACCTCATGGGCATTCTTACAGTTACACAAAAACAGCTAAGTTTTGTGAAGACAGATTCCTACCAAAAGATTCACTATGTAATTTTTTTTCTGTGCTCCTTTTTTTAGGCAATAGAATGAGAACCCTCCGAGAAGGCTCCCAACAGCTGTCCTGGATTTTTAATCTCCGTCTTTCTTTCAGAGATGGAATGGGGCATTGCCAAATTTGCATGGACATTCGAAACACAATTATTTGAGGGGTGCTAACTAATAAATCAAGAATTTTCTTTTGAAACCAGTAGCACTGCAGTCCCCTATTATTTGGCCAACCATACTGGCAGACCCAAATATTATAAATGACACATCCCTTTTTTGGTAATTTCCTTTCTTTCTGATGTTCCATAAATTCTCTTTATTAAAGAGGATTTCCTCAGAGAACTTAGAAGTATAGCACTAAGATTTAACTTTTTCTTCACTTTAAGAACACTAAATCAGTAACAATCTGTGGCAGTTTTCTCATTTCTTATTTTCCTAAGTAGGAAGCGAACACCTGTTTCAAATTCAACAATAATTTGGATAATGAATTTTCATTTAATTTAGACTAGAGCATTAGTTGATTTCCCTTTTACCCTCTGAATGTGAAAATCCCTTGGAACTTCCAAAGTGAGTTATTTTTATTGGTTAAAATTGGTGAGAGAGGTGTTTTTGCCACAAGGCTATATAAAGTAACTTCTATTTCTTTTCCTGTTTCTTTTTTTTACCACTATGACTCAATAGAAAATACATCTGAGATCAACACTCCTGATACACATAAACTCAGAGAAATAAATACAGTTTTTATGTATATGCTTTTTTCTCATTGACCTCCATATGCTAGTGATGTTTTTGTTTTTTAAAGACAAATTTAATCACATCATTCCACTGCTAAAAATCCTTTAGTAGAGAATCTCCATTCTTTTCAGGACAGAAACAACAATCCTCTTACTGATTATGTGGGGAAAAAGTAGTTCTCAATCCACTCAAATAATTATTAAGTAGAAATATTAGTAATATAACATTTATGCAAAGGCACTACTCAATTTAAAATGAATTGAGAAAATGATGTTCCTATATTATATATGCAAGAAAAAAAGACTAATTATCCTTTGGTCACAGTAGCAAGTAACCTCTAGAACCAATTTTGAGCCCATCCTTATCAGGCACTTAGACTAGACAGTAGTAATCCATAACCATACTTCTGAAAGCTAAGCCACCAGTGATTCAGGTCTCAATCAGTAACAGCCTTGTTCTAGGGACCATGCTTCTTAGAGTCAGCCATGCTGTAAGAATTACACTACAAGAGCCATCCTTCCATGGCTTTCTCAAGTTTGCCAATCCCAGAGCTCTATGCTTACTCAATCCCTGATAGTATGTTCAGAGAGGCTATGTTTTCTAAGAACAATTCTCCTTTATTTACCAAGCAGTATATTCAGCCCTTTGTTTTAGATACTGAGTGGTGGCCTCTTCTTTTCAACAGGAGTAATTTATTTAATCCTCACAATAATGCTAGAGGTAGGGCCATTATTGTGCCCACTTCACAGATAAAGAAATGGAGTTTAAGAGACATTCATTAACTTGCCCAGTGTCCTTCAACAACTAAATAGTACACGAGAATCCGAATGTAAATCATCTGGTCCCTGAGCCCATGCTCTTAACTACTATTACATATAGATACTCTTAGTTTTTTTAAGTGCTAACCCTTCATCCTCACTTCTCAAAATGGCCCAACATTCACCACTCCTGTCTTAACAAATTAGAAACAAATTAGATACCTACAGTTCCCTGAATGCTCCATGTCTGCCCTTTCCTCTGATCTCTTTGTACACATCATTTCCTTGGTGGAAAAAAATCCTCAAACTGAGGGTTGCAGAAGGGGAGGTGGGTGGGGTGATGGGGAAACTGGGTGATGGGCATTAAGGAGGGCACGTGATGTGATGAGCACCAGGTGTTTTATTCAGTTGATGAATTAATTGAACTCCACCTCTGAAACTAATGATGTACTACATGTTGGCCAACTGAATTAAAAAAAAAAAAAAAAGAGCTGCCAAATTGATCCTTGTCAAGCACTAATTAAATATTATTCATGATTTAAAAAATTAAAAAAATAAAAATTATGTTATCTGATATTTTTAAAATGGAAAAATTTTAATTACTAAATCTTGTTGCTATCCTATAGGAGTTTATTTTCATTTTTTTCTCTAATTTCAGTTGAATTTGTAGTTTTCTTAGTAAACAGGTTTAAAAACAGAAAAAAAAAATCCCCTTCCCACCTCCATAATGCCTAGGATGATACCCATCCTTCAACATTTACATTTACTTTGTTAATATAACTATAAAAAAAGTTTTATAGACATGAAATTAAAATACAAAAGATAAATAATGTGTCCCAAAGTTACATAGCCAAGTAGTATGAAAAGCAGCACTAAAACATGTTAATACTGACTTACGGTCCTGCTGTTTCTCATAGGAAATATTTTCTGCCAGCTTAATCACTTGGTTCTTTCTCTCCAAACCCTGTTTTCTCCATGTTGTTTGTTTTTTGCCCTCAAAATAGAACATACTAAAGGCCTGACAAAAATAAACCAAGTAGAAGGCTTCCTATTTGGAGTTCACACGTCATAAAATCCCATGTCCCGTTTGTCCATACCCCCTGAAAAGCATCCATGTATTACTGAGTCAGGGTCATACTGCAGATGTGGCAATGGTAACTGAGTCTAACTTAGCAGTCCAGAGATACCATCTGCAACCCACCTGACGCACTGGCAGAGTCAGTGCTCAGTAAATCACAGGTATTATTATAAACTGTCTTGCATTCATACTATGTTTTCCTACAATAATTATTTCATTCATGGTCCCTATTCAATACACACCTATGGATTTCTAGCAATATATGATTTTAAGGTAAATATTATACTTGTAGGTTGGTCTTTTCACCTTCCTTATCAAAGCCTTAGCATTCCAAATCCATAAAATAGGAATAACAACATTCTGGCCTCCTGGGATAGTTTTGAAGATTAAATGATAATTCATATAATGTTCCTAGAATAATCAGTGGCACCTAGACAGCTCCAAGAAATTGTGACTTTAGTGTCCTATTTTAATCATGCCTACTTATCTCTTACTAAATACATTTTAAATAGTAGTAACAAGTCATTAAAGAAAGGCTTGCTGTCTGATCAGTTGTTCTTCATACTGGTGGAGGACAACCTCTCTGTCCCCAAAAGATGGGGTTGCTTTTTACAAGACGTAAAAATTATATTGAGTATGAGTTTTTATGGGGTTCTTGACTCAATGTGAAATCACATCAAAATGGGTTACATCAAAAGTGGGAAGAAATCCGTGCCACTATTTATACCACTAAAAATCCTTCATAATTAAACCATCCCATCTCAATTTTTTACGCACTAGTGCCACATTAATCTTTCTACACTGTAGCTTTAGCATTGGTTTCTTTGCTCATGAACTTGCAAGGATTCTCCATTTCCTACCAAATGTGGTCCAAATTTATCAGCTGAGCATTTACCCCTTGACCCATTTTCCTAATGGTTTTGCCCATCACTTCCCATGAAGGGTGCAATATTCTCATGAAGTACCTGTTTTTCCTGTGGATGCACCAGGATTCCCATCTGCTTATCTCTGCCCACATGCTCTGGATATCTTTCAAGCCCTTTTTAAATCATCTTTCCATTTCCACATACTCTCCATCAGGGTCTAGCACAGCTCTGGGAAGCCTTCCCAGCAACTGGATATAATCTTCCTTGCCTGATGCACTAGTTTCTTAGCTCTCTTCAAATACTTTCTACTTCCTGCCTTATAGTACAATCCACTAAAATGAGTTATTTCTCCTATTGGACTACAAAAATTAGTTCAGTTTGAAGTCTATCTCTTTTCAGCATCTCATCACATCCAAAACTGGTAGAGCACTTTGAACACTGTAGGTGTTCAGTAAGTTTTTGTGTTTTATCAATTTACATTTGCTTATCATAAATTAGAGGTCTACAGATGCCCTCAAATTTTCTTTTAATGTTACAATCATTTTAAAATGAGGTTATCACCTTATACTTGTCAGAATGGCTAGAGTCAAAAAGACAAGGAATAATAAATGTTGGTGAGGATGTGGAGAAAAAGGAACTCGTGCGTGGTGTTGGGAGAAATGTAAATTGGTAGAGTCGCTGTGGAAAACAGTAGGGAGGTCCCCCAAAAATTAAAAATACAATTACTATATGATAAAATAATTCCACTACTGGGTATTTACCCAAAGAAAATGGAAACACTAATTCTCAAAGATATATGCACTCCTATGTTTATTGCAGTGTTATTTGCAATAGCCAAGATATGGAAGAAGCACAAGTGCCCATCAATAAATGAATGGAAAAAGATGTGCTGTGTATGTGTGTGCACATAACACACACACGTGCATGCGTGTGCTGAAATATTACACAGCCATAAAACAGATGAGATCTTGTGATTTGTGACAACAGGGATGGACTTAGAGGGTATAATGCTAAGTAAAATAAGTCAAAGAAAAACAAATACCACATGATTACACTTATATGTAGAATCTAAAAATGAAACAAATGAACAGGCAAGCAAGCAGAATCAGACCTACAAATACAGAGAACTGATGGCTGCAAGAAGGAAGGCTGGGGGTGGGATAAGCAAAATTGGTGAAGGAGAGTGGGAGATACAGGATTCCAGTTGTGAAATGAGTAAGTCACAGGAATAAAAAGTACAGGATAGAGAATATAGACAATAACATTGTAATAGCATTGTATGGTGACAGATGGTAGCTACACTTGTGGTGAGCACAGCGTAACGTAACATACAGCGTTGCTGAATAGAGTTGCTGAATTACTATGTCATACCCCTGAAACTAATGTAATCTGTGTGTCAACACGGTGTATCCTCAAATTCTGAAAACAAAAGATATTCAAAAGTTTTTTAAAATGCGAACTTCAACACTGGATGCAGATAAGCACTGAAGAGCATAAATCCTAAATCAAAATTAGGACTTGATTTACATCTACTGATTCATCTTTTAAAAATTTGTGCAAAGTTGCACCCAAACTTTAACAAAATCAGATTTGTCATAGATACTTTAAAAGGAAGTAAGAAAAACATGGTTTAAATTTGAAAGTTCAAATTCTGAGTAATCAAAGCCTAAAACCATGAGTACCGACTATGTATTTAAAATACTATTTGGTTCAAAGTTCTCATAAAGGTTTATTAAATTAAAGAAAAGCCTTTGAAAATACTGAGTGTATGTTTAGAAAATTCCTTATAATATATTCAAATTACTTTTTACTGTAAATGTTAGTTTCCCTATTTGCTTTTTCCAGTCTTTTTAAAATTCTATGATGAACAATATTTTATTTATTGTTTATACTATAAATGCTTGCATTAAGAAAAAAAGTTCAAGTAAACAACCTAACATTACACAAGGAAGTAGAAGAAGAAGAAACTTAGCTGAAATTTGGTAGAGGAAGGAAGTAAAGAAAAATGAAAAATAAAGACCAGAATAAACTATAACATAACAATATGTAATATTATTTAAGTAACATGAAAGTAATGACCAGTTTTTCCAAAAAACTAAACAAAATTGCTAATGCTTTAACTACATTAAGGAAAAAAAAAAGAGAGAGACTCAAAAACCAAAATGAGAAATGCAAGAGAAAACAATACAATGGATAGCCACAGAATTTTAAATCTGTTTATTTCAACATTTGAGCATCATCTGAACTGCTGAGAACAATCACTCCACCTGAACACTAGCATTGCAATTTACTCTCAAAACACAGAAAGTTCATTAATACAGCATTTCCATGATCATAAATTTTACCACCCCAATGTGTCACACTTGTACTGAACTTAACGGAATCCTAAGAAAGATCTCAGAAAGTATAATGGAACAATATAAAGTAAGACTCTCAAGATACAAGTATTTTTTCCAAAGGAAATGTTGGAAACAAATTCCTCCTGTGTCACCTCTAGATACTGTTCTACCAGAAGTACCAGAGCTACTTCTTACACTAGTTACAGCTTGCTGAATACTCCGTCATCACCTATCACCTCTATGTTTCATTTCTCCCTTATTTTCCAATAAAGTATCACCCACACAAAGTGTTTTATGTGTATGTGGCAGATTTTACTGAATGTTGTAGAGAAACAGGCTTTATAATGTGACTGTCCACAGAAATTCAATAGCATAAAGCTTGGTTAATAAAAGAAGAAAAAATTTGTGCCACATTATATTTCTGAATTATACTTTTCCTCTCTTTCCTCTGCTCTTTTCCAGCCCTTCATATGCTTATTAATTCTTAACAGTTATCCTGTTTTCTTTTCTCTAGCCATTATATTCCCTTAAAGTTTGACTTATCACCCCAGCCCACACCAGCCCTCTAAAGCATTTGTCAAAGAATTATCCCAAAACAAGAGGAACCAAACCAAGATAAACTCAAGTGTTATCTCTTCCCCAGAGGAATCTTGGTGCCAACTGTCAAGACTGTTTTAAAGTCTGCTACAGGTGTAATCTCTGAACCCTCCTCAACCACACTCCTGAGCATTTGTTATCTGGAGATGGTATTCTGGAATCTGTAAATTGCAATGGAACCGAGCATGACCTCTGGGTGTCAAGGAGGGCAACACTGTCAGCCAGTGATGGTTTTACTCTTGCCTGCTTCTATTCTCCAGAAGAGGGAAATCTGTCCCTTTCATTGAGTTCTTGTCTTGGCAGGTTGTCTTCTACTGACTGGTACTTTCAGGCAGAGATCTAGTTTCTATTAGTGGCTGTATCACCTTATTCGTACCTTTTAAACAAATCCCCACTCTGAAACTCTTCCAGGGTAGGAGAGAATCATTTGATTGGGATGAGACGAACCACTTAAAGAAAACAAAAAGCTGTTTTCTCCACTTGCTTTCTCTATCAAGAATAGGAAATTATGATTTAAAAAAAAAAAACAGCAAGAGCTTGTTCTTATTGCATTTCATGCTATTTCTGAGTTTGTGAGCTCTCAGCAGCCTTCCATGGTGTCAACCCATTATATACCTTTAAAAAAAAACTGCCTCCATTAAACTTTAAGCTGTCAAGGATTACAACGAAAAGATGCAATTTTTTTCACTGCAGGAAAGGTCTGATTTAGTAACAAGCTATAAGCTAATAGAGCAGCAGAATCCGCATATAATGTTTCATTGAAAGGGAAAAAAACATGCTGCTTTTTTGTGCTTCAACCCTGCTTCTTTTCTTTTTTTTTTTTTAATGTATAGTCCACTTAGCTTTCAAATACAATAGACACTAGCAAGTGTGTTCCTCTTACATTTGTGGCTACAAATCTTGGTGTGCAAGCCCATACAGACATGAGGTTGGTTTATGCACCTTTTATAATGGAAGGGCACCATTGAGGAAAAAAATGTTAGTCCACATAGCTGTCTAGCTTACATATTTAATATTGATTTGATTAGTCATTTAATTCCAAACACCCTTATTATCTACTTGTTTGAAAAGCCTATTTACTTTCACTACAATGCATACATTAAAGCAAGTGACTGAGTAGAAAGCCAGGCTTGTGGCCTAGTGCTTTCTAGGCTCAGAAATGCTACCTTCCTCCCCCACTTTAGCTACAGCATCACAATGTCAAACATTCTGCACACATTCCCTAAGGAATCTGCAAGGCTAATTAGGGTGAGCTTCACCATAAAGAATACAGTTGTTAAAACAGCTTCTGTACACACTAGAGTAATGAGCATTCTTTACACACGCTGTGATTTGTTGCTGCAATTTGCAGTCATATATCTCTTAGGAAATAACTCATGTGTTGTTATTTATTGCATGTATGATTATTAATGATATATTAACAACTGTTGAAAGCAACTTATTTCACCTCAATAACTCATGTATTTAGCTTATTGTTTAAAGAGCCAGGAAGGCATCAATTTTCCCAGAAAACTATGCCTTTTATGCCTGTTTTTTTCGTTTGTTTTTTTTGCTCTCCTCGAGGATAGTAAAGACAATGTCCAAAATCTGATACATTCAAAAAAATGTTATTTAACTTTACTTATGAAAGAGTTTATCATGGTTGTGGGACAGTGTATTTTTAGGCCAGACTGTTTACAATTTTTTTAATCTTTCAGTAATTTAGATCAGCCCTGTAATCCAATGTCTGATATCAAAAATAAAGCCAAAATATCATGTGCCAGTTTATCAGTGACTTGAATAGGGACATCATCATGTCCATGGCTATTTTTTTTAATTAACGTTACTAGAAAAAAATATGTTGCTCATTAAAACTCAATCCAAATACAGAGTTACCAAAATACTTTGAAGTGCTGTGTTGGTAGTTTATCTTGCATAAAATATACGAGGGCGGTTAAGCTACTGACTTAAGTATTATGTGCGAGACATTGCACCATTCGGCATCGATGAAAACTGAACTCCTTACTGCTTCACCTTCAGCACTGACAGATTTTTACCAATTAACTACTACCCAAATGTCTTCTGATAATTGGAACATAGAAGCAAGAGAGCTTTTGTTTCAGGAATTAGAAATCTTGCATTAGACCTAAACTTTAGTGACTCAATTGAGTCCCTATGTGGAATGATTCCAGGGTCTCCAGACCTTGTTTGGCTTACCTGAAATCATGGATGCATCCCTGCAGGCATCTCTTCCAAAGATATAAACTGCATAACAAGGGTGGTCCATTTCCAGACAGACAAAATATTCTGCCTTTTGAAATATTCAGAGATCTGAGGAAAGCACTGTACTATACTCAGGTTGATTAAAAAACACTCAGATAATGTAATAGATCTACACGGTATTAGACACAAATAAACAATTAAATCAGTTGTGATGACCAGAAAGGAAGATGGCTGACACAAAGTGATGCCATATGATGAGATGCCACCTTAGGTTGCTAATTACTTAAGTTTATAAAATCATTTCTGACAAGCCTTCATTCCATGAGGCTTTTCGTGATCCTGTGAAACAGAGTTTTGCCATGTGTATTTTCAAATGGGTTGCATTAAAAAGTCAACTGAAGGCATTCGGTCCTCAAAGGAAGAGTAGGATGCTAGAGGTCTGAGACAGAGAACAGTATAACAGTAAACAAGCAAAGAAACAAACAAATCAACAAGCAATGAGGGTGGGTCTACAGAACAGTCTTTCTAGCAAGACTGAAGGGACAGGACTGGAAGGAAAGCAACACATCTGCATATCTAAGGAGAATCATAACAACATCAGATGAAACAAGTGAATATCAGGATTGAAAAGGCTGCAGGAGTTTGCAAGCAGATGTCAAAAAGCATACAAGAAAATGTCAAGAAAAGTATAACAAGCAGCTAAAACTGGTTGCAGAGATTAGGGTGCTAAATATATGCACGATGAGAACACTACTCTATGGCTTACAGACCCACGAGCTGCTTCACAAGCAAGAAGGGGAAAAAAGCTTCATAAATAATTTTTGCAAATAAAATTGGGGTCAGAATGTAAACAAATGTAGAAAGAAAATAAAGCTCGGCTTGGGACTTGCTTCCAGATTCCCTGTGACAGGACACTTAACCAGATGATGAGAGAATGACCTTTTATTAAGTAGAAATTGTAAAATGTGCTAAGTCTACAAGGGAAATAGAGAGAGATGTCCAGAGGTAATTATTATAATCTCTTAACTTTCAGAAGCCTGCTTTATGAAGTATTACAAATAGGAATTTGAATTGCCGAATTGCAGATGTCTTCATTGCAAAACCTTAAAGCGTAATTAGGTTTCCTAAACCCAACCTAAGGGATCTTTGTTTAAAGTAATTTTGGGCACAACTCTATTCTAATTAAAGAGAGTCATAATTTTGCTCTAATCAGATATGCATGATTTACAGATGACAAGTTACCTGATCCACTAGGGCAGAATCAATAATGTCTATAAGCAAAATGCCATGGGGACACCCATTATTAGCTTAATTTTTAGCTTTAAACCCTTATCCTTACTGGAAACCAAATGACAGCACAAAATCCTTTCCTCCTTAGAACATGACTAAAAGAGTTCATCATTCCCCAAGAATAAGCACTACTATATCAAGCTTTATGCCTAAGCTCACACTAGTGAGACATTACTTATGGAAGAAAAAACAAAACAAAAAACTTTACAAGGTGATGGCACTCCCAACTCTAGATATTAGTTTCTCTTTCAAGGACCAAAAACCCTAACCAAGTGGTCTTAAACACTTTGCAAATTGGCTTCTATTGCGTAAGTTTCTCCTAAAGACATTCTTGGACATCAACACTGGAATGAAATAAATTCTACACACA
>CM052895.1:56789389-57060171 GCA_028534135.1 Potos flavus
AGGGAGTCTGCTTCCCCCCTCTCTCTGCCTGCCTCTCTGCCTGCTTGTGCTCTCTGTCAAATAAATAAAATCTTTACAAACAAAAAAACAAACAAATAAATAAATAAAATCTATCCTGGCTTAACCAAACCTGCTTCTTCTGGCTGAATGAGAGGAGGGGAGAGTATCTTCATATTAGGATTTGTCTCGAGATGCATCTCTTTCTGAACAAGAATGTATTATGGTTGCAAACATTATTGATCATTATCATCTGATATCTGATTACCTACTCTTCTGCCTTCTGTTTATATCACTGTACATCATCCTACCTGTGGAGGTGCTCCTCCTTCTCAACTTAAAAAAAAAGAATTATTAGTATAGAGTTATTTAAGATTTATTTGAGAGAGCAAGAGAGAGAACACAAGTGGGGAGGAGGGACAAAGTGAGAGAGAGAAGCCGACTCCCCACTGAGCAGGGAGCAGGACACGGGGCTCGATCCCAGGACCCTGAGATCAGGACCTGAGCCAAAGGCAGATGCTTAACTGAATGAGCCACCTAGGTGTCCCCATACTAATAACCCTTAAATCTGTATCTGCAGCTCAGTACTTTCTAATCTCAGGCCTCTCTAACGTGGATATTCTGCCAACATTGTAATCCAACAAACCAATTCACAATGCTTCCTATTGCTCCAAAAGACATACTATTAAAAAATTAAGCAAATTATGTATTAGAAGGTGATAAGTGATATAGAAAAAATTAAGCAAGAAAAGGAAAAGATATTATCAGGGACAAGGGTAACCATTACTACAGAGGAATCTCTTTAATCATTCCTTGTTTCTGCTTATCTACTGCTTCCCTTCCACTTAAATTCCTCATATCTTCAAATTGAACTTCTGAAATATTCCCCTCAGCTCTTTTCAGCACCTTTACAATAAAATTGATCCTTGAGAAATATTTTCGTCATGTCATTCTTCTGAAAATTCTCAATCCCTCTAGTCATGTATGGAATTAAGTCCAACTTCTTTTATGTATTAAGAAAATTTCTCTAAACATGTTCTCTAATCCATCCATCACATCAACTCTAGATTAGAACTGACTGAGCACCTATCAGGTATCAGGGACTGTGTTATGTAATGGAGAAATATAAGGATCAGAAGATGCTCTACTTCAAGGAGCTTAAAATCGGGCAAAGACCAATAGCAGACGATAAATACGCCAAACCAACCACCCTTGATCTTTAATTCTCAATTTCATTCATAGTTTTTTTCTGACTCCAAAATGCCATTCCACGCTTAGGCCTCTTCTAATCTTACCCATCTTTCACACCTCATTTGCAAACACTCTATCCTCTTCCTCTCAAGGACACATCAACTATTAGGGGTTATATTGCATACTCCTACAGAACTGGTCATAGGTAAAATTAATTTTGGCACTATCCCAATATTAAAATTTGCCTACTAAAAATCTACTATAAAATTGAGTTCTACGTTCTATACTAACAGATACTCATTTTATTCCAAGAGGAAAAACATACACCTAAAGAATTATGCTCCCTAACCTGCCGTGCAGATGGTGGCAAAGTGTAAGCAGTAAGAATAAGGACTGTGGTGAGGCTTTCTGGGAAATTCTATAAAGAAGCTAGACCCAGGTGGGCTTTTTTTTTTTTCCCCCCTCTCCCTGCTTCCTCATTCTCCTTGCCTAGAATATGGACATGAAGGCTGGAAATCCATTAGTCATCCTGGATCATGGGATGATTCTGAGATTGGCAACCAAGTGCTAACCACTGAGGAGAAAGAGTGAAGATCCTACATCTGATCATTGTAGGGCTGCCACAGCAACTCCCCACAAGTATCAAAAGAAAACACTTATGAGCCTAACCCGCTGTGGTTTTGTTGAGGTGAGAAAAAGCAAATTTCATTTCCCTTTGATAAGGAAAAAACTGTACCCTAAGATGGCTGACCAAATCAGCAAGGAAATTCCAGTCCCTGTCTCAAAGCCCTTCTGGGTTCTTCTTTCCTACCCTGTTTCCCGCTCACGCCCAAAGTACCAAGTAAGCGGAAGTAGAAGGGTATAAATTACCCTCCCTGCTTGTGCTTGGGGCTCAGACCTTTGGAAAACGGTCTCCTCTGAGCCTGCCGGTGTTAAATAAACCTCCAATCCTCCAAAGTCTCTGAGTGCTGCTTGGTTCTTCCACCAGGATCCAGTCCAGGTTCCGTAACACCTTAACCAAATGCAATTCCTGACAGATCTAGCACTATTTAGCCTTGAATTCAGTCATGAACAAACATTTGTTGTGCACTGGGCATTTATTATATATTATATAGATATAACAAACATTCTGCAACATATTGATGACACGAAGACAAATGAGAAGTGGTCTTTGCCTTCCAAGAGCTCCCAAATGCAGTGGGAAAGATAAACAAGAAAAAATAATTAGTACGATGCGATGGACTAAAACACTGTGGTAGAGGCAACTCTCAGGGGCTATGAGCGCATACAGAAAGAACATCAAAGAAACTCTCTGGAGGAGGTGACACCTGGCTCAAGTCCTGTATCAAGAATTACCCAGAAGAGGAGAGAAAGAGAGGGCAGAGACATAGGGCTGAAGAGGTGTGCAGAGGACAGATTATAAAATGCTTTCTTTGCCATGTTCAGGAATTCAGAGTCTTATCTGCACATCATTAGAAGAAATGGAAGGATTTTCAAAATGAAAGATACAATCAGACATATTTTGGGCTCATCCAGCTAGGAGTTATTTGGAGAGAATTTTGAAAAGAAGTCCAATTGAAATGTTACTGGAAAGGTTCTTTGGACAGTATTTCATGGGGATTTGTTATGGGGGTGAGGGTGTAGTAGGTAGAGTCAGGTATGATTCAGGGTTCCAGTTTCTGAGACAATGAGAATGCCACCAAGTAAGAGAGGAAAGACAGGAGGAGGAGCAGGTTGATTAAAGGTTATAAGAAAACTAAGTTTAACAAGGACATTATGATCTTGAGATGGCATAAGGTAACCAAGTGGATATTTATTTTAGCTGGTCATATATAAAGGTCTGAGTTCAGACTAGAGGTTTTGGCTGGATTTCGGAATAATCAGCATCTATGTAGATAAAGCCATGGGTATAGGTGAAATCACCCAGAGGAGGAGTTACACGACTAGACTTCCGGGGAGCATCGCCATTTAACAGACCAGCTAAGGACAAAAAGGCCATGGAAAGGACACAATGTCCAGAGAGAGGAAGTTAAAAATCCAGAGAATGGTCAATCAAATGGTAAGAAAGGAAGAGTTTCAAGAAGTGGGGATGGAAAAAAAAATGTGGGGAGAGGTCAAGTGTTACAGATCAGTTATATGTTGCAGCACTAAAAGTTTGAGAGAGAACTTTAAAAAGTACGTATCTACTACAAATGTAGATAGAGCTGTTTCAATGACATGTGGGGCAGGACCTAAATTAAAGTAGGTTAAATTAAAAAATGAGAGATCAAAGTACACAAGAGCAATTATTCTGTATATCCTATCTTGTGTCCTCAGTTAAACTGTAAGTTTCTAGAAGGCTCTTTCTACATTTCTTTTCTCTCCTATTTATGTCCCATTTTAGATATGTATATATATTTATATGTGTGTATGCATATATACTTATATATTGTGCATAGATATGCATCTATTGTGTATATATATTTATGTATATATGCATGAGCATATGTGTAGTTGTATGTTTAGCCTATATATGTAATAGTGGCTGCAAAAGTACCAATGACTAAGGTTGACTTAATGAATATCCAAGTGAAGTTCCTGGGCCTCCAAGTCCACTTTGGCATCAGGAACACTTCATTCCCCTCCTCCCGCATCTCCTAAGCAAAATCGAATCTGTTTTTGCCAAAGTCTTACATATACACCAAGTACGTAGCCTCATGTTCCTCTTTACTCCCATTTATTTTCCTCTCTCTTATCTACATTTTCTTTCCTCCACCGCTCAGATCATGAGCAGCCTGACTTCAGCAGCTGGCATTTACAGAGCTATAAGTTTCCATAACTTCTCCAGGAGCTCTGCATGCGTAAGCATGCCAAATCAAGCCCTTAAGCTAGACTGCAAATAATTTCTACAGTAAATTTCACTCGTAATGACCTGAAGTTGAGTTTGTATCCTGTAGGAAAAGTTCTATCTTCCCACAGAACTCACAAGCTCTCTCCTAGCAATATTAAACTCAAATTTTACTAGTATAATTAGTATACATATGGAATTTATGGCACAAAAAGTGTAACTGATTAAAACAAACTGAATCACTTTAAAGCAGCACTAAAGCACAAACATACTTTTGTTTTGAAAACCTCTTACTCTTCTTACTGTGTCTTTGGGTTTAGCGCTCCCTCTAACCACAATATGGTATGTTTGGGGCTTCTATTATCTGTTTTGGCATTTCACACATGGAACACCTGCATGAGATAGGTTCCTGGACTCTACAAACAGCTTGCAGGATAAGAATTTATTATTCAATGAGTCTTATTCATGCTGTTTAAATGAAAGGAGGAGCTCCACTAATGGCTTCTTCAGTTTAGTAACTGGAATATTTTATAATTTCATCTAACTTTTATTTTCCCCCATCTGCTTAAGTGGCTTTATTCCTCCTCTCAAGCTGAAAATTCCAAGGCTTTTCACTAATAGTATGTTAAAATGTATTGGTGTACTTTTTTTTTTTCCTGCCACCTTCTTTTTTCCAGCAGTCTGCCTTTGTTCTTCTCGGGGGGTGGGGCTTTTATAAAACTTCCCTTTTTCCTTTTCTTTTCCACTGATGTTGTCTGGTCTAAAACAGTTCCAGAAACTCAATGAGGTCACAAAGGAGGACGAAGAGTTGGAAGAATAGGGATTAAAGTGGAAGGTGGAGAAGCAAGCACTTTGCAAGCAAATGGAGTCTCTAAAGCTTCAGTTGCTGTATTTTCATCAACTGTGAGTCAGTACCACTCCAACTTTTAACTCTCTGAATCCTCCCCACTGGTCTGCCAAAGGCCCCCAAGCATACATGCTCCTTCCTTGACATTATACATTCTTCACTCTCGTGAATCACAAATTCCACGGAATCTTGTTTTCTTAGAGCAGCAGGAAGCTACAAATACCAACCCAGGCTGTTTGTGTTCCTTCCTATGATTCCAAGGAATGTTGAGGCAAGAGGGCATTCTTTCTTCACCTTCCTAGAGTAGCTCCAATTCCCCTCACTACAGTGAAAAGGAGTTGTCACTCAAAATCCATGGCAGGCTGGTTAAACCCCACGTCTTGAATTTTCCTTCCTTAGCTTTCAGTGCACAGTGAGGTGTTCTATGTGTTGGGGGGATGGGGGAGTGAGAAAGATGGGAAGGTAGAAAACTTGATTTGTAACGTTTGCCAACATCCATGGTGTAAATATTCCTACCATGGTAAACTTCAGTCTAGCAGCACTTTAGGAATTGGCTCCCACATTTTTTGTAATCTAACAATTGGCTTTCAGTAACTGTTACCAGCTAGCTTCTGCATACCACTGCAAAAAGATGCCGTACAAAAAACTTTGAGGAATAATACACCCCTTTCACACTTTCTACCCTACTAATTACACACATTACTGAAAGATTTGCCCTTGTATCTTTCTCAGGGTCAGCTCTAGGCAAACTTGCAAAATTGGTGGGGCTTGCCCTCAGAGCCTTTTGCTTTGCCTTTCAGTTTCCCTGGCTTTTCATCACTTTGCTGTTCCCACTGCCTGGCTGGTGTCATGTGATTTAGCAATCTTATAACATGCTTTCACCGCTATTAAAATCACTTGCCTTGCTTAGCATTCTGTCACTGATCTAATAACTTAAGTGAGCCAATAAACTCACAAATGAGTTAATGGGCACTAAGTGTTAATGGAGATAATAGCTCGATTCTATATTCTTTCTTGGGTTATCTGCAATATTAAGAGTGATGGTCTCGAAAGAATGTCCTAGCTCTGAATCGTCTCTGTGGCACTATCAGGCATGAGGAAAACCATAGAGCTTTTAGTTCAATCATGTCGGTCTTCAGAGGTTACCCAGACATGCGGTCCAAGTCTCTCCGAAATAGGCACAGAAAACTTTCACGGCAAGCAGGCACTCTGTTTTGCTCAGCATTTCTCTCTGACTTATCAGAGGCATTTCTATCACGATTCCTCTAAAATCTTGACCAGAACCAAGTCTTGTCTCCATTTATTCCTCCAGCTTTTCACTCCTCCAGGCCCGTGCCTCTCAAAATACATGGACTCCTGAGCTTCCTCCCACCTAAAAGTCCTTATTTTATTCCTTCGAGATTGTGATAAAAATTTAACTCTTTCCAAGAGATTTTCCCAATTCCTATTCTACACTATCTCCCCTTCACCTTGATGTCATTAGGCCTCTATATCTTGTTCATCTTACTACGTCACAGATCTGGAGCAAGTGACTCAAACATTCTGTGCCTTAGTTTTCTCATCTTTAAAACGAGAATGACAGCAACACATGTTCAGAGTTACTGTGGGGATTCTGAGAGTTAGGATGTCAAGTGCATGTAATAGAGTAACTTGCACATGTAGCGACTCTGCAAAAAACGGTCACCTTCAGTAGTGGTAACAGTAATATGGAGTGACATTTTATCCTTCATCAAATGCTGAGTTCTTTACAATCAAAGAGACGATGTCACAACTGTCTTTGTATCCTGAGCCTCTGTCTTCATATTTGGCATTTAATAGAGGCTCAGTGCAAATTGATTGACTAACATAGGGTACCTGGTAATTTCTGTCTGGTCATGTTATAGGCATATGTTAAGCCTTCCAAACTAAACTGTAAAATTTTCTAGGAAAGTGATATGCCCTATGCTTTTTTAGATTCCTCAAAGAACTTAATGCAGTAAAGAGAGGTGCTCTGAAATAACACTAATGAAATGCTGTTAACCCTGGATAACCTAATTTCATTGTGTTCTCTCACAATGCTTTTTTTTTTTTTTTTTTTTCCTGTTCTGCAATATCAGTTGCGGCATTATGGATAGGAGCTGCCAGGACAGAAACTACACTTGGTTTAGTTTCTGCATTTTAAAGCATTGAAAAGGTTTCCAGCACTCGGTGAACAGTAGTGACAACAATAATAAAGATAAAAACTGCAGTAAACTGGTTAAACAAGAATTACTCACAAAGGCTGGCCATTCTAGTGCAGCTGGGGAAATGAAGCATGACTACTGTTTGGAGATAAAAGTCACTTTTCTTTTAAACTAAGGATACATCAGTGGGCACAAACAAAGATGACTCAAATAAATTAAGTAGAAAATGCAAAACTGAAAGTTCTCCATATCGAGCTAATGTTTTAAATAAATACTGCAAACCATCTAGCCCACCTACATGAGCTGTAATTAAGGCAATCCTTAACAGTATTAAAGCTGAATTAGAGGCTCAATTCTATGCAATCATAATAATCTTTATATTGGAATTCAAAGGACTTCTAATTCCTATCGATCCATGCTATCTATATTCTTGCAGGTAACTGGTACTATCAAAACAGTACTAGAAAGGAAAACACAGAAGACAAAACTGACATAAATAAGTCGAATCATCACAGAAGAAACCTTTCAAAATTAAACTCACTATATTTTCCACAGTGAAAAAACAAAAACAAAAAAACCAGGAGACCTGAGGGCAGCTTGGTACACGTGTTACATCACTCCTATTAATACATCTATTCATTCTGCAACCATTTATTGTATTATTACTGTACTCAATACTGGGACAGAGAGGCTCACAAGTCGTCAATACTTTGAGGTACGTATGTTCAGGCATTAATTATTTAATACTCATGAACGGATCAAGATTCATGGATCAAGATTCTCTGCCAGATTTAGCTTTTGTGTGTGTCAAAGTGTCATGATTAACAATAAAGCTACTGAGCCCCTACTATATGCCACATACTGTTCTAAAGCCTCCCCAACACTAAAAGAAGTAGCTGTTAATATAATCTCCTCCTTGTATATGAGGGAACAGAGACCCAGAAAAGTTGAGTAAATTGTACCATGTCACTAATAAGTGACGAGCTGGTGTTTGAACCCAAGTATCCTCACCACTGAGTATACTATGTCTCAATATGGTGTTGGGGCAATCTGATTAAGTGCCTGTTATATACCAAGTGCCCTGGACACATTATGTCATTGATATTCACAAGTCTGGGAAGTAGATATAGGTGAGCAACTGAAAGAGGAAAGGCCCCTTCTTCAACAGCATGTAGTTCATCAGTAGTGAAGTTTCAGATTAACCCAGGAAGGCTATCCGCTCAAAAGCCTGTGCCTATAACCACCACAGGACACTGCCTCCGTCTGACTTCATTTCTATTCCTGTATGAACAAGCCACATTCCTGCAAAATTCTCTGCCATCATATATCACTGAGAGCCATGCAGATATTTTGTTCCACACAAAAGAGAAAAAAACTGACTCCCTCTGTTAAGTTTGTTCAACAAGACAGAGGTTGCAGCAGAGCTTATAATAAAATGTCCGAAATGAAGCAGTTTACGCCCTAGTTCACCAAGCCTCTTTCCCCTTTATTCCTACTTTGTGACTCAAAAGCTGAACAGAGCGCTGACCCCATTCAACAGGGAACAATCATCAGAAGGACACCAGCATGAGATGAGGGATCAGAAGATTACACATGTAATGGAAGACAGTCGAGAGCCTTGAACAAATCTTTCTCCATAATGGCTTAAAGAAAGCAAACTCTGGTGTTTGTTTTTTTTTTTTAAAGTTCAAAGAAGAGATGTATGTGGTAAAGGAGGACACTAAAGGACGCCAGAAAAAAATTAAAAGTGAGTCAACAATACTAAAAATAGAAATGGAAGGTGAATGTAAACCACTTTGTAAATAAGGGCACATTAAAAAAAACAAAAAGTAGTAGGGAAAATATGGAAAATTCAACTGGGAACAGGGAAGCTCAGCTTGAATAAACAGAATAAAGTTAAATGGGGGAAAATATAAATGTTTAGACATAATAAGAGATACAGGAGATGAATTTTAGATATGCGAGTGTATATTTGTACATATGTATATTTTCATATTTCTGAAGAAAAGAACATGAAGTTTCTTAATTAGGTCATTGAAACACCAAAATAATAAATATCAAAGTTTGTACATTAAAATGATAAATTCTATCTTAAGGAAAAAAATGAAACACGTCAACCAACACCTCAGCATATCCCAGAGCAGTTACTGGATTTTTAAGTATAAAAAACTAATCCTGGACAAACAAAACCAAACAAATAACCATTTGGAGTAAAAAGAGACAAGCAAGACAAACAAATAATCATTTAGAGTAAAAAAGACAGTGTATCACTGCGGTAAAGAAAACATGGCCTTCATTTTTTATTCCCTAACAAACTGCTTTTTAATAATTAAGGCAACAGATAAACACTTCGTGAACCCCAGGCTAATACGATCGCCGTGAGCACACTTAACAACTACTTAATCACAAAATCTAACCTGACAGAAATAAATCAAAGTAAACACCAGGAATGGAAACTTGAAGTGGGAAAAAATGGCGAGTCATTGATACCACTTAAAAGAACTAATGATAAAGCAATGTGGGTGGTATTATTATTTGTCAATTACAGAATATTATAACCAAAAAACCGGGAGAGGGAGCGGGTAATACTAAAAAATACTTCATTCTGATGAAGTGAATGTACAGTCATTTCCCAGGTGAGAACTCAACAGATACTGGCTAATTCTGTAAAATAATTTCTCAGATAAAAGTTAAAAATAACAAAATAAACTGAAACTAACATATATTGGGAGGTAGACTAACACAAGTGTTAGTGAGCTGATTTCTTTATACCTTGATGTAGAGATTCTATGGTTTTGTAAAGTTAAACAATTAGGAAACAATTTTTAAGATAGTTTAACTTCCAAGAAGGACTCAACAGTTAATAAACATCCCAAGTAACTGCAAGAAAATAAGAAGTACACAAAGAAAAACTGGCACAATAAAATACAAGTTCTCTGTTCCACAAGAGACTGAAAACAAGGAAACATAAAATACAAGTAAGATTATAATACTAAGATCAATCATATTTCTCACATGAATGAAGGTAAATGGAATAAAATGAGCTATTATGAATAAGAGATTATGTAATTTGATCCACAAGAAAGTCTAATCCTGTAGTGAAATAAAGCAAACTTTTAAAATAAAGTGGCTTTAAAGGAATACAAGAAACGGATAGGCGAAGATATACCAGAGAAAATACTAATAAACAAGAAAGCAAAATTTGTGATATTAATATTAGAGTTGAAATCAAGGAGAAAAAATATTAAAGGAATTAAAAGAAGCACTTCAATGAAGTAGAACATACACAATAGCACTAGAGTATTTTTAATTACGTCTTTGAACTCACTTGGTCAAATAGACCAAATAAATGTATACAGATCTACCTACTAAAATATATCAATTTCCTTATATAAAATAGTATACAGATTAAGTTATTAAGAAAACTTAAAGCAATTTTTTGACAAGCGATTGTGACATCCCCTGCTTGCAATGTACTACAATTACAATAACACAAAAGAAAAACCTAACATACCAGCTGTTTAAAGATTTAGAAGTTCTGTGTTCAGCAACTCATGAGTTAAAAAAAAAAAAAAGGAATGTGTAGAATATCAGAATTTAACAATAACAAGTAATTATATACCAGAACCTATGAAAACTGACTAAAATTATGATCAAAAGAAAAAATTACAGGCTTTAATAATTACCTTTCTAAACAACCAAGAATGAAATAAGTTAATTAAACATTCTACTGAGGGAATTAGAAAAGTAACAATAACATGGAACTAAGAAAACCAAAAGGAAGGAATTGCCAGTGACAAAAGCAAAATTAATAAAATGGAAAATAGAAAAAGAGTAAAACAGCTAATTCACTAACTGATGTGTGGTCACATAAATAGGTATCATATAACTGAATACATGTTATGCACATATGCATATGCTAATACACAGACATAAATACACTTGGTATATGAGTAATACTAAAAAATAACATTAGGGAGAAATCACATATAACAAAAAAGTAAAACTCAAAGTGGTAGTAACTGTATATTATATATACATACTATGTATTATATACATATATATAACATATGCATATAAACTTATTAAATATATGTATGTGCCTGTGTGTACTTATGTTTCGATACATATGTGTATATATAAACTATTCTTATAAAAATAAGCTGAGGAATATACTATTACATATAGTAAAATGGGCAAAAATGAGTTTGTTAGTAGATACTAATGCAGGGACAATGAAATTAATTATGAGAAAAAACAACTCACACACTAAAGCTAAATTTGAAAGTCTGAATAAAATGAATGCCTTATTATGAAAACAGAAGGGACAAAATTGATCTAAAAGGACAACAGAAGTCAAATGAAAGTAAATTTTCAAATTTTTGTGGAGGAAAATTAAGAAAAGTATTTATTTATCCTCAGTAAGCCAAACACTTCTGAAACCACGGAGTTCCAGTGATGAATTATAACCAGCCCCTAAGAAATAGATAATTGCAAAGCTATTTGAAATTCTAGAAAGCATATAAACCTACAACTTCCTAACTCGTCTTTTATGAAGCCAACATAAAACTAACGTTTTAAATCTGGGAAAATGATCTTTCCAGATTTAAAAGGGGGAGGTGGCTATAGCCCCATACTAGTTTTGTATACAAAACAAAGCAAAAGGAGGAAATTCTTAGAATATTTAAAGAATAGAACACAATTAAGAAGGTTCATTCAAGGAATATAAATACATATATCTTTATACAAGATCTATCAATATATTTTAAAATATTAGAAAGAAAATAAAAGCACATGATTATTTTGTAGGCAGCACAAATTATTTGGTAAAAACTGCTATCTGACCTTGATTTTTATAATTAATAAAATGATAACTGGTATCCTCTAAAACTTTATAATCTGTTTGGCATATATGTCTAGAAGCAAAATTCATGCTAACAGTGAAACAGTAAAGCATTTTCATTCAATTCAGTCACAATAAAACAGGATGTTTATTTTGATTATTATTTAAATATTTAACATGGTTTTATTTTTTAAATGGAGATATTAATTCTGTAAAGGATAAAACACTATTTTTTTTTCAGATGATACACAACTGGAAAACTTATTTACTGAGGGAACCAAATACAAATAATTTCAAAAAATGGCTTTTTAGGAAACATACCCCACTATAAAATAGGAATTAAGAATCCAACTTTAAAATAAAGTGAATAAATATCTAGGTGTGAAGTTAATCACAAAAGTGAATGATGTCTCCGAAAAAACAATTTTTAATTTTACTAAAGGATATATATCCTTAAAAGGCTTCAAAAGTAAAAAAGACAAAACTAATTCTTGCACAGAAAGACTCACTATTGTAAAAACGTAAGTTCAAACTAAATTAATCTACAGATTTCACATGATCCAAATAAAATACCAACAGCCTTATTTTTGGAACTTGAGCTAATTGATTCTAAATTTCTTATGTAAAAATAAACATGGAAAATTGGCAGTAAGTTTCTGAGAAAATAAAAAGTAGTACAAGAAGATACCTTGGTAAGATAGTGAGGTAGATTTTCCTACTACTGTAATTGTTTGGCGCTGGTGTCTGAATAGGCAGACTCATCAATTGGATGGTAGAAGAAGTCAAGAAATAAACAAATACACATGAGAATTTACTGTATGATAAAGATGGCATTTCAAATAGGTAAAAAAAAAAAAATAGCTTTCTCTATAAAGGATGTTGACGCAACTAGCGAGCCATAAATTTAAAAAGCTGGTTATTAAGAGTAGACTCCAATAAATTCCAGATGTATCAAAGATTTAAATGTAAAAATTAAGTTTTTAAAGAACAAACAAAATTTACATTTATAAAAATAGTTTTGATATGGAAATACTCTTTCCAAATAACAGGAATCATCCAGAAGCAGCATTAAAAAATATTAATAAATTTGACTACCTAAAAATTTAAATATTCTATGCCCCAAACCTCACAATATAAGGAACTTTTAAATATTTTATAAAGTTTATTATAAAGAATAATTTCCTTTACTTGTAAGAAACATTTTTTTTTTTTTTTTACAAATCATAACTAGAAAATAGGCACACATAGAAGAAAATTCTATCGTATATAGCTAATTATAAATTGAATTTAGTCTTTGACTCAGTAATGCAACTTTCAGGCATTTATCCAGCATTTACACATGCAACTGTATTTTATTTTTATTTATTTAGTTTTTTACAGAGCATATGTGAGTGGGGGGCGGGCAGAGAGAGAATATTAAGCAGGCTCCACGCCCAACGCAGAGCCTAACACAGGGCTCAATCTCTGAACCCTGAGATCATGACCTCTGCTGAAATCAAGAATTGGATGCTTAACCAACCGAGCCACCCGGGCATCCCTATACACGCATCCTTAAACAATGAAATAAGAATAAGGCTGTTCATCACAGCATACTTGTAACAAAATTCTGCAAAATCTTTCAATGTCAAGCAGTAATAAATGGGTTAAGTCAATCTCAGGCCACCCATAAATGAAATACTCTGCAGCTATGAAAAGCAAGGGAAGTTATAGAGCTGATAATGAGAATACCACCCAAATGTAATATCAAAAAAAAAAGTGAGAAATATTTTATGTCTGAATGTATAAAGGTCTTTTGGAAACATACATGACACTTTAACGTGGAAATTGAGACTGGAGAGCAAAGATGGGAGAAAGGGTTGCTTTTCATGTTACAACTTCTTTACCATTTGGAATTTTTTGCACATAAATATATCACTTTTTACATTAAAAAAATAAGGAAAGATAAAATGAAAAATCTAGAGGTTAAAGCAAGCATTACTTACACTCTTTATAAACTTTACATTTTCATGTTTTGACTATGACCAATAAATTTTACAAAAGTATTAAAGGTTTATTAATACAATTTTATGTCATCATTTCTCACCTTAATGTTTGTCCCCTCCAGGCAAAAATAATCCCGGGGGGCATGGAAGGAAAAGAAATGTTCAATGATCAATGTCATCTCTTTAAATCCTAATAACATAACTGCAAAAAGATTCATACATATATATGAGGTTATAAGAACTTAATAGCATGTATGTGATTTAGAGGAAAGAATAAATCCAGATCAACTGGGTTTCAAACTGGCTCTACCACTTACTTGGGCAAGTTATTCCATCTTTAAAACCCTGAACTGAATGACAAAATGGAGATAAAGGTAACAGCCTTATAGCATAGTTGTGATGATTAAATTATAACATATTAATGTTGAGTAAAGATCCCAGAACTTTCGGTGTGATCAGCTGACTATACAACAGAGATTATCTTTGTGGTATTGTCTACAACAGCATCTCCAGGCCAGAAAATGGTTAGAGGTCCCAACAGATCCAAAGTAAATTCCAAAAAGCTATAAAAACAAGTGAATGGAAACCACATGCAACTTAATAGAGTCTCAATTCACTAAGCAACTCCTGACCAATGTGAAAAGCTCACAGAGGCATGTGGGTTATATTCAGCTGGATGCATTTTAAATACTCTTTAATTTGTTGTCTTTAATGACCTGATTGAGAATTTTTAGGGTCTACTAAAGGAGCATTTTATTTGTTCCTTAACACTATCTCTTTTCCTCCAATTTTCTTCTCTCTCTGTTTTCTGCCTCTTCTTCCATTACATAAATAGATAGACCCACACCATATGTGTAATTTGCTTCAATTTCACTCTTTATCCTCTTACAGAAATCTGTTTTAAATGGACTATACCAACAGATCTAGAGGTGCTAACTAGTTCAAACAGTTAATTCTGAAAATTTTGAAGGCTTTCCGTAACATTTGTTTATGTTGGCTTTTTCATTTAGTTTCTAGGAAAATTTTATCACTGTGACAGTTAATTCAAATCCCAGGAAGACCTGGTAAGCAAGTAACTTGCCAAGTTTTAACTAGAAGTACTCCTTAGCCTTTACCAAAAGAGGGACCAATTTGAGGTGTATTTCTATAATGGATGAGCCTTCTGTCTGAGTATTCCATTACCTCATTCATTTTAAAGTCAATTTAGAACTCCTGAACAGTGCCAAATTTACAGCCCTGAGTCCAGACTCCCTCTTTTAGTCTAGAGAGAAGGCATTGCATAAGTTGTCATGCTGCAAGCCTTCTGAGCTAGCCCCACTCCATCACATCCTTATTCCTGAGGGGACACAAGGGTTTCAGACTCTTAGTCTATTCAATAATAAAAGTACCATTAAAGATCAGCAAATCTAGCTGCAGCCTCAACTCTTCATCCTATGGGACATTATTCTATCACTAACACAACGGGCTGGCAAATGCAACCAAGGTCTGAGATACTCAAGATCCAAGCCACTGAAGGTCTCTGCATTCACTCTATCATTACAGATCAGTAAGCAGCAAGTTTAGAAAATATTTCATTTTCTGAGATGTTTTTAAGAGCTATCCCCTGAAAAACCTGGACCCCTAAATGTACAGAACCTAGATTCAAGGAATGGCAGATTACACCATCTTCTCTAAGAAGCAACGATGTCATGGTCGCTTAGGGAGTTAAGCCTATTTGTGTGCACACCCCATCTATAATTAGAATTTTCTGAGGGACAGACTAAAGCATGGCCAGAGTAGGATTACTTTTGCTATTTTGCAGTATTACTGCTATTATGGGGCTGCTTACATCATTCTGTCAAATGCCCTGATGCGTGAGGGAACAGAGAGCTCTGGCCCAAACAGATAGCTTGCTTTTTGTCACACATGCCTTCATCTGTGCCATCTATGTCTTTTCCCCATAGTTTCCTCTGCCTAAAAATATCAAAGTTTCTTCTAGGTGGCCAAGGTGAACTCTGCAGGGACATCAGGTGGGTGATACCTGGGGCACTGTGCTTTAGTAATAAGCAGAGTGAAAGCTGTGCCAAGTGGAAGTTCTAAACTGGGAAAGACAGGTAGGATCAAGCAACAGAAAACACCACCAAGGGGGCTGGGATTTGAGAGGAGAGTGGAATCCAAGGGTCTAAGAGGAGAATTTTCAAAAAAGGTGAGGAATGTGTCCACAAAAATGTGTCCAAGATTCATTTTTAACACGAGAGGACAGCACAGTTCAAGGAGGCGTCAGTCTGCTGGCAAGGCAACTCAGGATAGCCGAGTTTATCTTCTCTTTTTCCACCTACTGACGCCATTTTCAGTCTCCACAGCCCTAATTCAAATATCATCCATCTAAAGCCTCCCGAAACTCTCTCCTTACTCTCAAAAATGAATCAATCCTTCCTCTGAGCTCTCTCAAGACTTGCTCAAATTGCCTAGTGTGGAGCTTATCATTTTAATATAGTTAGTTGTAGATTTATCTTCTTGAGTTGAGGCCAGGTATGGTATTTTATTCCTCTTTATATCCCTAAAACCTAACCAATTCATAAGGTGGATGCATAATTTAGATTAGACGAATTGAACTCAAATATGACTTGCAACCTCCATGAGATCAGATTATACATTTAATAGGTCACAGAAGCTTTAAGGAACCAGAGTTTATTTCCTACTTGATTAATTCTATGGCCACCATAAAAGACATCTTCGCATACTCATGGATTAGACAAGAAATCTCCAAACAAATTGGACACAAAGAAACAAAACCAAGCAAAAATATGACTGGAATTATCATGGGTATATAGATCAAGTGAGCTGAGTTTCAGATAGAAGATAAATTTACTTTCTGCAGCTGAGTCGAGAAAAGAGCTAGTAGGATGATGAGGGAAGAAATAATTCGATTGAGCCACCTACTGTGGAAGAATATTAAATATCTATGATAATTGTGATACCAATAACTATTTCAAAGGCAAAGAATGCTATTTATATTGCTATAGTGACATCCATGAAACACTTGGATAATTTTAGCTCAAGGTTTTAATCTTCCTGATTTTCAGAGCTTTCACACTTGCAGTGCCCTATCGTGTTCGGGAAGGAGTGCTTATTCATAAGAAGCTGTATCTTCATTCTTTAGTCATTAGTAAAAATGGGTCATAGATCATGTCATGTTGTCTGTAACCTAGTTATAATTCTGGCAGGAGGGAAATTTCAAAATCATGATTTCATATAGGAACCTTTAAAAACTCATTAGCTTCTGATAATTATACTAATATCTAAAGCACTAAAACCATGGAGCTAATTTCTGCAAAAGATCAGCAGTGAACGTGTTCTGGGGAAGTTTTCTCGTTCAACTTCCTGGGAACAAAAGAGAAGGCAGTTCAGGGCTCTAACGTGACACCCTATTTCAGATGCAGAAGAGAGAAAATTTCACAGAAGCATCACATCGTGAGTTAGCGGATTCTAAAATGAAAAGCTAGAATATTAGAGCAACATCTCAAAATGTGACTCTGGGCACTGGAGAAGCCTCTCCACTTGTGATTGATTTGCATTTCTGCCTATGTCTGAATTCATATACCATAAGCACAGATGGAGGTGTGATAGAATTTTTTTTTGAGCACATCTATTTATTCAGATACCGGATTCAGTCTCTGAGTAGAGAGATGGTAAAGGCTGCTGTGAGCAGATGGCACATAGGCACTATGACTTCAGAAACAACATTCTTTAAAGATAAGTGGCACAGTAATAATAATAATACTTAGCACATACATTGCACCTTTGGTCTGCCAACATTAACTAATTAATCTTCAGTAGACCCCTGTGAGATTAAGTAAGTGCTTATAATGATCTCTATTATGCAGTCAAGTCACCTAAGAATGTGTCTGCACATACTGTGGAAGAATTGGCCCAAGTTAAAGACCGGGTGGATTCAATTTGCATGGCTCTTTAAGATTTCTGCTCTAGTAGCAGAGACTAGTATTTCTAGACACCCTGCTGCTTGAGGCATCAAGTAGATTTGAAGCAGGCTATCAACGGCAAGATATATTTCATTCAGAAGGTTTCTGCTGCAGGGATCTCAAATAGGCATAAGAGAAGTTGAGTCATTTTTCTGAAGCCTGAAAGGCCATGGCTGGTCAGTAGCTAGTGTGGAATTACAGAGTCTCTGCCCATTTCTCTTGTTTAAAGCAGGCAACACTACAGATTCAAGTCCTCCCATAAAGCCATTCCTGACCTCCACAGTTCAAACTGATCTCTCTTTACTCAGAATACACAAGATTTCAACTTTTGAACACCTATCTGGTATTGATTAATGGCACGTGGCATCCATTTTTTTTTTAATACTATACCTATTTGTACTGCTATCTGTTTAGGCCATGTATACATGTGAGTTAAGAGTATTATAAGAATTAAATGAGCTCAAACACACTGAACTGAGAACCATGCCTGGCACATAATGAATTCTCCATAAATATTAGTGTAATTGTTTTATCATTATGCTATCTTGATTTTCCCCTGTTAGATCTTTCCCCTTCACTGTCTTGCACCAAGAAAAGATCATTAAGGTATCTTACATGTTCTAACAATTTACAGTTTACCAAGCATCTGGTCAACCATCTCATTCTCAAAAAAACCCCCACTTGGAGGTAGGTAGCATTAGCTGTCTCTCAGGGAGGAAGAAGTTAAGATTCAGGAAAGGTTAATAAATTAAACAACAGAATTCAGCTAGAATGTAAGTCAACAGGAGCCTCAGGACTCTTGATTCCAAGACCAGTCCAGGGGAAGAATTCATCCATCCTGGCGAATGTGCTGATTCAGCAGCTCTAATATAATCTTTAGGCTGTCATTTTTCCCTTTGCATTGGTCTGCACCTGATTTTCAGGTTACACATCTTTTATCTAATTTCCTTGAGGGAAGGTCTTACAACAGGCATTTTTAGGTTGTCCCTAGACCCCTTGTTATACTACTTCCTACTCTCTGAATACTGAATGAGTATTTTAACAGTTCATGTCAATTAGAACTCTAATCTCAGTTTGACTACTCATTTCTCATATGACCACTAAGATAATCAGCAAATATTGATTATGAACACGTTATCTGTATAGATCTTAAAAAGTAACTGCCAGTTAAACACCTAGACTTTTGGGTTTTCATGAAAACTACTCCATTTAATCAGATTATTTTCCATAGGTTGAATAAATTATTAAAAATATAAATGAAGCACACTGGATAGTTCTCAGACTTCCTCTGACAGCGCAATCCTCAGAAATCATGGCGTCCTTTGTGAAATTGCACAAAATAATTATCAGTTCTAACTCATTCTCAGTAATTCAGCATACATGTTGGTGTTTGCCATTTGAGGTTTCACTTTGCTTATTAGGTTTAAGTTAAATGCCTGGAATGCAGAGTAACAACCAAGAGCACTTGTATCCATTCATGAAGAGCTGGGATTTATGCAGGCATTGGTGTTTGTACTGAAATTCCTCCTTTACCTGTTCACTTATTTTGCTCACCAGAGTATGAGCAATGCTAGACACCAATCTATATAAAACAAAATCATGAGATTAGTGCTGAAAACAGAGGACATACTAGATGACGATTTCACTATTTGCCTGGAAACTGGGAGAAAACAACTTTGCCTGATTTTGGTAATGAAGCACAAAGTGCAGCCCAGAGTAAACCAATTATGATCCTCAAAGTTTGTAAACCCCTGCACTAGAAATTAAGGTAAACCTAAACTGTCCCTCTAGTTTGTCCTTTATTTAAAAATAATAAAAAATAATAATCAGTATGTCAATCTGTTCATTGTTTCATTTACTTCTCATATCTTTAAGAGTGCAACCCACGCAAATTTTACAGAAACATAATTCTTTAATAACACATCCTTTCCTAACAAGGGGAATCTAGGTCTAGGTGTTACAAGAAAACCGGAGGTCATGACAATTACATGAGGGTCACGGCCTTCTAACAATTGCTATTAAAACAGCTATAGTTGGGTGTAAAATGCTCATGTTTACTGCATATTAAAAAAAGAAATCGATCCAAGCCCATAGATTGAGTCCAGAGAAGATAATTGTGAAGCTAAAGGCTCATGTATACACATATTTATATCTATCGAAAGACAAGGGGAGTGGAAGACCGGTCAAGGAGAATATTTTTCTTATCAGCCATAAAATGTATGTATAAACATTCCACTGCTATTTCTGATGGTGATAGAAGCCAGAGTGGAGAACTAACAATTATGATGCAACTAGAGGAACAAATTCAGCTATTCCTCGTTTTATTAAACATCCCTCATTCATTTTCTCCATCAGTTCTAGGAAAGCTTCCTTCTCAGAGCATTTGTTCTCAGCTCGGTGAAGCTATACAGGTGGTGCTGCCTCAGCAGGAAACCATCTTCTTGCTGAGGGACCGCCAATTATTTGTAGTAAAACTAAAACAGAAGAATAAATATTACATGCTGATGGATGCTTGTCAGGCAAGGGCGTGAGATGCTTTCAATGGGGCTTGTCAGACACAAAAACCTTCAGCAAATCTGCATTTTCAATGGCAAAGTGGCTAGAATTCTCCAGCTGCTCCACTGGTGAACCTCAAGATTTGTCTCATAAATTTAAATTATAGATGACATAGCACTGGAATGGAAATAGATGACACCTTTAAAAATAAATCTAGTGCAACATTTGGGAAAAGGAATCACACATTTAAAAGGGAAAAAAAGAAAGTTCCAATGTGCCAAAACAGAGCTTTTATTTATTGTCCTATTTACTATTCTCTGTTCAAAATTAGCATCTCTCTTACTTTCCCTTTTAGTCCCCTTTATAAGACATGCTGGGGAGGAGCTCTGGAAGTTTTGTGCAACTCAAGGAGTAAGCTGGGTTGCAACTATAACAAAAAGCTTGCCAAGGTTGAGAGCCAAACTGGCAAGGTTTTCTGTTGTGTCAGCATTTAAGCATTATTGCAATGTTATCGTATCACTGAAGAAAGAGGGGCATGGAAACAGCTAGAGCCAAATGCTAAGGAACATTTGAAGGGAAGTGTGCACCTAGCTTCAATAGAGTTTGGCAGTATTGGTCAGGGCTTAACTTTAATAGGAACCAGTCAATTCAACTTTGATTCAATCACATGAAACTGTGTTTTTAAAATTTTTTCCAGGAGATCTTGGTTCCAGCAGTCATTCTGAATCGGATAGTGGTAAAGAATAACAAAGAATATAGGTCTGAAAACATGCAACATCACATGAAGACTTGCTTATATTAGATGGAAATTTCCACTGGCCAGAGCAGGGAGAATAATTTTCTCTTGAAGGGAAATTTCAGAGCTATAAATTTGGTATTTTTCCCCTTTCATGTATTTATTCACATGTCTAAGTAGAAGTCGATAAAAATTTGGACATTTGTCATGAGAAACGACAGAAGAATTCATGATTTGAGCAAAGACAGAACCAGTATCAATAGAATGAACTGAGAAAAACAAAAATGAAAACAACAGCTAGCTAGAAGCAAAATGAGTTAAACCAAAGCCTCAATCTACCATTAACATTCATACATTTACTGAGGGGCAGGAAATGTATAGCAACATTTGATCATCCCTTCCAAGACATGAAAGACAGGTTTCTCTAGATTACGAATCTTTTTTTTTTCCCCCAACCAAGTAAAAACCAGAAAAGTAGGGCACAGAAACATGAGCTCTTCCAGAAATCACCTTTCCCACCACTACTGATGGTTTCTGTTCTCAGGTCATGGAAGTACACATATACAATTGAGAGAATTAAAAACTGAAGTGGTGAGTTTAATAGCTTTATCCATGTTCACTATTTGCCTCCCTTGCTTTCCAATTCCCTGTAGCTAGAAAGAGTCAAATATATTCTCACCCAGTGATCAGTGTTGGTTTTCAAGTGACACTCTGCATGTGGAGCTCAGAAAAACCAAACACCTACAAGAATGTGTTGAAGAAACCGGATAGCAAGGCCGCCAAGTGACTCAGTCTCTGCTTCCATTCCCTGGGGTTTATCAACTTTGTTAATGGGGCATATGTGCTGAGAATTATGTAACATTAAACATGGGGAACATTTCCTGGAATTATTTTTTACTCTTCCTCAAAGCCAGTGCATTGATAGGTCTAGTGTCCAGGTAAAACACCACCCTCTAGTGTACATCTCTAAATAATGCTTTTGAGACTCCCCCTATGATAATGATAATGACAGTCAAGAATATGAAAATAGTATTAAAATGAAAGGCATTTCCTATTAATATCCATAGGGCAATACATGCAAGGACTAACTGCACAGTGGGTGGTACATAAGCCATCAGTGTGGTCAAAGTAACTGGATTTTCACTCAAAATGAAGCCAAGAGTTAACTAGATGGGAAGAATCCAACAAAACTCATCAACTTCTCAAGTATTTAGAGGGTATTTCACATGGGGCAGATGTTGTTCTGTAACACAACAAAAATGATAACCACTTAAACTATGAAACCAAAGGAAAGTATTCCAAGAGGTGAACATTTTCTGCAAAATTCCCATGATGCCAGTTCTTTAGGAAAAGAACATGTATTTATGGGATCAGGGTGGCATTCAATTACCTTAAGAAAACTAAAAATATACTAACAGAAACATAAAAATGTTTCTCAGAAATCCTCAAAATAATGGACTAATAAAATGAGAATTCTCCTAGTTCATAAGAAAAATTAATTTATAAAAGTCTAGACTAGAGGCCTTTTTTGCTGTTATATAGTGTGATTCCCTGTGAATAAAAGGAGTAGATGGAGCAATTAAAAGTATTTTATAATTCTCTGGCATAGAAGATTGTTAGAAAATCCTGTGAGGACATCTGACATTGCTTTCCTCTCTCTTACACAGAACTCAAAGAAATTGAACTCTTTTGTAGAAAATATCTATGTCTCTCCTTTCTACAGTGGTGAACATCTCAGGAAACTTTTTTTTTTTTTAATATTTTATTTATTTATTTGACAGAGAGAGAGAGATCACAAGTAGGCAGAGAGGCAGGCAGAGGGAGAGGGGGAAACAGGCTCCCTGCTGAGCAGAGAGCCCGATGCAGGGTTCGATCCCAGGACCCTGAGATCATGACCTGAGCCGAAGGCAGAGGCTTTAACCCACTGAGCCACCCAGGCGCCCCAGGAAACTTTTTTCTTAATCACAAATGGCCTAAACTACCGAAAGCAGATTTAGCCTGGTGTATAAAAACGTGAAACATTCGCGTGTTCAAAAATCTCCCACAGGAAATGAAATGTATCAAATTCATACACACACTATTTTTCCAAATAGTATCTTCAAAAGGCCTTATTAAAATCCTCTCATTGGTATTTCCTATGGAATCAGGGAACACCTAGTATCTCCATCTCACAAAAACATCACTGCTCATCAACATCATCTTTTGGTTATGAGCAAGTTATTTAGATTTTTGCCACCCACAAATATTTCTCTTACAGGCACAACTGGATCTAGCGGCCTCAAAACATTTTTGCAAGTAGTTGGAATTTAATTAAAGACCCATATACATATGCATGTGTACATTTGGCCCAAGGTCTCCTGTGTCTGTTCAGTGAACATCAGCTGAATACAATGTGTTCAGGTAGAATATAACCACACCCATCCCCCACCCACTCCTCACCGCCCTCCCCCCCCACCCCCCCGCCAAAAGAAAGTGGATTTGACCTAGATTATAATCTTTTATGACTAGAGAGAAATACAATTAATCAGCACACTGGGAGTCAGAAGACCCAAATCCTCACCTTGGCTCTGATTCTAACTGGGTATAGGAGTTGAAAGAATAACTTTACTTCATAAACCTCAGATTCCCAAGTCATATAATATATGTATGGGTAGGACTGAGTGATTGCAAAGCCCCTCCAAATCTTAATGGTCTTTGAATTATAAGGGTTCGTAGTTCGGCTCTCTAATTACTATTAAAAATCTAAAGGTATATTATTTGGAAAAATTTTAATTCATATTGGCTATGATCAACACCAAGTACATAGAACATCTCAAAGAAAAACCTACAAATGAGTAATTTCATCCAGTGTTGATGCCTCCGTCTGTTGGTCTAAGGCTGGGGAGCCTATCAGCAAAGATGTGGAATGACTCTGCCTGGAGGAGAATCCCAGCTCTACCACCACTGGCTACATGACCTGAATTATTTAACTTCTCTGTGCCTTCAATTTCTTAAATCAGTAATGCAGGCATAAAATAGCATCTCCTTTATTCTGTAGGATTGTTTGGAGGATCAAAAAAATTCGACACCAAGTTCTTTGCGCAGTTTACACAGATCAAGAATCCAGCAATGTTTGCATTACTACTACTCCTCCTCTAACAAAGAAAGAAATAAAATAACGGAGGAAATCATCTCCAAATCTCATTTTAACAGAATTTTTAAGGGAAAACTGATTTTTAAATTTGCATCAAATGGTTAATAGTCTTCATATCTCTACAATTGGCATCATCAGTGGTTAGAAATACAGGTAGCATCTGGCCAACACTCTGGTTGGTACTTTGGAAAGAGAGCATGTTTGAACTCATGGGGAAGATTCAGTGAGACAGAGCTAAGCTGTCAAGAATGGATAATGGATAATAAATTAGGTATGAGGACACTTGTTATAAAGCCATCACTGTACTCTGAACAACACATCTATAAGAATTATTTTGAACAAATAGTAGCCACACAAATATCAGCTACTACACGTACCAAATGAGAAGTGGGAAGAAAGGCACATTTTAACTGTGGTGAACATAGCAATCTATGACAGGCGAACTGTATTATTCAGTTAATCCAACAATAAAGTTTGACAGGTTCTTTAAAAATAAACAAAACAGTGCATTCTGAAATTTATCAAGTGATTTTTTTTTCAAATAAATATTCATGCTGTGTTTCAATGTTTTGAAAACCTTGAAATTCATGTTCAGTTATAAATTCACTAGGAAAATACGAACTTGGATTCTTCCAAATGAAAGCCTTCTGGAGTTAATAATTCTCAAGCAGTTTCACAGATTCTATCCAAACTTCAGGTCCAAATGCCAGAACTAGAGACTATGAAGACTGATACAAGCTAGAAGTTCTGCTGATGTTTTCTATTCTATTGCTGTTCTTATAAAAGGTTTTTGTTCCAGCTACATACAACACATCATATTGTCTCTAGTTAGCAGAGAAAAAAAATGCATTTGCAGACTTCAGAAAGACTAAATAGACAGAAATAATATGGCCTGAGGATATCAGCTTCTATACATCTATTTCTCATATTTAGCAGTATTCATAAAACTAAGTGGGCTTTGAGTAGAGAGCATTATCTTAAAAGGGTGCAAAATCACCCTGAAACTAAATTCATATTTTGAGAACTCTGACAAAAATGAGGAACTGAGGCCAAACTGACACTACTTTGCAATCAACAAGAGTTGTCCGTGTATTCAATGGCTCTACTGGGCACATTTAGCACAATTGATCAGACTAACTTTGAGAAGGATCATAAGGATATAAAGACTCCCTCAAAGCAGTAGGAAAATGAATAGCTGAATGGAGAAAATTGTGCCACACATCTTCTTGTCCTATTACTGTTAACGCCAGCAGTCACAATCAGTAGTTTATTGTATAGGGCAATCTTGTTGATTAGAAACTGGATTCAAGTTCATCAAAATGGAATGGCATGTAACTCATCCCTTCTATTCCTACAGAAATAACTTGCATCTTTATAGACATTTTTATTTGTAGACTATATTATGTCATAAGAATTGGCTTTGGAAATGTACATGGTGCCTGTCAATCACTTCTGCCATTCATTTCTGGAAGGAACTAGAAAACAAGTCAGTAATAATAATAATGATGTTTCACTTAGGCAAACAAGACATTTCTAGGCTATTTTTATTTAAAAGTTTCAAAATATTTGTCTTGAAGTCCAAGTGCTTGGTCCTCTTATTTGGACTATCTTTATATTAGCATGTAGGCAGCACCCTGCTAAAGGCCCCTATATATAACCATTACTTCAATGATCTAAAAGAAACAACCCTATGGAAGGAGAATAATATGCTCAAAATTACCCAGAAGATTCCTAAGTGTGAAAACAACGCAAAGCCAAGAGGTTTAAAGTTCACTGTCAGCCACTAACTCCTTTCTCTGACATGCAACATCAGCTCATTACCCCCAGTCCTGACCCAAACAAGAGAGTATAAACAAACGTAGTTGCTTAGCAACAGGATTGCTGAGCAAAGAGGTAGAATTTGCATTAATGTTGCATCTTGGGCCGATCACTTAAAGGTCCTTGCAGATCATGCAACCTCTAAAACCAGCAACTCTCCATAAATACTGACTTAGATCAAGTATAATGTTGATAGTCAAATACATAATACAAAGTCATTCCAACAGCAACAAGATAATTATTTATTACTAAATAATATTTAATAATTATTAATATTTATATTTATAAATATTATAAAAATTAATGTTTATTTATAATATTTATTATGACTATGTTAGATACTATTTTAAATGCTTTGGTTATGTTAACTTCTAATGCAGAAAATGGAGAAGAAATGAAAATGAGATACTGTAAATACACTGAATATACGTATATATATTCGAGAAGAGATAGAGTATACATAAGAAAAAATATGTATTAAAAAACAAAAAATGGTTTAGGTTAATCCATAAGGCAAAGAGTAAGACATCAACAAATGTATACCTCTTTGTTTAAAAATAGATATGTGAGTCCTTTATTTATGTAAGTTTTCCTTTCAACGATGTTCAAAATCAATTTGACTTTCTCTCCCAGGTTCTTTGAGAGTTGAATACAGTTACAAATATGTGTTCCCTTGTATAAAAAGAGTAAAAAAAATGAAGCTTATCATAACGTCACTGCCTCTTCTTAAAGCAGAAAGATTAGCACTCTAACTCATGAGCTGTAGTTAATATTCCCTTCAATTACACTTACAAAGCAGATACTGTGTGTGAGTGTGCATGTGAAATTTCACCATTTCACAACAACAAATTTCACAACTCAACTGGTACACACGGTAACATTGCATAGGTAAATAGAACTGCATTAAAATCAATTTGCTAAATAGTCACCTTTGCCAATTCAGTTATTTTATAACCATCAATTGCTTGGGTCTAACTCTAAAGATATTGATGACTAAGCTCCACAGAGAAAGGACAAAGAACACAGCATCCTCATTTTTCCCCCTCCAAGACACTCGCCGAGGCAATAGAGCACTGAAGACATTACAAAAAAAAAAAAAAAAGATGATTCCAGATATATAAAAATTTAGCATTTTCTATGTATAATTTTAATGCCAATATACTTGTTTTGAAATATGAAATGATTCCATGGTGGTTAGAAAGACCACAGACTTCATTTATAACTTCTATAAGTCTAGTTGGTTGTCTCACTAAAGGAAGTGTGTCCTGTGGTCTTTCAGATTCTGTAGATTTACTTCAGGGGAAAAAAAAGTTCACCGTGAGAACAATAGTTCCAGACACCACAGATGGAAATTTAAATGTGGTGTGATACTGCACATCAGGAGCCAGCTAAGGTAACTGTGTTGCAATCTGCGAGTTACTCTTGTGAAAAGATCCCTTGGCATTTTCTTAACAAGAGCAGAGTGTTAGTGCCAGTGTTTTGGCTTGCTTCCATTTTCCAGTGTATAAGCTCCAACCACCAATACCTTTTCTACATTTCAAATATTAAATGATTTTAAGGTTATATAATTCACATTAATATTTTCCTCATACACCTCAGTGATATGGCAACACAGACCATATTAGGTGTTTATGAGATTCCTCAGGCAAAACGGTGTTCTACCCTTGAGCTACAGTAGGAGCGCTATTAGATCTTTTTTACCAAGATCCTGATTACATTTTCTCACATTACCCAGTGCTTAATCAAGTTAAATGCTTTTTATGAAACTGAACCAACCTCAAGACAAATAAACAAAAGCAAAATAGAGGAGACTAGGAGAATGAACATGCACTCACACACAGACACACACACCACACCCATAGACATAATATCTGGCAGCACAATGGAATATTTATCCCTCAAATGTTTTTTTTTCCATGGGAAAATAAAATATATATTCTCAAATATAAATGTATATTTTAAAAATATGTAATTTATTTTGGCATCTTATCAACACTTTCAATACTCCAATAATGAAAGCTAAGTAAATCACTGACACAATGATTCGCTTAAATGGCATATTGGTTTCAAAAATAAAATGCTTTGAGGACTAAATCTCAAAGTCATTTAAAAATTATCTTTAAGTATCTGTGAAAAATATCTCAAGTACTTAGCAAAAGTTGAAACAGGGAGGGCTTCCAGTTTCTAAATCGGCATGTAAGAACCTTGAAGTTGTCACTCCGGCCACACAAGTAAAAAGCTGAAGAGACTGAAAAATGGACAACTCTTCTTAGAACCGTAAAAGAAGTGAGGTCACAGGGAAAACCACTGCCCTGAAAGGTGGAGAGACAAACTGGGCAAAACAGAGACTCAAAACTTGAGCAGAAAATTCTGAGTAGAGACATCTACAGGAAAGGTGGTGGTGGGAGCAGGCTGAAGGAAACAGATAGAAACAAGAACTGTGACAAATTACAAGTCAGAGTTAAAAACTCTAAGGGGACCCAATGATAGGAGTGGCCCCACACCTCTGTGAATTTTACCTCTGGGAGTTCAACCTGGCTCTCACAGAAATTCCCTCATGCTTCCAACAGGGGGAGGAAAAAGGAACCATCTTGAAATACACCACAACATACTGTTCTTAAAGAGTTCTGCCCTCCGTAGAAACTGTTTAACCAGAATCTAACCTGCTGGGTTTTATCACTGACTGACCCAAAGGAAGGGAAATACCCAATTCCAGCCAGTTCTAGATGGATATCTAAAGCGGTAAAATGACTTTGTATGATACTACAATGGTGGATACAAGTCATTACATATTTTTGCAAACCCACAAATGTAAAGCCCCAGAAGAAAATCCTAATGTAAACTATGGTCTCCAGGTGACTGTGAGATGTCGGTAAAGGTTCATCAGTTATAACTAATGCACCATTCTGGTTGGAAGATGTTTAATGTTGGAGAGTATGCATGTGTAGAGGTATGAAGTGTATGATAAATCTCTATACGTTATCCCAAATTTTCCTATGAACCTAAAACTTTAGCCTCTAAAAAATAAAGTCTGTTCTAAAAAAAAAAAAAAATAAGTTGATATAGCCTCAAACTATTAATCTTTTATTTTTGTCTAATCATTCCCTTGATTATATTATTCCGTTCTTCTCTTTTCAAGTCAGTCCAATCGGTTTTTTCTCCCTTAATTCTAAATGCTATCATTTATTTATTGACTGTCCGCTTGGTGTTTAGAATGTAATGCACATAATCCCATTTAACCATTTACACCCATAGGCTGAAATAGAAATTACCATTGCCATGGTACTGGTAAGGAATCTTTGCAAATGTTCATTTGACATTAAGGTTGGAACATAATGTTGCCCATTACGTTATAGTCTTAACCACATTATATAGCTATTAGCAATAGTAAGCTCTATCACATGAAATCCTGTCAATGTTTTTTTTTTAACTAAATTTTTCAAGGTTGACTGGTATGCCTCTATAAAGCTGCTTTCCCTCAAACTTCTGAGTAAAATTAATAATTTCTTCTTCTAGAATAAATAGTCGATTCAAATGTTTCAAAACCTGGGTGGAAGTTTCTCATTTTATTTATTTGTTATCATTCAACATTTTTTGCCAATATTTTTGGATAATTAGAAGCTATATTTAAGGGAATAAGGACATCTAGAATGCTGATTATGACTTAAATACTCCAGAAGAAATAGATGATGTTATCAAATTATAATTAGGGACAAAAGTACCCCAACAGTACATCGCAATGGCTAAGGGACAGAGTGAAATTCAAGAAAGGAGATCAAGCAAAGCTTGAGGACATGGATATACATACATGAATACATGTAATTTAAAGACAGACAACAGATACTCTAGTCCTCTGCAGTGAAGAACAATTAGTGTAATTATACATTAAAAATATGTTTATCTTTCTTTTGTAAGGGAAAATATCAAATATCAAATCTGGAAGGAAGGCTCTATGCCTTATGAAAAGTATCAACATATGAAAATGTTGACAAGTCTTTTTCTAAAAATGTTACATTTGGCAAATCATATTATAATTTTGAAAATCAGACTAGCATTAAAGACTACAAAGAAATCTTAAGTTCAAATCAATAAATTAGTATCGATAATTTTAGTATCAAATAATATTTTGTCTCATTTCTAATTTATTATCCTTACTGAACACATGGCCATGGCCCTCAGCTGTGACAGACCTACTACACATAAGCCTAACAATGCAGATCAGAGTAGATTAAACACAGCTTTTGTTTAAAAAGGGGGAAGAAGCAGAGAGGAAGATGGGAGTTTAGGTGGCTATAAAATAATCAGATTTAGGTTGGCTTCAACTTTTTAAGTGTTCTCATTTTTCAGAGACCAAAAACTATATATACATATACACACACACACACACACACACACACACAATGTAAACTAAATGGCATATTTTTGAAAATATAGAAGCATTGTTTCACCTCCAGTTCCAAAGAAGTGGAGCGGGACAAATTTAAGAAGCAAAACAATCACATTTTAAAAAGCCACAAGCTTATTCCTTATTGTTGGACTGAAATATTCCTTATTCATGGATTTATTCCTTATTAATGGACTGAAAGTTCCTCTAGAAGAAAAAAAGGAGGGATGCAAATAAGAGGTCTGAAATAGACATTTTCAGAATATTACTATAAAGACAGAGATTGCTACAATTTAACCACTGAGCTGAAATGTGAAATCCTTAAAGTGTGTTTTTAGGCTGCTGATCCTGACCTCCCACAGACCAATTAGAGCTAAATAATTGTTGTTGGTATGACAACCTCAGGGAGAAACAAAAGACTTCACTTTCTTTAAGCATAGCCACGAAGTTGTTCTTTAGAATAGAAAATAAGCAGGGGTGGCTATAAATTGTGGTAGCTTATGAGATCACATTGGATAATGACATTTTTCTTCTAATAATGTTATTAAGACCACAACGGGTCCAAAGGGTCAGAGAGGGCTAACCCATGCACATCATTAATTTGTGCATTTCAGCTGCCTTTAATCTGAGAATTGATTATCAAAGGTAAATTGATTATTTCATTGATATGAATAGTGAGTAAGGCATTTAAGCATCATTATCAAATCCATATTTCTTAGATACGGCTTTAGTTTTACACCTCACTAGGAGATATATTCAAAGGTCTGATGACCAAAGGCCATGAGCATTTCATTAAAACGCACACAGGACACACACACACACACACATAAATGGTCACTTTTGATCTATGTAAAAGCTGCTGTTATTACTGATTACATGGAAATGAAGGTATCTGTAGTCCTCGTCACTTTAGTATAGATGTATTACTCTCAATTGTAGAGCTTTATTGAGGCATGACTGATGTACAAGAAGTGTATATATTAATGTAAAACTGAGTTCTGACATGTACATACACATGAAACCACGACTACAACAGAGGTAATGAACATATACATTACCCTACCCCCCCGATTTTTTGTGTCCTAGTGTAATCCAGATCTTATTCCCTCTCCTCCACTGGCCATCTCTAGTGAACCTCTTACCTGTTTTCTGTCAGTATAGATTGTATTTTCTACAATTTTACATAAATAGAACCAGAGAGTAAAAGTACTCTTTTTTGTGTGGGTTCTTTCACTCAGCATAACTACTTGAGATTTATCCATTTTGCCATATTCCTTTTTACTACTGAGTAGTAAACTTTATGTATGTACTATAATTTGTTTCTATATTTACCTGTTGGTCATTCAGATTATTTTCTCTTTACTATAAAACAAATCTGTTATGAACATTTCTGTGCAAGTAATACATAGAAATACACTAATATGTTTCTTGAATAAATATCTACAAATGGAAATGCCTGTATTATATGGGGGTGGGGGAAATACACTTAACTTTTTAGGTTCCCTAGTGTTTTCTAAAGCGATTATTCTATCTTTTACTCCCCACATCCATGTATGAATCAGGTCATTCCACAGCTTCACAATCAGTCAGTGTGGCTAAACGTTTTAACTTCAACCATCCCGGTGGGTGTGTTCATTTATGTAATTGCAGCTTAATTTGCAGATGCTGGGTACCTTCCTGGTGAATTGTCTATGAAAATCCTTTGCCCGTTTTCTAATTAAGATTGTTTACTTACATATAAGGGAGTTTTGTGGGTTCATTTTGTATTCTGAACACAAGACCTTTACCAAATATGAGTTTTGCAGATATTTTTCCAAGTCCGTGGCTTATCTTTTCATTTTCTTCAGTGTCTTTTAAAAGCTGAAGATTCTAATTTTGAGGTCTAACTTTCAAGTTTTTTTATCTTATGGATTGTGCTTTTATCATCATGTTAGAAATATCTGCTTAACCCAAGACAGACTATTTCTCCTGTTCTCTTTAGCACTTTTATAGTTTTAACTCCTTCATTTAGGTATGCATTTCAATTAATTTTTTGTACACAAAATGAAGAAAAGTTCAAATTTCTTCCTTCCTTTTTTTTATTATGGTTATTTGATTCTTGCAATACTATTTCTTGACAAGATGATCATTTCTCCATTTAATTGCTTTGGCATCTTTATCAAAAATCAATTGACTATATAGTGTGGGTCTATTTCTGGATTCTCTCTTGTGTTCTGTTAATACCATCCTGTCTTGATTACTGGAGATTTACATTAAATATTTTTATCAACTGGAGTAAGCACTCCAGTTTTTTCAAAGTTAGAAAAGCCAAAGTCATTTTGCAATTCTAGGTCCCATATTACCAAATGAGTTTAGAACTAGTCTGTCAACCTCTTTAAAAAAAAAAAAAATTACAGCAAAAACAAAAAACCCCTGCTATTATTGATTTAATTGGAATTGCATTGAATATATAGATCAATTCTGGGAAAAACTAACATCTTGTTAATATTCAACATTCTAATTCATGAACATGGTAAATGTGCCCATTTACTTAGGTCTTATATAATTTCTCTCAGCAATATTTTGTACTTTTCAGTATAGACGTAATGCCAACAAGTATTTTGTCAAGTTTATCCCTAAATATTTCATTATTTTTATGCTATTTTAATGCATTTTTTAAAATTATTCATTGATAGTTCATAGAAATACAGTTGATTTTTGCATTTAAGCTCTGTATTAAGAAATCTTATAAACATGTTTGAAGACCTAGTAGCTTTTTTGTAGAGCATATATATTTTCTACACAGGTTATCATATCACCTGCAAATAAAGACAGTTTTCATTCTTCCTTTCAACCTGTAGTATTTTATTTCTTTTTCTCATCTTTATGTACTGACTAGAATATCCAGGACAGGTTGAGCAGAAGCATTAAGAGTAGACATCTTTGTCTTATTCCTGATCCTAAGGGGAAAGCATTCAATGTTTTACAGTTACATATACTGTTAACTACAAATTTAACTATCACTATAAATAGCCTTAATCAAATTGAGGAAGTTCTCTTTTATTTCTAATTTGTTGACCGTTTTTATCAGGAAATCAATACTGGATTTTTGACAAATGTTTTCTCTGCCTCTATTGAAATAATCCATTATCTCCTTTTTCTTTAGTCTCAATATGGTAAGTTGCCTTGAGATTTCAATCAAACACATCTTGCATTCCTATGATAAACTCCTCTTAATTGTGAGGTCTTATCTTTTTTTTTTACATTGTTGGATTTGATTTGCTAAATTTAGTTAAGAATTTTTGTACCTCTGTTCATGAGTGATATTGAGTCATAGCTTTCTTTTCTTACAATAAGGCTTTTCTATTTGAGTACCAGGATACTACTACTTTTTATGGATTACTTGTAGAATGAGCTGCGAAGTATCTTGCCCCCTTCAATTTTTTGGTAAAACATTTGATATTATTTCTACATGAAATCTCTGATATAAATTCACAAATTAGAATATTAGAACATGCTCATGCCATTATCTTCTTAAACATATAAATATTATATCTTCTTATATATTATATAACTTACCTTCTTAAACATATAAATAACTATTTTAAGTCCTTTGCTGCTAATTCTGCACTCTGCTTCATTGTTTTTCCATTGATTGATTTTTTTCTCATCATAGTTTACATCCTTTGCATGCCTGGTAATTTTTTATTTGATGTCAGATTCTTTTTTAACCTTATAGGGTGTTGATATATTTTTTATTCCTTTAAATATTCCTGAGGTTTGGCTTAAGATGGAAGTTACTTGGAAATCATTTGATCCTTCCCAAGTTTGCTTTTAAGCATTGTTAGGCAGTTCCAAGGCAGTCTTTTGTCTAGGGCTAATTTTGACTCCCTAATGAGGCAATGCCAATTTTGAGTAATCTACCATATGCCCTGTGTATTGGGAGAGCTTTCTCTATCTGCTTTGTGGGAACACAAACTATTCTCTCTTGTAATTACCAGAGATTGCTCTGGCAATTCCTTTCCAGAGACTCCTTCGCTGGCCTTGAGTAATTTTCTCATATCCACGTACTTATTATGGACACAACTGAAGACTTAGGGAGAACACTGATCAGATTTCCAGAGCTCTCTCTGTAGTTCTCTCTTGATAATACGGCTCTCTTTTCTGTCACCCTGCTCTGCAAATTCTAACCATTTTGGCTTCCCTGCTTCTTCAGCTCAGAGACTACGAGGCTCTTGTTGGTTCTCACACTCCTTGCACAGGGCTTGATGATAAGTAGGACAATCATAAGCAATAAACTGGGACAATAGTAGAGCTCACCTCCATGATCTTCATTCTGAGATCACTCTCCTGTACTGATTTTTGTCCAATTCCCACATTTTCATGCATTTTGTTTTTGCAGTCATCTGGAGCAAGGCTAAGTTAATTTCACTATTTTATCACAGTCGAGAGCTATATTACCTTTAAAGATAAAATTACCTTTAAAGATACTATTCAGACATATTTAAAAGATAAATTTCTCTAAGAGGTAAAATGTATTTTCCATTCTTGTGACATGGCCCTATGAATAGAGGGGAAGCTAAAACCTGTTCCTGAGGAAAATAAGAAGGTACTATGGGCCAATCAGGAACATACCTACTTTCAGATCTTAGGAGCCTGTTTAAAGATTACATTAACATTCATGCCTACTAAATTCAAATTCAGTGTCTAGTTTAACCTATCTTTTATTAATAAATATTTTCAAACAGATATTTAAATGGGTACCTCTGATTGATAATTCTATTTATTCAATATTTTGTAATCACAAAGTACTTCATGTGTATTACCTGGTTCAAGCCTCATAACATCCCTGTAGGTTACAACATCCAGGTATTTGATTCCTTTTACACAGAATAAAGATGTGAGTTCTAGAAGACATCAGCAGACCCCACCTACCTCTCAAACAGCAATGACCTTTAAGAGGCAGAACAGAGACCTTGAACAGGTCTTCCAACTCCTGGTTCACAGCTCTGCCTACGTTTGTCATGCTGACCAATGCATTTAGATAAACCACTTGGATCACATGTTGAAGCCAGCTAATGTCAAACCTTCAGGTCATTGCATGTCCAGTAGATACAGCCTAATTCTTGGCACAACTTCAGCTAAGTTCATGAAATAAAAAAACGACAATATGAATTAACTTATAGTATTCATCTTGACCTGATGCAACTTCGCTAATCCAAGTTATTTCATTATGCCTATTGTGATGTCCAACATATAAAATTTAATCAAAGTTATGTGTTATCTCAACTTAGGAAAACACTTTGAAGCTAAACGTATTTTTTTTTTTTTTGCCTCGGTTAAAAAAAAAATCAAACTACCTATGTTTATTTAAAAAAAGAGAATAAGCCTTTTATAGGTGACTTACAGGAGTTAATGGCAACTGGGATGTATTAGCAACACCATCCTTCTTAATTGGTATCACAGGGGACTGACTTCTCAAGCATAATTATATGTTGTCTTGAATCCCCAAACATTGAAACAGTCAACAAAGTGCACCCATTCGCTCCGCAGTTGTTTTTTTTTTTTAAGTGTTCCTTTTGGTCACAAAGGTGTAGATGCTCATATAATACAGGTTAATAAAAAAAGAAAAATGCATCGAATGTTTCACTGTGGTATGGCATATCCTTGAGGAAAAGCAGCGTATGGTTAGAACTTGAGAATTTATATTTTACATTGTGTGACCACACAATAAGAATTCTCACTCTGGGAACTTTTCAGTTACCTTTTAACCAGTCAACATACAAAAGATAAATGGTCATTAACAAACAACATCCAGGTTTTTACCAGTAATAAAGAAAGCTTAAATTTTGTGTAATTTCTGAAATAGCTAAAAAAATTTCTTAGGTAAAAGTTAGTCATTTATATTCATAAATTTATTATAATTATATTTCATAACTATGTACAGTTAAACCTCATATGAAGATTTAGACAACTAGGTAGAAACTCACAGACTATGTCTTCACCTACTGAACACAAACAACTAAAAATATGTGGAATAATTACAATTTAAGGATTTTTCTTAAAGCAAGATATTAGATTCCACCAGATACAATTAAGAAGCCTCCACTTTTCCAGACAAGTATTTTGACTGTGAAGAAAAGAAACCTTACCAGGCCACTCTAAGAAACAAGTGGAAGCAGGAAGCCATCAGGCACAAGACAGTTTAGAAACCTGCTTCTGTTTGCTGGCCCGGCCAGGCCAGGCCCTGCTCTACCTCGCCCTGGCCCCCCCCTCATCCCACCCCCCGCCGCTGCCCCTACCATTTCCCATGTATTCTCATGGTTTCTTAGGTTCTTTTAAGATTCTTTATTGTCCTCCCCACTTACAAAGATGTCTCTGGTCCTTTGCTACTTATTTTAATTGAACATGCTCTTATGACCTTTTCTAAGAATAACGACCCGTTCTTCTTCAACACCACCCTTCTAAGTTTTAAGGGTTGTATGCAGAAAAATGTTAAGATAGTATGCAAAAATAACTAACAAAAGCACATATAAATCTGCATTATCCTCAGGGGGGATTTTCTAGTCTCCATTTCTTGGATATCTGGTGTCTCTATTAGTTGGGGGAAAATGTAAAATTTAAGATTTGGACAATCATCATGTCACTACAGTTAGGAAAGCTGCAGACCAAGTAAAGTACCATAACATGTAAGGTGTATCAAGATTTCCTTGAAGTCCTTAATGGGAAGTTTTAGTTTATTGAAATTTTGTATTTCTTTCTAAAATGTATTGGTTCCTTTAAATTATTGATACAATATTTACAGAAAAATGCTTCAGATTAAAGCATTACACTGTTAAATATTTCACATACTACCCATTTCAGTTCTAAAACTAAAAGCACTGAAACTGCATGCTTCATAACAAGGATCATGTCTGCTGCCTATCTCTGGGTAACTTTGTATGTTTTCATGTTAGTGCATGCTAAGTCTTGTTTTATCCATTTCACAGGTGTATAGGGCACAATTTGTTTCCAAACAGATTGAAGCAGCTGCTGCTAATTCACTACAGTTTATAGATAAAAAAGATACTTCCAAGCCCACTTCCTAAGCCAAAGTGTGGAAACCCGGTATTTCTCCCAAGCATTTGTCATGGCCTAACAATTGCAGGCACATTATAAAGTAAGACTTAGGGGGAAGCAAGGCTTCAAAATCTTTGAGTGATACCCAAATATTAAGTTAACACTAGGCAGGAAAACAGAATTCTGTATCCAATGCCTTCTACTCCTGGTGGCCTAAGAAAGAGTGACTTCTCTTAATAGTTATTAACCTTATCCCTTGTGGTAGTAAAGTCATAAGTTCTGCTCAAGAATTTTCCATTTCTTCTTCTTCAAAATACAAGGTAGGAGCATTTCTTTACCATGTTTGGCACTAGGCAGTATCATGTGGTTTTCTTCAGCTAAGGAAATGTGAAGGGAAGTGATGCATACCGCTTTCAGACAGAAGCTTTAAGAGCCATGGAGTAATTGACCTTTTTCTCTTTTCCTGCCTCAACAGTCTTCAAAGTATGTTTTGAGATAAAGCCTCCAACCACTGGGTCTTGGAGTAACTATGATAAACATTCTCCAACTAACCGGAAGGCTGTTGCTTTACCATGTTGAACACATAGTGTGAGTGAGAAATAATCTTGTTTTGTTTAAACCATTAAGATTTTCAGATTTATGAACTGTTATCACAGCATCACCTGGATTACCAATATAAACGGCATGAAATCATACATACTCCCTTAAGAACATTCACAAACAAAATAGAAGGAAATTTTATCAAAAAACAAAGATTTCAACAGAATAATATACTGTAAACTCAAAGAAGACCCTGGGTTATAGCTAAAGCCAAAATATTTCAGAGGTAGGAAAACTATCTACTTTTAACAACAATTCCTAATCTTTCAGGGAAAAAAAAGTATGTGTGTTTAGTCACTTTATTTGTGAAATCCTGGTACTTGAAATTTTAATTTTTTACTAGTAACACTGAATGCTGAAAATTATCTACTTTATAATTTTAATCCTGGGACTCTTTACATTTAGCTTAAATCAAGAATCAGACTTAAAAACAAATAGAAAATTAAATAAATGTACATAGTGCAGAAAACTAAAATACGATATTTAGGAAGGGTTTCTCCACAATGACTCCTAACATATTAGCAATATTCTAGTGACTTGTCTCACACTTTAGACAATGTCAAAATAACACTCTAACAGAGAGTCTCCTCTGCAGCTACGGAAAGAGCTTATTAGTCCAACAAAGAATAGTGTCTGCTAGGACTACAAGGTACTAATGACCAATCAATCCCTTAATTCCTCGGAATCTAGGCTGTCTTCAAAGTTGAAACCTTTTATATATTTAATGAGTTTTGAAATATTATAGCAAATTTCATAATCTATTGAGCCACTCTGTGTCACATAAGTACATTTAAAAACACTATAATCTATTGAGCCACTCTGTGTCACATAAGTACATTTAAAAACAGATCTCAAGAACAAGAGATCTGGAAAGCAAATGCCTCTAGTGACGTGGTCTTCAGAATATACACAAGTCTTAACACCTACTTTTAGTTCTATAGGGAAAAAGTAGGTAAGATTTTTATAGGCACTGATGATAATGTAGCTATTTTTGTTGTTAATGTAGTGTTGCAGGTAGGTTCAAGCAATAACAAAGATGATTTTCAAATAGCATATTCACCCACTGCTCCTCATCAACTGATCTGTACCTCTGCAGAAGCCACTGAGTGGTTATGAAATATATTTTGACCCTGATGCATGACAGTCCTTCTGCCCATTTTAGTGAAGATATGACTTTGATCCTCAGGATGATCTTAAGTAATGCTTCAAATTAACAACACATTTTTCCTTGCAATCTCCTAGAGCAGACTGTTGCAAATCTTTCATCTCTACCTTTAGTACTTACACTAGAACAAGTAAAATTTCTTCTGTCATGTTCATTTGTCACATAGTCAGTGAATTTAATTTACAACAACATTAAACCAATGTAGGAGCAGACATTAGTCAGAATATGTTCAAAATTTTTTCCAGGATGTAGACCAATAGCTATCAGGTCCAAGAAAACAATTAAGGCCTGATTCTATAAGTAAATTATATAAGTACTATGCTGAAATCTGAAGGGAATGTTAGTTTTAATGAAATGCAAAAAAAAATCATGATATAGAATATAGTTATAAGATTCTGAGAGCTCAAAGTCTTATTTGTAAATCAAGGATTGAACTTGATTATCCTATCTTTGCCAAATATTCTAGATTTGGTAAAAAGCCCTATCTTATTATAATTTCTCTTAATGTGATTTCTAATAATTTAAACAGTGTAACATCATACATAATACATGTCAATATACTGTGCCAATATAGGATGTGATATAGCTATACTCCTCTTTTATATTTAAGATGTATGAACTCAATACATCCTGTTATCCAATGCAGCCAGGAAGACATTTGTGAAGAAAAGTTAACTCAGTACTTTCTCTCACCAGAAAAAAAAAAAAAAGAGAGAGAGAGAGAGAGAGAAGAAGAAGAAAAAGAACTAAAGTAAAGAAAAATATTTTGGGGGGAGGTTGATTTAAGAACATTACCAAACTGATTATTTTCAATACAGCTACTTAGTAGGAAAAATCCTATCAATATCAATTAAGAGAAATATGGATTTTATAATAAATGTGTGAAAAGGCCCATATGAAGATCCATTAGCATACCTCTTGTTTACTTTTAAGTAAAATAATAATCATGATAATAGTAATAGAAAGAAGCTTCTAATCTTTTTTAGGACCTTACAGTGCCTTTGGGGGAGAAACCCTAAAACATCAAAATCAAAATTTTAATGAGACTTCAAACCTTCGAAATGTTGTCAAAGAAACTGCTCTCTGTCCTCACTTTTAAAAAGGAAATGAGAAATGTGAAAGCTTAGAAAAAAAAGAGAGGCTGGCAGGAAGAAATTCCATCTTGTTGGGTCTCTGAAACAGCGGAGGACTGAACACTTGTAAACACGGTACCTTGAGCAATAGTTGCCTTATGGCTTGTAGTTTGAGGCCAAGAATAGCATGATAAACTTAGAATGTGTTTATCTCTTGGCAGCCTCATTTTACTTACAAGCTGGAAGGGACAAAGACCAACAATTTTCCACCTACAAAGTGCAACTCAACTGGCAGGCAGCTCTGTGAGTAAGTCAACTTGAACCTCCAGATCACAACTACTCTCAAAGACAGATGGACAGTTTTGGAAAGGGGGATGATTCAGCCAATATCTCAAGGCATTCATGGTTACAATGTCCTGTAGTGGGGGTGTGGGTGGGGGGAAGCTTTAATTTGGAGACTTCACACACATTTAGCACTATTTTAGGAGTCAAACTGTAAGTGTGCAAATTTTTGTAATTCTACGTTCATTGCTAGTTGAAAACAGGTAGGGAGGTGTAAGCGTTTTGAGAACCTGTGTTTTCTCTCCAAGACAGAGAAAGCTAAACAATTTTCCTCAATACTGATTTTATTCTGTTATTTTTTACTTCTCTTAAAACAGTAAAGCATCGTGTCTATTTAATTCAATGGCTCAAGGTCAGTTGTCTAATGGTTGATTATAAACCCACCGTAGACTTTTATATTTTATTTCCAAACCGCTTAATTTAAAAATGGCATTAATTATATGAAGTATGGTTGGGAAAAGGAGAGCATGGATGCTGTAATCTTGAAGGCCAAGCAGAGGAACTTCTTGTTACAAGGTTTGAGGTATCTGTTGAAGCTGGGTTATGCGTGTAGTAGGTGTGTTATATTTCAAATTATGGAAACATTTTGAGATCATAAAACAAAACTCTTTTTGTAACCTGCTGGATTCATATTTTTTGCTTTCAATACAATCCTCTTCTGCTTCAACACACAGCTGAATACCCAAGATTATTCTGAATCCTTGGGAAGTGCAGGTAAAATCTTTTGGTACTGAGACAACTCATCTTATGGATACAGTTGGTTCTGATTTCACAAGTTAATGGTTTACATTATCAGAAGGAATAAAAAGTGATCCTGCCCCTTTTCATAAAACACTCTCTGATCAAGCAGAAAATAATTTCAGAATGGAAATTAAATACGATCAAGTATTTATTCAACCAAAGAATTTGTTAGAAATTTCAGATAAAATAAAATTATTTTTCTACTTTTTAAGTTGTTAAAAAGTACATCTGTGAAGAGAAAAAGGAATGACCAGAGCAATAAATACTTCGAAGTGTTAGAAGTAGATTCTAAGTAGTTTGGTGAATGACTCATCATGATTTCTTTCCGACAGTGGCAAATTAACATATTTTACACGCAGAGCACAATTAATGCAGTTGAGCTTGCCCAATTCCAGTTCCTTTGCCTTACCACATGTCCGGAATAACTGTCTCAAAAAAAGGGTTTCCTGTGGACCTCCGTCACCACTCTTGCTGGAGTGTAACTCCTGATGAGAATGGATACTTATCTTTGAAGCTTGTACCATGCCACCCTTACTGAAGAGATCCAGCCCAATCCAAGCCAGTGTTACTATCTTTTGCCTTATGTTGTGCACACTGAGTACTTTACTTGTTCTGTCTGAATTATACCATTACATGGAAAAGTAATTTGATTAAATATTTTCTAATAGTAAATTTCCACTTTTTACATATGTGTCATTAGCAAAATGTTAGTTTAAGAAACTGCATTTTCTCTTGAGAACAACCTCATCCCTTCTTTGAATTTTACAAGATTTTTTTTGTTTCTTGTTTTTTGTTTTTTGTTTTTCTGAAGATTTTATTTATTTGTCAAAGAGAGAGAATGCACAAGCTAGGGGAGCAGCAGGCAGAGGGAGAAGCAGGCTCCCTGCTCAACAATGAGCCTGACATGTGACTCGATCCCAGGACCCTGGGATCATGACCTGAGCCAAAGACAGACCAAAGGCTAAACTGAGTGAGCCACCCAGGCGTCCCTACATGTCACAAGTTTTTTAAAGCTTCGATTTGGATTAGTATCTGGTAATATGATTGGTCACATAGGATCTTGCTGAGTCCATTGCAACTGTGAATCAGAACTGACATAAAGGCTATTACAGGTGAATCAATCCAACCCAGAAAGTAACTGTGTTTAACTGAAATTTGTCCTTCTCATTGTCAAATCATTATTCTTTTTGTACCAGTGTTTTAAGTACTATCATATACATTTCATGGAATCAGAACTGTATGCTTTCTGAAAGAATTAGGAAAGGTACTTCTGTGTCATTTGATTCTCATGGCACTCTTGGACTTCTTTTCCTTCCTACCCCCCCCATCCAAATACTAGAGAAACTACAGCCCCAATATAAACAGCACTATATCCCCAAGGGAGAAAATTATTCAAAAGGAGTGAGGAACCAATGGAAAAATACAAGTCAAGGTAATTAAAAAAAAAGTCTCAAAATATTTGTTAACAGCAAAAATGTCAGAATTGGAATACGAGTAATTCAGCCCCCATCCAGATGTTTCAGATGCCAGAATGTAGTCTCAAAAAGGAAGGGTTGTTGGTGATGATGCCTATGATAACACAGCCCTTTGGGAATGTACATTTTAATGGAGAGAAATAAAGATTCAGAACTAGAAAAAGTAAAACAGGATCAGAATAGGGAACAAGTGCTTCCCTGCTTTGAGAAGGAGAGGGTGCACATGGATGCTGTCATGGCTACTACACATGGAGAGGAAGGAGAAAATGTCACCTATGTTCTGAGAACATGCAGTTCTGTCCAGGGAGAGAATGTAAAAATGAGACAATGCATTATCAAGGCAATAATGCCAAAAGGATACTGACCTCTTAGCAAAAGCGAACTTCTTTTATCTATCAAAAACCTAAAGTAATGTATGGTTTCTAGGTTTTATTGTCATAACCTGGCATAAGCACGGGGGCTTTGAAAAGTCTGAAAACATAGAAAGAAAAAGTTTTTCTTCTATTCTATGCCAGAGGAGACATTCTGCCAACTACCTCTTAATGTAAAAGGGAGAATCCAATCCAATAAGACTAAGTGAGATGACGGGAATGTAACACACCACTGTCCAGTACAAACACCCAGAGAATACTTTCCATTTAAAAACGTCTTGCCGCTAAACAAACACAGCTAACTCCCTTGAAGATTATTTTAGCCCTCGTTGCCTTTGCACAAAGATTCCTCATGTTACTTTGAGATCATTCTTTCATTGTATTGAGAACAGGCCATCTCTTTTTGAGTATGATGAAGAACTTAAGCCACTGAGGCAGTTTGAAAGTTTGGCTCTGGACCATGCCTTTGGAAGAACATTCCAATGTTTACCAATGCTTTTCCCCGGCTGCACAGTACCTGCACCTGTGTGTTATGCTAAGAAAATATTTCTGTCCCTAGGAATATTTAAACTGCTTAAATTCAAAACACACAACACAACTCTAACTCTGTGTTAAGGACCTAATTATTCTACCTTTGTAGAGAATTCCAATCCAATTTTAGCTTCTTCCTACACACTTTTCCCTACATTTTCTTACTAACCTCTCCCCTACCTCTATGTTGGCTAATTCCTTGCCCAGTATTTCCACTGGATTAGCCAATGGAAAAAGAGGTAAAGGAATCCAAGTATTTCATATAGAAATGTCTTCCCTTTCCCATTATGCAAATAACCAAAAAATAAAAGTAATCCCAATTTTAATCTTAGAGGAGTTTTCATTCCTACTAGTAATTATGTTCAGCACATTTGTCTGGACTCAAATTGTGTCAGGTCAATCCCTGGAAATGCATTCAGTACAAGAAAATTCACTGAAAGTTAATTTATTGAAGGCTACTGTACTTTTATCTGCTAAACTTTAAAAAATAAATTACAAGAGTCCCTATTGGATAAGACAGTTGCACCATCTACTCAAGATTTTTGTAAAGTTTTAGTTGATGACTTCTTAATTTGTCTTATCAGCATCTTAAGGAATGCTCAGTTTCCCTCTGTCCCAAGAGAAAAACACATCCATAAAAATATGTCAGAAAGTTTTCCTGAAAAATTTTCATGAAGAATACGTTTACATATTTAAAATATAGTTTTGAATAGTTCTTTGAATATATTTTTTTTCAAGTTCTTATTTAAATTTAAGTTAGTTAATGTATAGTATGATACTGGTTTCAGAAGCATACTTTAGTAATCCATCACTTACATATAACATCCAGTGCTCATCACAAGTGCCCTCCTTGCATGGAGCACTGGGTGTGGTGCATAAACAATGAATCTTGGCACACTGAGAAAATTAAAAAAAAAAAATTAAAAAAAAAACCCCAAGTGTCCTCCTTAATGCCCATCACCCATCTAGCCCATCCCCCACTCACCAGTCCTCTAGCAACCCTCCGTTTGTTCTCCATGGTTAAGAGTCTCTTATAATTTGTATCTGTTTTTATCTTGTTTTATTTTTCCTTCCCTTCCTCTATGTTTCTCTGATTTGTTAAATTTCACATATGAGGGAAATCACATGGTATTGGTCTTTCTCTGACTGACTTATTTTGCTTAGAGTCATACACCCTAGCTCCATCCACACAATTGCCAATGTCATTCTTTTGATGGTTGATAAATATTGTATTATATACACACACACATATATATACATACATACATACACACATGTACCACATCTTCACCCATTCATTAGTTCATGGACACCTGGGCTTGAATATGTTCTTAAACATATATTTTAAATACGGTCTCATAAATATCGTCTTGTGACCCTCAGATTTCCCTTCTCTCTGCTCTAATTCCTTTATTTCATCTTATTATTCCAGTCTCCTTTTTCAATACACATCAGTCTCCCCATCCATGCCTCATCCCTAAGTCCCTCTCCAATTTGTCCCTAGGTAGGGTGACCAGACAATCCTATCCCAGAACATTCCTGGTTTTTCACTTGAGTTAGTAAAATAACTATTGTTAAAATTTTTTGTGTCTCCTTTACATCTCAAGTGAATCCTGGTTGAACAACATACAGTTTCTCTCTCAAATCCTAATGACATCGCCAGTCTGGAATTTGTTGTGTGATAGCAGTCCTCACTTTCATCAGACAATCTCTACCCTTTATCTCACTTCCTTCCAGATGGAGAAACAAGTTGTCAAGGACAGACAAATTAAAATTACCAAAAACATAGAAAACAAAATGACAACGGTCAAATAAAACTTGCAGGAAATCCAGTGGTCAGTAAAGCTACCCCATGTAGCAAAACTTACTGTAAATTTGTTCAAAATAGTTAAAGGAAACAAGTAAATGTGGATGATTCGATTTTTATAAATTGACCTTCGGAAAATTTTCTTTCAGGGAATGAATCTAGAGCTGGATAAGGACAAGTGGAAAAAGAAGAAAGGGCAGTTTGCCTAAGTCCTGGGATGACTGGGATATGCCCCTCCAGGGAAGTATCATCACTATCCAAGTTAAGAGTCAATGCCTTAAAAGTCTCCAAACCAAAAATGCACAAGGGGTATAATGTAAACTCAGGCGATCTAAAATATCTGTATTTACCGAATGCTTATTCCATGACTTAAACTATGCTATGCAGTTATCTCCTTTAATATTCAAAGTAACCCTGCCAATTAGGCATTATATCTCCGAAGAAAGTAAAGAAGTTTTGTCATTTATACAAGGTGGCGTGTCTAGTATGTGATGAAGAAAGGAGTATGATGCAATCTAAGATAGCTATTTACAGTAATATGTATATATGAAGTATATATGTAATACTGTACATATTACAGTAACATGTAATATGTATATATATGTATATACATACACAATATGTATATATGAAGTAAGTATGTTATGGAACTTTTAGCATTTTTTAACGATGAGAGAAATAGACTTTCAGGGAATCTTCACAGAAAAAGTAAAATACTTTTGGAACTTTTCTGGAAGGGTGACGTTTTTGGTACTTAGAAAATGGGAGAGAAGCATGAAAGAGTAAGCATTTCTTCACTTCCAGGATGCTAAATATATAAAGCTCTTAGCACAATGTCTGGCATATTTTAAATGCTAAAATATATTGTAATTTAAATAATGTTTATATAATTTTGTCTAATATATTAATAATATCAAACACCAAAACACATTATTTGATGTGATATGAGCTAGCAGGAAACCTAACTAAGATGGCTGGCATTTCCAAAATCAACGTTGTTTTACAAAAATTTTTCAGCATAATTTTGACAAAGTTACACCTCTTCATTTCCACAGGAATCAGGCTTAAAAGCTTCAGCTCTTCCAGATGTGAAAAGGTATATATTGATTGAAAGTGTTGTGACAAATATTTTCCCATGTGATTTGCATGTTTTCAAACTCATAAAGTACATGAATGTGTTTATAGACATGTGCTTATGTAAGTGTTAAAGCAACTTTGTATTCAGAATCAAGTTATCTGGGGGCAGGGAGAACAATCTTATCACTATAGCTTGACCTCTACAGTAAGTTAAAAAACAGAAGGGGAGAATTAAAACCACCAGAAACATTAAAAACAAACAAAGCTTGAATTTAGATATTTGTAGATTTTCAAAACTTACTGAGGAATTAAAGAGCTATTCAGTTTTGTGAAAAAAACTGGAAAACAGTAAAATATTTTGAAAAAAGCCATTTTCACAAAAATATCACACATACTGTGTATAATTCTTTAAAAGCAGACATATGATGAGATTTCTACTCATATTTCCTTATTATTATAGACTCTGATTTTACTCATGCAGAGAAACACATTTATCCCCTTTTAGGTAAGAGTAAATACTCTGTTAATGACCTAAAAAATTCATGTGTTCAATGTTAACAGTATTTCTGACTCTTGCATAACATTTTGATTTTCCTGCCCATTAATGCAATAAAATAACCTGTTTTTAAAACACTAAAATTTCTCTTTAAACACCAAACGGCTCTAAAAATCATTATTTTGAGAGTTTCATTTAAATGAATCATAAACATATGGATTAGCTTTCACGGGATGACAATGATATTAAAAGTTAATTTAATGTTTTTGGTATAATACCAGCTTGAGTTCATCAAAAATGTCTGAAAAAACACTGATTCTATATTGTTCAATATTATAAAATATGGCTGGGTCTGTCCCAAAGTTGACACAATTCTTTTCCAATTTTTTTAAGTCTCAAAAATAATCTCAAAATTTAACTTCTATAAGCATATTTTTATCTTCAGTATCTCTCTTGTATCTTTTCATTTTTTTAAGATTTTATTTAATAGAGAGCACAAGCGGGGGAGTGGCAGAGGGAGAGGGAGAAGCAGGCTCCTCCCCTCAACCCCCAGCAAGGAGCCAGGTGCAGGGCTCAATCCCAGCACCCCGGAATCTGACCTGAGCCAAAAGCAGACACTTAACCAACTTACCCACCCATGTGCCCCACTCTTGTATCTTTAAATTGCTGCATTTTAAAATCAACTAAATATACCGTTTTACCTTAAATTTAATTACTATAGCTACATTATTCACCTAATAAATAGCATTTTGATCTTCCCCCAAAAGATTTACAGGAGTGACTACATATTTTTTTTTTTAAGATTTTGTTTATTTAGAGAGAGAATGCGTGAGCATAAGTAGGGAGGGCGGAGGGGTGGGGGAGAGAAAAGGAAAAGCAGACTCTCTGAACAGGGATTGGATTCAGAGCTAGATCCCGCGCCCCTGGGATCATGACCTGAGCTGAAGGCAGATGTTCAACTGAGTCACCCAGGGACCCTGGAATGCCTATGTACTTAATGCAGAAAATTTTAATAAGCACAAAAGAGTCACTTCAGTTTCTTTCATAGACTTTCTATTGTTTTGGGGATGCAGGACTTTTATCTCCCTGGTTAAGTTTATTCCTAGCTGTTTTATTATTTTTGGTGCAATTGTAAATGGGATTGCTTTCCTAATTTCACTCCCTGCAACTTCCTTATTAGTGTAAACAAATGCAACAGATTTCGGTATATTAATTTGTATCCTCTGACTTCACTGAATTCATTTAAGATATTCTATGCTCATTACTAGAAGAGCCAGTATTGTTAAAATGTCCAAACTACCCAAAGCAATCTACAGACTTAATGCAATTACTATCAGAAGACCTACAATATTTTTCAGGGAATCAGAACAAATTATCCTAAAATCTGTATGGAACCACAAAAGACCCCAAACAGCCACAGCAATCTTAAAAAAAAAAAAAAAAAAAAAAAGAACAAAGATAGAGGTATTTCAATCCCAGATTTCAAGATATACTACAAATTTCCAGTCATCAAAACAGTATGATATGTATACAAAAATAAACACATAGATTAGTGGAACAGAACAGACAGCCCAGAAATAAACCCACAAATACATGGTCAAATAATCTAAGATGGTCAAATAAGGAGGCAAGAATATACAATGGGGAAAAAGATAGTCCCCTTAATAAATGGTGTTGGGAAAACTGGACAGCTACATGCAAAGAAATGAAACTGGACCACTTCCTTATACCATACACAAAAACAAGCTCGAAATGGATTAAAGACCTAAACGTGAGACCTGAAACCAAAAGTCCTAGAAAATAACAGAGGCAGTAATTTTGTTGACATGGGCCATACAAATATTCTTCCAGATAGGTCTTCTCAGGTAAGATAAACAAAAGTAAAATTAAACTCTTGGGGCTACACCAAAATAAAAAGGTCTTGGGCAGCGAAGGAAACCACCAATGCAACACAAAGACAACCCACCAAATGGGAAGAAGATATTATAAATGGTGCATCTAATAAGGGGTTAATATCCAAAATATATAAATAATTCATACGACTCAACATGAAAAAAACAAATAACCTGATTTAAAAAAATGGACAGGGGACGTGAATAGACATTTCCCCGAAGAAGACATACGGACATCCGCATCGGGCTCTCTGCTCAGCGCGGAGTCTGCTTCCCCCTCTCCCTCTGCCTCTCTACCTACTTGTAATCTCTCTCTCTGTCAAATAAATAAAATCTTTATAAATAAATAAATAAATAAATAGGTAAAGGAGATTAAGAGTACACTTACTGTGATAAACACTGAATAGTGATGAATGGTTATTAAAAAATCAAAGTACAGAAGAGTTCAAGGGAAGAAACACATGACAACAGCAATACTCACCATCTAGGTAGAGATAACCACTGTTAAATATAATTATATACACAGTTTGGTATTTACACCAAATATGTGTGTCTTCTAAACAGATCTGAGTATTCCAGACAAATATACAAATATAAATAGTGTGAAATCACACTATGAAGCCTCAACTTACAGGAGTACTACTCTAAGTTCTTAGGGAGAAAGAAAGGTATCTGAAATATTCACTGAAGGAGAGAAGGGAAAAAATAACAGTTTTCCAAGTTGAGGTGATTCATCTGCCATCCCCTCCAAGAGCATCCTCCAGCATCAGTAAACTGAAGGAGAAGCAAACTCATAGTCCTTGATTCTCGTCCCCACTCCTGGAAGCTGTTGTTCATTTGTTGTTCAATGACTTGCCTGAAACAACTCTCTGGAGTCTGCCTCCCAGGGGTGCACCACCACGAAGACTTCTCAGTTTTTTTTTTTCTTAATGATTGTTTTTATTCTTAAGTCTGGCATCAATTACCAAAAAGTTAGGTTAGGATTTACTTTTGTGAGGGAGATTAAAGCTAGTAATTCATGGGGTGCAGGGGCTTTTGGGAAGTGGCAATATTCTATTTTTTGACCAGAGGGGTGGCTATGAGTGTTAGCTTTATGATCAATCATTGAATTATACAACTTTGTTTTGTGTAACTTTCCACGTTTATGTATTTTACAACAAAAAGGTTATATTCATTATCTTGATTGTAGTGATGGTTTCATGGTGATATATGTATGTATTTCCATATGGCATTGGTATATATATATGGCAAAACTTACCAAGTTATACACTTGATACATGCAGTTTAATGTTTATCAATTACAAATAATGTAATGTGAATTTAAAAGCTGTAATAAATAAGAGCTTAAGATGCATTATTTCTTTAAAAGGAATCAGCACTCTGTGTTGGGTGATAATCATAAGATTATTCAACCTCAAGAAATAAACTGCTAGTCCTCAAAATAGACTTTATTTCTCTATCTAGTATCTACTATACTTGGTAAGTATGAAAACTTGAACTGCACCTGGGAAGGCAGGGGTATGCAATATTTTTTTAAAGACTTGATTAACACCTGCTTAAATATTTTCTCCTAATCTTTAATTAAACAGTTAAGGTAGGACTTCATTTCTAGATACACAATCAGACTGAGTCTGAGTAATACTCTACAGCTGTTAATTTCCCTTTCCAAAGAGAGCTCAACACCAAAAGATTCTTCACTTTCCAAAAACGGTGTTCACTTTCTAAAAGCAGCAAAAACCTCAGAATAAAAAATACATACAAGTAGAGAAAGCAATTCCAACCATTTTAATTCTGAAAATTACAAATACACATTTTCCCCTCCTTCTAAGCAAGACTGTCTAAAGATTCCAAGAAAAAACTTAGCTCAATAAAATGAAAAGTTCAGATTTCTCCAAATATACCAACTATTAGTACTACCTTCAACATCAAAAATAGGAACATTAAGAAATTAAGTTGCAAAATTTTAGTCCAGCCATCAATAAGGTAAGTACTTTATCTTAACTCCTCGACAACCTTTAGCATCACCCAAGTTCTAGGAAGCAAAGTAAAAAGGTATATAGCAGGCATTTATACTCTATGTAATACTTAAGTCGGTATTTATAAAATAGTCAAAGCCAGACTATTTTCGTAAGCATATTATCAAATTTCTTGTCCCATTTTCTGATTTGCAGAATTTTACAGCTCTTTCAAGTCCTTGACCAGCTAATTTTCTTTTTAAATAGCACACTGGTCTTGGGATAGATAAAGAGAGTGAAAGGGAAGCAGGGGTGGGGAGGGGTAGGAGAAAGGACAGAGGAGGGAGACAGGCAGAGTGGGAGGGCAAGAGGAAGAGCATCTGTGTGATATCATCACCATAGCGTCACATTAGGCTTAAGGGTAAAAGCCATAGTTTGGTTAAAGGAACAACTCTTTGCTGGTAATTTCTAAAGCATAGTAGTGTGACCAAGAGCAATACTATCTCCTTGTGTATATGTAGATTGTCACTTGGGAAAGAACAGTAAGATTCCTCGTGAGAATGCTTTCATTAATAAGGTGGTGAAGCACTCAGCTCTGAAGTCAAATTGTGTGTTCGAGTTGTGGCTCTCTCAAATTTGCTATGTGAGCTCAAGCAAGTCACCTAATCACTCTGTGCATTCATTTTCTCATGTGTAAAATAAGGATACTAATCAGGCATACTTCATAGGATGGTTGGGGGGATTAAATATGTTCATATGTTGAAAAGATTCAGATCACTATTTGGCACATGTTCTATGTAAATATTTGGTATTCTTATTTTTACTATTACTATGTGATGATTCTTGTTGCTTAATAAGAACTTGGTACAAAAAGCCACATTTTCATTTATCTTGCATACTCCTTAACTTTACAACATCATCTATCTTACCCACAACAATTAAGTTCCTATATAGTTCCAAGAAGCTTTATCACAACATATAATTTTTAAGGAGTTATTCTAAGAAATTGTGATTTACTCCATTATAGTATCCAAAATACATTCATGAATCCAGATCCAAAATCCACTGAAATAATAGTATCAGCCCTTGAATTCTTCCAGAGGAAAAGCATCTTCTAATTAGAATTAAAAACAAGTGAATCACAAAAGAGTTCAGAAACTTATCTAATCTTGGATCAAAATGTCTTTAGGATTTTCTAAGATAAATTAATTCCATCCTAAAAGTTATTACTATAGATATCTTCCATTAAAAAATTAATTTTTAGTGAATCCTCAGTGACATAATCTCAGTTAGCATAATAGTACACTACATATTATCAATATAATAACCATCTAGCCACATTTTGAGTTATGAATATAATGCTTCAGTGAAGAGTATAGAATGACAATAGAAATCTAGAGAAGTCATGGAATAGGTGGAACTATCTGGTTATTGTCCCTTTACGTCAGCATCAGTATTACCCTTGAGAAATCTGTGAAAACAAAGTTAAGGCGAATATTTTGGGGAATAATAAAATATTAATAAAAAGTATAATATTAAGACAAATAAGAATGGCTGATGACAGAAAAGTATTAATCATACCAAAATGTGTCAGATTATTTCAGTGAAGAATGTATACAACTTTACTGGATACCATAAGTACCTTACCAGATCCACTTAGTGGCAGATATACCCACCCCCAGCTGCTATGAATCTTGGCTATTAATGGCTTCTGAATGCCCTGTTCTCTGTACAACAGACCCCACCATTTGACAGCTACTTCACCAAGAAGCTGCCCTCTCACCTGGCATAGCTAAAATCAGAAATCAATCCTCAAAATCAATCAAGAGGAAATAAATCTGAGATTTAAGTGAGAAGAAACATCATTTAAATATAATTGTTAGTCCCTACGAAAGTAGTGCATTTTTTTCCCTATCATTATTATTTCAATAGGAATAGTCTTTTTGCAGTGTTGGAACACTTGTATGAATGGAAGTCTAAGCATGTGTTTATGTGCGCACGCGTGTGTGTGTGTGTATGTGTGTGAGTGAGAGAGAGAGAGAGAGAGACACTGTATCTGTGTGTTTGTGTTTATACAGTATAATTTCTGAATCACAATTGTCATTCTCACACACACACATGCACATGGCATTTTGCTATGTGGTTAGCTGACTGAAATCAACACATTTGAAAATAAGAATTCAGGAGAAAATGGACTCAAAGTTTATCAGCATTACTTCAAACTTCTTTCAAAGAGTTAATTTTCTATGACTGCTATTCTTGATGGATCTAAGAATTTTGCAAGTTGGATAGAATAAATTATGTCTTTGTTACTCAACAAATGCACCTGAATGAATACAGGCCCAGGAATTACAACATATTCACAGGTAATTTATAGGCCTCAAGTCAATTACCTACAGGGCTAAACTTAAAATTGCATTTCTTTTCAGAATTTACAATAAATTTTAAGAATTAAATAGACCTCTCCTTTTTTACTGCATTATCTGTTGAACTGTTAGAAATAGATATAGTCTTAATCTGCATAGTTATAATTCTCAATGAGTTTGATATTGTTGACATTTTCAAAGATCTATGATCCTTTAGTAGTTAAATTATTCATTGATCCCTGTATAGATCAACCCTTCTCCCTTAGGTTAATAAGAAAAGGATGACAGGATAGATATTAAAGGAAGCAAATGGTGATCATGTTTCACTTGCTTGTCCACTGACTCATGGAAGGATAAGAAAATGCTATGCTTTCATGAATACACTCTCTTACCTGCACTTATCTCAACCCCCACAGGATTTTAGTGAGCATGCCATATGGTCCTATTGTTATACACTCTGCCAGTTGCGCAATTGGTGACTGACAGAATTCCTTAAGACAGTTAGGGCCTGTAGGACATGAGAGCAGAAAATAAATAGAGCCAGTGAGGCGACTTCCTATTGGCTGAACCAGCACTCACTTCAGATCTCTTCTCTCTCAAGTCGCTATAAATAGAGTTATAAACTCCTGCATGTATGTGAAAGGAAGAAGGGATTATCGGATTTGCAAAGTGTTCTTTTTACTTATTTTGGGTCCAACCTACAATTGAACAATATCTAGTACTTTTCAAACTGAGGATGCACTGTTTAGGAAAGGTCTGTTTATTTTAAGACCTTATTTATTTGAGAGAGAGAGAGAGAGAGAGAGAACGCACAAGGGGAGGGGGGAAGAGCAGAGGGAGAAGCAGACTCCCCGCAGCAGCAAGCCTGACTTAAGAGTTCTATCCCAGGACCCTAGGATCATGACCTGAGCTGAAGGCAGACACTTAACTGACTGAGCCACCCAAAAAACCCAAGGAAAGGTCTACTGAAGCTGAAATAGGAAAATACTCTGATTCCAAAATGGGATGCTTAAAACACCAGGCTAACCCACGAAGGCTAGTACACAGATGGGGAGTGATGGGGGGACCAGCTGGGGGGGGGGGGGAGCAAAGTAGATTTAAGGGAAGGCCAAGAGAAGAGAAAAAAATCTAAACTTTGTCTAAAATTGTTGAGGCACATATGATTTTTACAGTTACTGAGCTTACTGACAATTACCAGTATTTGTGTTAAAAATTAACAAGAGAAGTCTGGACTTCTAGAAGACCCATCGGATGAGTTAAAAGCAAAGGGTGGGGGGCGGTTAGAGGGTTATAAATACAGAAATATCAGAGTTCAAAAATTCAAGAAGACAAGAAAAACAAATCTAACTGGGAAGTGATATACTTCGCAGAAGGAAAGGAAAGAAATATGACAAATTCATTTGTTTCAAAGAAAATTCTCCCTCTAATCCCCTCATTTTGGTAACAATTTAAGAGTTAAAAAGTCATTTAAATTCATGACCTTAGAATATCTGTTTAAAGGGTTTAACACCCCATGATGCAGCTTCTCCAAACTCTCTAAGGTATTAAAAAATACCTATGAATATATAAAAAGATTCTTTTTTAAAAGATTGCAATCACAACATAAAGCCCTGCAGTAAATTCATAGTGGATTCTTGGAGAAATTCCTATTAAAACCAGAATGGATAGAGAGAGTTTACAAATTTAATGAGCTATATATGTTTAGCTGCTGAAAACAGGAAAGCTGTTCAATTGAAATAAGATTAGAAAACCTTTCTCTCCCCTATCCTGACACATTTTATTTTTTTAATTTTTTCAGTGTTCCAAGACTGTTTATGCACCACACCCACCGCTCCATGCTATACGTGCCCTCCTTAATATCCACCACCAGGCTCACCCATCCCTCTACCCTTCGCCCCTCCAAAACCCTCAGTTTGTTTCTCAGAGTCCACAGTGTCTCAGGGTTCATCTCCCCCTTCGATTTCCCCTAATTCACTTTTCCTTTCCTTCTCCTATTGTCTTCCATGTTATCCCTGACACATTTTAACTCTTAACTCTGAAGTACAAGGGAATTATAACCTGAAAATTAGGCATCCATTTCTCTACTAAAAGATGCTTTTCCTAAGAAACTTAAAAATAACCCTCTGTAAGTACCTTTCATATTTTTCCATTTAGTGGCTCAACTCTGATAACACATTTGTGCATAAAAAAAAGTGGGCTTTGAAAGTGGGTTTGGGCACTTAGAGAAGCATAAACCTGTTGAGAGCCAGAAAAGAAATTTCTGTCAAAATTTTTATCTGTCTTATATTGAGCGGACCAGGAATGTCCAAGAACCAACCAAGTAAAAGACTCTCAATTCAGATCAACATACTCATATCCCAAGAGAGCTTGCTAGCCACCTGGATGGTACCCGTTATACCCCCTCCTTACAAGTGCACAGCTGAAGAAGGGACTCAGTAAGTACCTGAGTGGATGGTAGGTGAAGTCAAGAACAAAAATATTTGAAAATATTATATATGAAAATATCTATTTTAGACTAGAATGATGAATGAATAAAAAGCAATGGGTTTAAAACTTAGGACTATTATAAAATCTTAATAAAAGGAACATCATCCTGGCAACCATATCTTAAAACATACTTCTTAAAAACTAGGCAATTGTTTAAAAATCTTGGTATCCACAATAAAATGTAAGAGGATACCACAAGGAAACCATAGTGAAATTTAGAAAAACAAAGATTCTTCAGGGGAAAAAAAAAAGAACAGTGAACTAGATTTCATTTTTTATTAATTTTACTTTGTACATTATATGGAACACTGAAAGATTGAGAGGAAAAAGTTAAGCATACACTAGCATTTCTTTAAAAATCCTTTTATAGGCTATTAATAGAAAAGAAGATATCGCTTGTGAAGGTTTTGACTTGCACTTTCCTAAATGAGTGATGCTGAGCATCTTTTCATGCATCTTTTGGCCACCTGGATATCTTCTTTGGAGAAATGTCTGTTCAAGTCTTCTGACATTTTTTTATTGGATTATTTGGTTTCTTAGTACTGAGTTGTGTAAGTTCTTTATGTATTTTAGATAGTAACCCCTTACCAGATACACCATTTGCAATTATCTTCTCCTATTTAGTGGACTGTCCTTTTGTTTTATTGGTAGTTTCCTTTGCTGTCCAACACTTTTATTTTTGTGTAGTCTTAACAGTTTAATTTTGCTTTTGTTTACCTTGCCTGAGGAGACTTGTCTAGAAAAATGTTTCTATGACTGATTTAACAAAATTACTGCCTATGTCGTCTTTCAGGATTTTTATGGTGTCAGGTCTCACGTTTAGGTCCTTCATCCAGTCTAAGCTTGTTTTTATGTATGGTGTAAAAAAGTGGTCCAGTTTCATTCTTTGGCATGTAGCTGTCCAGTTTTCCCAACATCATTTGCTGAAGAGACTATCTCTTTCCCCAGTGCATATTCTTGCCTTCTTTGTCATAGATTAACTGACCATAACATCATGGGTTTATTTCTAGGCTCTCCAATCTGTTTCACTGATCTGTGTGTCTATTTTTGTGCCAGTACCACACTGCTTTGATTTGCAGCTTTGTAGTCGATCTTGAAATTTGGGGTTATGATACCTCTAGTTTTGTTCTTCTTTTGTAAGACTGCTTTGGCTATGCAGAGTCTTTTGTGGTTCCACATACATTTTAGGATTGTTTTTTCTAGTTACGTGAAAAATGTTGTAGGTCTTCTGAGAGATATTGCATTAAATCTGCAGATAGCTTTGGGTAGTAGGGACATAACCCCCTGCAAAAAAACCTACCCAAACAATCCAGTAAAAAATGGGCAGAAGACACTCAACATCACTAATCATCAAGAAAATGCAAAAGAAAAATCACAAGCTATCATCTCACACCTGTCAGAATGGCTAAAATCAAAAACACAAGAAACAAGTGTTGGTAAGGACACTGAGGAAAAAAGAACCCTCATGTGCTGTTGGTGGTAATGCAAATTGGTGCTACCACTGTAGAAAACAAAATGGAGGCTCCTGAAAAATTAACAGAATTACTACATGTTCCAAGAATTCCACTACTCAGTATTTACCCAAAGAAGATCAAGACATTAATTCAAAAAGATATATGCACCTCTGTTTACTGCAGCACTATTTACAATAGTTAAGATATGGAAGCAACCCAACTGTCCACCAATAGATGAATGGACAAAGATAGTTTTATTTATAGATAGATATATATAGATATGGAATATTACTCAGCCATAAAAAAGAATGACATCTTGCCATTTGCAACAACATGAATGAATCTCGAGGGTTTAATGATAAGTGAATTAAGAGAAAGATATATGTTTTCACTTATATGTGGAGTTTAAGAAATTTAAAAAATGAGCAAATGGAGAAAGAGAGAGAGAAATCAAGAAACAGATTCTTAACTATAATAAACTGGTGGTTATCAGAGGGGAGGAAGGTGGGGTAAAGGGGATTAAAAGTACACTGATCGTGATGAGCACTCAGCAGTGTATAGACTTGTCGAATCACTATACTGTACACCTGGAACTAATATAACTATATTAATTATACTGGAATTAAAAAAAATTTAAGTAGATACGACTGAAATCAAATCAATAATATAGAGGAAAAAGGCAAAGCTCTCCCAAAAGCAGAGGGGAGGACAAAAAAGATGAAATCAAAGAGAAAGGAAGGTAGACATCTTCTCTAAAAGCATGGGGACCCTGAGGAAAAAAACAGAACTGGAAGAGAAACAACCAAGATACACTGAGTAGCAAAACAAAGTTTTCTGAGGTGGGGGAAAAAAAAAAACCTGGGCAATTCCTGGCAATTTTTGTAACATTTAATTATTTTTCTTCTAACTCAAGTAATACATATATAGTGGAAAATTTTTGGAAAGTGAGAGAGAACAAGAGAGAGAGAGAGAGAGTGTGTGAGAGAGAAAAAGATACACACGTAGTGAGGAAAGGACAGGACAAAGAAAGAAGGAAAAGAGGGACAGAGAAAGCATGGAGTCATCATATATAATCATAGCACCTCCATGAAAGAATCATGTTCAAATTTATGGCTCGCTTACTGGAAATAGATTTGTGAGTGAATTCTGCTTCTTAAAACTCTGAGGTAATTCTGTTTATCTTTGTTACCTGTTCCCCCAACACACGTTACTTATCAGCAGTATTACTAAAAATAATTAAATGACTACTTAGTTTGGTTGACTTATTTAACCAAGTTCCTATCTAGATAGTTACTTTTCAGTTTTCAACCACTGTATCACGATGCAATGATTTAAAGCAAAATAGTGTTGCCATTCTTTTCTGCCAAAAAGTATGTAAAACTTGCTATTTTATCCATACAACTTCATTAAACATTACCCTGTGGAGTTCTTACATGCATTAATATTAACCTCATCTCAAAGCACCTGGGTGGCTCAGTTGGTTAAGCATCTGTCTTCTGCTCAGGTCATGATCCCAGGGTTCTGGGATCACCCACATTGGGCTCCCTGCTGAGCCACGAGCCTGCTTTTCCCTTTTCCTGCGGTTTCCCTAGCTTGTGTTCTCTGTAAAATAAATAAAATCTTTAAAGAATATATTAGCCTCATTTCTTGTGGCTGAGAAAAAGGACCACTGGAATCAATGGTAAAAAAAAAATCCTTGTCTCAAACAATTCCGTTATTTCCTTAGAGTTAAGTTCCAAGGTTAAGAATTATTGGAATAGGGGCACCTGGGTGGCTCAGATGGTTAAGTGTCTGCCTTCCACTCAGGTCATGATCCCAGGGTCCTGGGATTCAGTCCCGTGTTGGGCTCCCTGCTCAGGGTGAAGTCTGCTTCTCCCTCTCCCTCTGCCTCTGCCTGCTGCTCCCCTTGCTTGTGCTCTCTCTCTCAAATGAACTAAAAAAAAAAAAAAATCTTAAGAAAAAAATTATTGGGACAGGTTGAAAAATTTTAGTACACTGGTTGGACATTTCCATTTCCTTTTGAGGGGTATGAATTACTTATTCATATTTTTTTCATTTTTTATGAAGTGTTAGGTTTATGAGAGAATGAGAGGAAGCTTGTCTTCTTCGAAGTTGTAATCACTTACCTATTATATGTTTCACAAATTTCTTAGTTCATTGAGTACCTTTGTTTTCTAATTAATTTAATAAAGTTTTAAATCTTTAATATTGGCCATGAATCATTTTTCATTGTGACTTCTCTCTTTGGTTCAATTCTTTTATAATAAGGCATTCCTTGCTTAGGAGAGCAGATAAATATACTAATATTTATTGCTATTTGAAGATTTTAATTTCTCCATTTAATGTTTCCATCTGGAATTTATTTTGATATATTTTGGAAAGTATGCATCTCTTGATTCTACATCCCATCACCATTAATTGAACTCTATCCTTCCTGATTTTAAAGGTCATAATTATCAATCTCCAAATATATATATTTGCTTCTTCATGGCTCTGGCAGGAGGGGAGGGAGAGTAATTACTTTGAAATAAGCCAACAATGTTTTCCCTGACAACTGCCTACTCTCCAAGGAAAAGACTTGCTTTCTTCTCTTAAAAAATATATTGGACATTATAGTCTCTGTCTTCCACACCCTCCCTTTTTTTAAAAATATTTCATTTTTTTATTTGAGAGAGAGAGAGAGAACGAGAGAGCGAAGAGCACAAGCAGTGGGGAGGGGGAAAGGGAGAGGGAGACTCCCCACTGAGCAGGGAGCCCGATTTGGGACTCAATCCCAGGACCCTGGAATCATGACCTGAGCCAAAAGCAGATGCTTAACTGACAGAGCCACTCAGAAGTCCCTCTTTAGTTCTTTTTTATTTCTATAAGGTTCTTCCTTTCCTCTTCATATTGTTTGAGAGTTTCTAAATGTTCCCTATATTTTTTATGTAATTTTCTGCAATATCCTCAAGCTTTATACTGTTCTATTACATAGGATATAGGATTAATGTCCCTACTATATACTTGTCGAATCACTGTATTTGTTAGGTTAAAAAACTTGACACACAAGTAGAATATACCAGTTTTAAAATACTGCTGTCAGTGATATTGGAGTACAATATATTTTATTGTGTACTTCTCAGGAGTGAATTTTGAACTGGCTCTCAATGACATCTCTGGTAGAGTCCTCTCCCCCATACACCTGCTTGGGAAAAAAAAAAAAAAAAACAAACCAAACTCAAATTCTCTTTTAATGCCCTGTACTTCTTGTGGTATTATGGATTCTTCCCCATTCCCATCATTTTAATACTTTAGTCATCATTTTAATGGATACCTTCATGAGAAAAAGGGTAGAAAAGGAGGCAAGCGGGATTAAAAAATAATCCACGCATCGGTTAAAAACATTTTTAAAAAACTCCAAAATATCAGCCTACTTAAAACTTCTCAGTAACAGTGAAGGACTGGAGCACTATAGTGGAGTGTAACAGCAAAGACTCAAGTCCAGGCTCTACCAATTTTTAGATTTATGACCCCAAGCAAGTTACATATTTTTCCTAGTGGCATTGTCTCTGAACAAGGACAGTAATACTACGCTTATAGGTTGAGAGCACAGCTAAAATGATACTGAGTACATAAACCACAGAGCACAGTAAGTCATAAATACATATGTTATTAAATATAAGATTTTAAGGATTGTAAAATACACCATTATTTGATCGACTATTAAGGGAGCAAAAGCCTATCAATTAAACTGTGACATAATGCCTTAATGATAATCCTAAGTGACAATCCATCACACCAGCTTCTCATTTGCTTTGAAATTAACTTCAGCTACACCAAAATTTTTATGGCAGTTTCTCATACTTTCATTTGCATTCCTTTGAGTGTGACAATATTTGTGCAAAAAATCTGTAATAAATTAATAATTAATATACTTCAGTCCTCTACTTTAGGGTTTTGTCCTTTCTTTGATAGAGCACTTTGTTAGTTTTTGCAAAACAAAAAACAAAAAAAAGAAAAAAGAAAAAAACTGTAGTCATTCCTCCAACAGTTAAAATTTCTGCATTAATATCAAATTTATGCTTCTCTGATCTATGACTTTCCTTATATTCAGTAATTTTTAACTGCTGAATTAGTGTGTAATTATTTTGAAGACATTTGACATGGCATTTAAATCCAGTGTGTGCAGCAACACCAATGCAAACACTTAATTGAAGTAATGAGAAAGAACTGTGACCAAATTTGTGTATGCTAACAAAACTGACATTTCCATCTCAAAGCACCACCCTAAAGTGCCACCCCAAAGTGACAGTATGAGGTTATTTTACATTTCATCAGAATTTCAGAAATGTTAAAACATAAAAAAATGTCCGTTTTCGAATTGATAAAATATACTCAGTAAATACTGGCACCGTGTATTATAATAGAACACTGAGAGTCAGTTTATGTTCATAAAGATCTACCCATCCAAATTTTAATTCTTTTTTAAAGGCATCAGGAAATTTCATGCAGATGAGCAAACACTCCAAACGTACCTACTACATACTGGTTTTTTATGAAAAAGATTACTTGAAGATCATCATCTATGAAATACCATGGTACAGCTCTACAATGGGTTATCATTAAGCAATAAAAGAGGAAATATCAATTTATGTGAAAAGACATGATGAACCCAAAACGCATACTGTTAATTGAAAGAAACCATTTGGAAACAGCTGTACACTGTCTGATTCCAACTATTTGAGCTTCTGGAAAAAGCAATAGAAGACAAAGAGTAAAAATATCAGTGTTTGCCAGAGATGTAGGGTGGATAAGGTTAAGTTAGAGTACAGCACAAGTATTAGGCAGAGCACAGGGTAGTTTCTAGGGCAACGAAACTGTTTTGTATGATACTATAATGGTGAGTATATGGTACAACCCTTTTGTCAAAACCCACATAATGTAACAGAACAAATAATGGGAATCGCATCATTGAGGAGGTCGAGGGATCCCCGGAAGGAATGCAGACTGAAAAAAGAGAAGCTAGCTCGATTACAAATGTATGCAATAACCTCACTAAAGAGGGTGAGAGTAAAGGTCTTGATTTAACTAATTTTGAACATAAACACAGTCCATACAATTAAAAACAAAAGTAACTGAATATGTACTCTGCTCTAGTTGATAAAGTTGTTTCCCACATTGATACTGGCTAACAATTCTGATCAGTGCTATACATGTGAACTGAAACTGAATAAATAAATGTCTGGTAAGTAGTATGAGACATTTCTCACTAGACTAAAACTTTACAGATAAGCAAGAAAAGGAGGCTAGAATGATCCAGGTGTTAAGGGATTAGAGTTGGAAACATCAGTATGAACTCATGTTTAACTTAATATAGATACAGATGGTTACATATAGAAATATTTATAAATGTGTGTATATATAGACAGGTTTTTACATACATGCTTCCTCACTCTGTCAGTTGAGAGGACCTAGGGAAAAAAAAAAAATCACACTCCAGTAGCAGTAAGTGCACTAGCACCTAGATCTTGGTTTCTAATGCCACCCTGCAATAAAAGAAACAAGGGTTCCTTGGAGAAATGGCTGATTCAAGGACAGGTTGGAAACATCTAAGAAGCATCCTGTAGTTTCATAAAGTCTGTTACCTAAAAACAAAAACCAAACACCAAAATCTGTATTTTTGAAGATATGTGAAAGGGACACAAGAGTCAACTGAAGGAGCCCCCAATGACCAAAGCTAGAACAATTTAAGTGACCAAATAAGTAGCATTGGATTATAACCCAAAGTATGAAGCAAGTTTGTACTGATATAAATAAATGACTAAATAAATAAGCAAATGGGGAACAGATTAGACAAATCTCCTTTGCAAAATTTCAAATAATTTACATACATATTCTGCCCTTGAACAGGGGAGAAGCATAAATCCCCATCCCTTAAGTGTGGGCTACATATAATGAAAAAAAAAAAAAAAGAGCAACTTTGCAAACATTTCACAAGCCTGACAAATACTACCTCAGCCAGGTGACCTAAGTCAACAAGAATAGTGATAAATCATGTTCACAGTAGGTACCTGTGATGGTTACTTCTATGTATCTATTTGCTTCAGCTAAAGTAACCAGTTATTTAATCAAATACTAATCTAGGCATTGCTGTTAAGGTATTCTGTAGATGTTAACATCTACAATTAACTGACTTTAAGTAAAGGAGATTACCCACCATGATGTCGGTGGGCATAATCTAATCAGTCGTATACCTGAAAAGCAAAATGAGTTCTCCCCTAGAAAAAGAAATTCTGCCTCAAGATTGTAGCATCAACTCTTGCTTGAGATTCTAGCCTGTGGACCTGCCCTACAAGTTTCTTGGTTTTTATGTGAGCCAATAGTTTTTATGTGTGCCAATTCCTTACAATAATTCTCTTTACACGCATCCTGTTGGTTCTGTTTCTCTGGAGAACTCTGATACGGTACTCTTGATATGATGCGATACGAATTGGCACTTTATCTCCGTGGACTTCCTCTCAAAAACCCCTATCTCCATTTGCATTATTAGAAGAAAAAGAGGCAAATTCCAGTAGAGGGACATCCTATGAAATACTTGGCTAATACTCTTCAAAACTGTCATGGTCACACACACACACAAAAAAAAAAAAAAGTCTAAGAAACTGTAACAGCCAAGAGGAACCTAAGGAGATATGACAACTAAATGTAATGTGGTATCTTGGGTAGGATAATCGAACAAAAAAATGACACTAGGTAAAACTAAGGAAATCTGAATACTGTAAGGGCTTTAACAATGATGTATCAGTACTGGTTCATGAACTGTAACAAATGTACTATACTGACCTGACATGTTGTTAGGAGGGGAAATTGGCTGTGAGGGTATGTGGGATTTCTCTGCAGTACCTTCTCAATTTTCTCTAGATTTAAAACTGTCCTACAGTCTATTATTAAAAGTAAATTACACTAGGTAATTATCTAGTTTACTGAGAGAAGGAACAAAAATAAGATTTCAAAATCTGGGAGATGATATCAGTATAGATTTCTCATTTAGAAGTAAAATATACCAATTTTTAGCTCTATAAATAATTATTTTAAGTAGCTTTAAAATAAAATGTAAATATAAAAGACATGAGAAAGGAAATGAACTATGTAAACAATGAACAGTTTAACAATATAAGAAAACAAATACAGGGCGAACACCCAGGTATGTATTAGCAAAGTAGAAGAGGTAATGTTTAGGTAGTGGAATAATGAGAAAAATAAAATCTTGCTCAATCTGTGCCCAAAAGACAACAGATTCTAAAGACTCAGTTTTCCTTGAATGTGAGAATTTGAGAAATACAGATTAAAGGTCACTTTTTTCTCCAAATTGCTACAAAACTTAAAAAGCAGGGTAGTATCTATAGAAAAAGGAAACAGTAGGCAAATATGAAAAATAGAAAGTAAAATAGAAATGACAGCTGTAGGATCAAAAGTAGTAGCCATGAAGATAAACACCTAAGTTTTAAACTTACTTATTAAATTCCAAGACCACAAATTTGGATTAGGATTCTGTTTTCTGGAGAAATAAGTAAGATGAACAAATAAAACAAAAATATTCAGAAACATAAAACAGATATAAAAATTATCAGGAAAAAACTTGGAAGATAGAGCAGAATGGCAATATTTATCTAAGGCAAATTGGAAATCCAATCACAGAGAACACAATGGAACAAAAAATTATTTTAATTGATGAACATACACTATCTCCCAGTGACTAAAGTCCAAAATTTATTGTATACTTAAATGATATAATATACTCCAAAAAATTCAGTATATAGAACCATTTTTATGTTCAACTAAATGCTTAAGCACTCAAATATTGTATTAGAAGTCTAACACCTTCCTATGGAGTGCCTCTCCCAACACTTCAACTACTCTTCTTTTTCCACATACCAACCAGAAGAAGCCATATATTAGTTCACCACCTTCACTACTTCTTGCTGACACGATATTGCTGTTCAAGACTCACTCTGTCCTCTCTCCCATCAGTGCTCAGGTTGCCCCCTGGTTTCTGCATAGTCTGACATGCTCTTAAGGCACACAACTGGGATCCCAAGGGAAGGGACTTCGGACATCATTCCAGAATACAACTATTGCTCTAGATGACCCAGCTGGGAGAATCACCTTGCATCAACCTCACATTGTACTAGAGAAGCCCCCCAAGACAACATTTTATGACAAAAACTTCACTTTATGACAGCATAATACTTTTAGGTCTGAAATCACTATAAACAAAAATGTAAGGGAAATATAAACAAAAAACAAAAACCCAACCAACCAACCAACGAAAAGGGAAACAAGGTAAAGGCCATGAAATAAACAAATGACACAAGCACCCTGCACCCTACACAAACATATAACATGTATTCTATGTTCGTTTACACACAAGCATACACCCACCTAAGTACTAGGCATGTGGGGAAAATGCTTAAACTCTTTGGTAGAAAAATCCATGAAAATTATAAACATACACACTTTTATTTAGTAAACTGGTAATTATTTGAAAAATATTCACTTAGGACAAAGATCTGGTGAGATGGGCAGTGTCACATTCTGCCACAGAGTGGGTACTAAGAAGGTATTTCTGTGAGCAAATTGGAATGTATGTCTAAAAACTTTATAATGTGCAAATGTTCTGTGAAGTCAATGTCTAAAAATATGTCCTATGGATAGAGTTAGCAGTGCACCAAATGACTGAAATATAAGATGTTTATATCAGTATTTTTGAGAATAGCAGAACTAAAGAAAACAATTTAATCGACTAGTTGAGACTCTTAGAGTCTTCCAAGATTGAAGACCCACTGGTGATATCATTTTCATTGTTTTCAATTTATTTTTGTCCTCACCATTCTTGTTTTGTTGTTGCTTCTGAGTTAAAGGTTAAAATACATCAATATTGAGTATTATATGTATGTTTACAAGTAGTCTTAAACATATGGTGGCATTAGCTACAAAAGAATTGAATGTTAGCAAATAAACAGTTATGTTATAAAGTAACACTTGAAGGCAGTATGATTTATTAGGTTGTGTTATGATAGCTAGTGTTAAAGTAATTTTGTCCATCTCAATGGAATTTGGTGTTGTCTTAACAAAAATCAGTATCACCTTGGGCTCAGGAATGCATAAAAATTTCTTACTGTAAAAGATGTTAATGATAAATACATTTTTACTTTTGAAAATGACCTGTGTATGTTTTCTGAACTGTATTACCCTCAGAAAATGGGGAAAATGGTCTGTATGGCTACCAGGGTCAATAATGGCCATCAGTACAACTCCAAAGAATTCTCTAATATGTTCCCACTCAAAGATGTAAAGGTCCCTCCCCCTCATAAAAACAAGACTTTCCTAGGGGAGGAACCTATTTTTTCACTGTATTATTCCAGTTTTACTTCAGGTAGAGCACTCAAATCACTACTCAGCTTTCACTGTAAGCAAGGACCCAAGTTGGCTGATAAGAAGTTGAGTTTAAAAGCCATGCCTAGAATAATGTCTGTAAGTTAGTACTCACTTGGTAACTCTTTTTTGAATGAAGAGTTGGCCCCGCCTAATATTTAAGATGCAGCGACTAGTATGGTGAGGAGAAAAGGACCGTGTGTTTTCACATAAGAGTTACCAACGCCTGGGACATGGCCCAGGATAGGAGTTTTTCTTCTCCTTCCTAGTCATTTTTCTTAATGATTATTACAAATAAAATCATCACTCAAATTTATTTTCTCCAAAAGAAAAGCTGACAAGGTCAAACAAGTATGGTATTATAGAGTGCCCATATGAGACAAGTGTTTGCTATGAAAAAGGCTGGACCTTGCTTTATATCCTGTGAACTTCTCTGTGAAAGAAGAGTCTCCCTGGATCCCTAATATGTATTACTGAGAACAGCCAAAGTATCAGGAGCTCCTGTAACCAAATAGAAATCAACTTATCCTGGACATTCCAAATTTTCTACAATTAATTTTTTCCAGTATAGTCATAAAGAAAATAAAGCACATATTCATTGACAAAAGCCAGTATACTTAAGGCCAAACATCACCACCTGGAATGATGTTTAAATATATTAGAATAATTCACTAAATGTCTGCCTAGAAAATACAGCTAACACAGAACTTTAATATGAAATCAACATAGATCCATGCTTCATCTGGTCCTACGTATGTAAGCAACGTTTACATGTTTTTCTATGCTCAGTTTTAAAATCACTTATTCTAGGGGCACCTGAGTGGTTCAGTTGGTTAAGCAACTGCCTTTGGCTCAGGTCATGATCCTGGAGTCCCAGGATCAAGTCCTCATCAGGCTCCCTGCTCAGCAGGGAGTCTGCTTCTCCCTCTGACCCTCCCCCCTTTTGTGCTCTCTCTCTCTCATTCTCTCTCACTCACTGTCTCTCTCAAATAAATAAAATCTTTAAAATAAAATCACTTTTTCTAAAATTACACAGTAAAATAAACCTGGAAAACTTTCATTTCATCACAAAACTGCAACTGTAATAGGAAATTCCAAGTAACAGAACGAATATTTAATATTTCAGGCAAAATAAAAAATAAGGATGGCATAATTTATGAAAGCACTGGACTTGCAACCAGAACACCTAAACATGAAAATGTTCTCAACTGCTTACAGCTTGTGTCCTTGGGTGCATCCCTCACTTTCTTTGGCCCTTGGTTTTCTTATCTCAAAACCAGGATAATAGTAACAACTCCAACATCTTCTTGAGACGATTAAGTAAAGGAATTTGTTTTAAAGGTGCTTAAATATTTCTCAGAAGAGGAACTCACTGTGTTGGAGGAGGAAAATGCACTGCGTTCAGTTAGCAGAATTAAATAATTAGATTCACAGGGATAGAAATTGGTCGCAAGGACTGGGAGGGAAAAAAAAAAAAAAACGGGAAGGAGGAAACCTCAAAATGACAGATTTCCTGCCACTTTCAGTATAGGATGAGCAAAGGACACTGCTGGAGTTTGGCAAAACAGTGACACTAAGCTGTGCACAGGCCATGGTCACCATGGCAATTAGCCTCCACACTGTAGAAATGATAGAATTTTAAGGAAAAAATGTCAGTGCATTAGGAATAGAACAATGAGTGGTCTAACTACCTCTACCTTGAGCAAAAGACATTGGGAGAGGGGCGCCTAGGTGGCTCTGATGGTTAAGCCTCTGCCTTAGGCTCAGGTCATGATCTCAGGGTCCTGGGATGGAGCCCTGTGTCCTGCTCCCTCCTCAGCGGGGTGCCTGCTTCCCCCCCTCTCTGCCTATTTGTAATTTCTGTCAAATCAATAAATAAAATCTTTAAAAAAAAAAAAAGACATTGGGAGGGTTTTATGCAATAAGACCTAAGAACACGAAGGGTACAATTTGTATCATTTATTAAATATTAGGTATAAAAGATTGAAACTAGGCCTATGTGTTCAAGGCATGGCAGACCTATTGTATCTCCTGCTGACTATCTGTAGAATAAATAAGCTGATGTGTCTCCATGTTGTTTCCCCTGTTTTGTCTGATAATATTGCTACAGGAAACTAAAAATGTCAGAAAAAAGACGCTACAAAACACTTTATTAATTGTTCATTATTAGTAGTACTCATATGATTATAATATTAAATGAATAATTCAGTAATATTTCATCTTTCTCTGTTTGATAAGGCTCTTCTAGACCAAAGTCAAAGACAATGAAAAGAGCATGCCATTTCTAGTTCTTAGTGTTGCCTGCTGTTGTTCCTTGTTTCTCTTTCCCTATACTTACCATAATGTCTATACCGTAAGGCAAACATCCCATTAGCTGACTATTTTTAACTACCTTTGCTTTCCTGTCACTGGAATGCATTCATTCTCTGTTCCTTTCATTCAGGGCCCCACGAGTAAGGTAGCCTGCATGAAGCAGCATTCCATACAGCACCTTCCCCCCTACCCCCTGCTGCCCCACTGTTTATAACACTGCTACTTCACTTGGCCTGTGATGTGATTAAGGACTAAAAGAGAGAAATTCTCCCGCTGGCGCTGAAGAAACATACTGCCATGTTGTGGAGAGAGACACATAGAGAAGATGGTAGGCAGCCTCTAGAAGCTGAGACTGCCCCACCCCACTCACCAGTTTCTAGCCCCCAAGAAATCAGTGACCTGCATCCTACAGCCATAATGACTAAATTCTGCCAACAACCAGAGCTCAAACAAAGACTGTAAGTCTTAGTAGTCATAGTTCTCACCAATACCTTCATTTCACACTGGTGAGCAGAGAACCCAGCTACACCATGCTAAGACTTCCAACCTACAGATTTGTGAGATACCTCACATATGTGTTGTTTAAGCCCCTAAATTTGTTGTAATTTTTTCTAACAAGCAGTGGTAGAACACTAGGACATTAGCTACGCCTATGTCATAGATACACAGTAGATAAAATATAGGCTTTTATTACCAAGTGAGGAGTTGGAAGATACAATGTACAGCAAAACCATAAATACAAGCATATACTCAAACAGATTAGTCTTTTATGCAACAAAGCAAAAGGAAATTATTTCCTCCTTTTCAGCAATGGTACGGCAAGGGCTACAGAAGTTAGTAACACCTACTAGGTATAATTTCAGAGAAAAAAAAGAATATACAAAAGCTCTTTAATTCCTTAAATATTGTCATTAGTAATCACTAGCAGTTACTGAGTACCTACAGAAGGCCAATAACTGTGCACATTCTTTGTTTATTTAATCCTCTCATTATCTCCACAATGTAGGGTTTTTTTTCCCCATTTGGCAGATTAGGAAACTGAGGCTTAGGGAATTTAGTAACCTACTTGAAGACACTCAGGTTATTAAGAAGTCAATAATCAAATCAATCTGTCAGACCCCAAATCACTGATGTTTTCACTCTACTGAACTGCCTATGAAAACTTTGCTTTAAGACTTCTATCAAAATTAAAATACAAATATTAGTGGAAAATGACTCTATTATTTACATTAATGTGAACTAAAAACGAGTTTGGGAAGCATCAACAACTTGTGTATTTAGCACCTTCACAAGAAAATCTCTCACTGTGATTTCAGGAGAATTAATCAGGTAGTCGGGGTAGGTATTATTAGTTTACCTCTTTTACTGTTAAGAGAACTGAGGCTTAGAGAGTTATACCCAACTTGCCACTGGCTGGACAGGATGCTGAGTGATAGTATTAAGTCTCAATCTCCTATCTTTCTTCAAATAGAGTTGGTTTCCCCAAAATGGAACAGGTGCATGGAGGAGGAGGGCTGATGGGGAAGGAAGCTGTAGAAATGGTGAAAAGAGCACCCACCTACTTCTTGGTTCTCAAAGGATCAGCCCCATGATGGCTAGTCTACAAGACTAGCACACTGAAAACACTTCCGTGCCTCAATGTCAGAAAACCTAAAGCTTCAGCTGTACTTGTAAAGAGAATAAGCTATAAGGTCTGGTGCTTTGGAATCCACCATAGTTCTATATAAACAAGCACATTAGATACTTTCATTTGATAAGAATTGTCTTGAAAAAATTCCCAGAGCTATGCTATGATTTTAACAGTTAAATCTTTTTTATGTGGACTCTATTCTTCTACATCTGTTCATCTGACATCATTTGTGGAAATATAAAGAGAGAATAACCAAAACTAGATACAATTCAGGCTTCTCCACTGCCCTGATTAACACTCACTAATGGTACTGAGAAGAATAGGCTATTCCATCATATGTTTTATTTTGCTAGTGAGTTATAGTTAATAATATCACAAGTACTGTGATAATATTATGGAAGTAAATCCTATTTCTAATAGGTGGTAAAGCATAGTCAAACGTACTGTCAACAATGTTGTCAATTAACTGTCAATTACTAGTGTAAAGGTAAAGGAGAGCTGTTTGTTTTCTGAGCAAACAGTTCATTGAGGAGATTGTTTTAATTATAAATCTCTCACGTCCTTCCACATTAAGTGTCTTACTAGAGGCTGAATAGTCATTAATGTCTTACATAGTTGAGCCTTTGCAGCAATTGTTTAACAGCTATTTTGCAATTATAAGCAGCACACTAGTTAAACAAAATTAGAGTCCACAATTATTTTTGTAATGAATTGGAAATATAAAAATACATGCAACTCTCTGGAAGTCAAAGCATACTTAATTCTCGTTAGCTTCCCACGGAGTGAAGGGTTAATTTATTAAGGAATGCAGATGATTACAGTAATTATTGTGTATTGATTCTTGATAAGTGAGACTTTCATGAGTTTTAAATCCGGCATGGTAGAACATCTATGTGATCCTCTTAAAACTCCAGAAGGCACATTTTTCTCTCTTATGTGCTGAAATACTGTGGGTACACTTACCTTTAGCTAATGGACTTTTTGCACAATTAAGGACACTGGCTTTATCACTAAGAAACAATAAATACACTTTGGGTTCAGCATATTAATTCTGAGGAAGGACATTTTTTCCCCTTTCTATAATTATATCATTATTTTAGGCTTACTGTACTACAATGAAATGAAATCCTAATTTTTAAAAGCCCACGATGATTACTATGCTTCTTTCAATGCATGCGGTATTTCATCAGTTCCAAGCCTGATAACACAATTGGTGCTCTCTTCATAACACAAGAACAAAAACGATTTTTTTTTTTAATCTCAGATTTTTCTCACTGGCAACTTAGAAGGTGCTACAGAACACACACAATGTTGACAACCCAGGCCTAAAATGGAAACTGTTACCATTTGAATTCTACCTTCAATCTATGAAACTAGAAGCTCTTACCTCAAACATTTCTTTCTGGAGAAGCTGAATTTGGCCACCTTACCTAAATTCTCTGTCACACCAACCCATGCTATCACCTTAAAGCAGATGAAATTTGCAATCATTAGGGTAACAACAACAACAAAAAGAATCCACATGATTATTATTGATGCCCTCTCTAGAATATAAGCAACAGAAGTCTGTCCCGTTAACTTCTGTACTTCCAGTGCCCCATATGGGCTTGGATAGAATACATTTTAATACAGAGATGTTAAATGTATACATTAATAAATTAACGAGTAAGGGTTTATGGCCCTAGCTTTTGCAACCGGCCGTCAATCTAGGGAAGTGGCAACAGTTGAGCCTGTAATGAACACTTTGTGAAGACAAGGATCAGCTTCTGCCAGGAGACACGTCTGAGAACACCTGGGCAATAAGGGCAGAGTGCATCTCTCATCCAACACACACCAGAATGTGCCTGTGAAATACTGCCGCATCACAGAGCTGGTTACCGGGTGCAGCAGCAACACAAGTCATCACAGCATCTAAAATGCCAACCAGGGGGGCAATCCAAAGAGATGTCTTTGCATGCTGGAGAATACAAAGGAACTGCTAATCATCAATCTCTCTACTCTGTTTTAGCCTTTCACAAAAGAGAAAATATAAAGGTTAACAATAAGCCTGACTCATCTTTGAGGAAATTGTCAAGGAAAAGCTGAAGGAATGATTAAAGTGAGTTTAATGTCATTTTATTCTCTATCCAGGTGAACCAACCTCCCCATAATATTTCCATAGTCAAGGTGATAGAGAATTCACCATCAAAGATGAACAAAACAGCAGAGTGCACGATCACACATGTTTGGAAAGAAGTTAGTAAAAAAGATTTGCCTAAAACCAATAGCGCCAAATCATCAGGAAACATCAAAGAAAGCAATTACCAATGATAATCTCTTCCTGCTTGGATCATCAGCAGCTCCCTCCTTAATGACATTTAGGGTCTACTTGGTATTAGAGATACTTGTCTTATTTTTCCCATGATTCTCTTGCCCCTGAAGGCAGTTCTGTGACTTCCCCTTAAAGGTGTGACTGTCCTATTTTGCCTTATATGTGGTGCAAACTAAGTAGTTCCTGAAATAGGTTAAAATCTCCTTCACTATTTTGCAGATACATAGAGAAAATATTGCCTATAGAAAAACCATTGGTTATGATAGTACAAGCACTTATCATCATTCCTTGAGGATGTTCCCCCTGCCCATTTCCATGAGCACCTAGGAACAACACATTATTAGGCAACTTCAGAACAAGGCCTGCCTAGATTGGATGATTAGACCAACAGAACAAAAACTAATCCAAAATACTCATTATATGTCCTAGAGCCCTTACACATTATCCAGCACTTGAGCTATATAGAGTAAGCCAACTGCTCGTCAGTTCTAACCCTTTCATACTTGGAACCATTCTCAAGTTATCATGTATATTTGGTGACTTATACTTAAATGAAATGTACTTATATGGGCCCATTGGAAATATGTATGTATTCTGCTTCAGAGTTAAAAGCCTCACAATAGAAATTTATTTGGCAAAGAAGGACTATATATATATACATATATATATATATATATATATATATATATATATCTCATGTGTGTATATTATATAATATACACACATAATTCCTGTGGTATAGGAAAAACAATTAACAATTTTCCACTGCCATTTGGAAAACAAAATGAACTGAAGGAAAGGAGAAAAGGAGTAGTTAAACATGTTATGTGGAAAAATTACAAAAGCTAGATTGTAGTTTCCTTCATCAACTAGTCTACAGTAAGTCACAGATTACTAACAACTTATGCAAGTTTTACATGCTTAGTCCATCTGCTCTTCATTAAAAAAAAAAACTTGTCACCATAGCAACTGCCACATGCCATGGTATTTATGCTGCATCTGATGTACAAAGCATAGTTTGTGTAGGAAGGAGTGTGTGTATGTATATGATGTGGCAGCTGTCGTCTCTGCCATTTTGTTGCTGCTCTAGAATAAAACAAGTAGTGGTTAGGAATACTCATTTCAGTAGTGATACTAGTGCTCATTTAACTAAACCCTGACCAAGAAAATCTGTGTCTAATCATCACACTGGTCTGCTGACAGGCTTTACTGAAGAGGGATTGTTTTAAATGGTTGTTTAAAGAGAAAACCCCACTTTTACTCATTTTTTAAGACAGACTTGAAACAGCTGAAGTTCATTTTTCTAAAACAGTCAGTGACATCTTTTGTGTGAAATTACAATATATATTAGCCCCACTCGATAATGGCATTTATCTCTTAGTTCTATCCTCTGCCTTAAATGTGCAAAAGATATCTCAGTTCCTTTGTTGTCCCATAAATTTGTTTTGTCATCAGACTGCTAGAATTCAATTAGATCTACGATAGAGCTTGGATATCATAGATGCTGCTGATGTCATTCTCCACCCTTTATTTTCTTGCTGACTTCTACCAAAGAGACTGGACACACTAAGCACTTGCTTTTGTTCTGCAAAAGGTAAAGGCTTAGAGTTCCAGCTTTTCTTGCAACTAGAGATGTCCATGCAATACAATTCCAGGAAGTAAGAACTAATGAGAAGTTCCCTAGGGCTTATCTGAGAAAGCAGTGCTCTTTTGGGGGAAAAAATGACAGACTCTAGTAGCACTACCCCTTCTTCTAAATACGACTGGAGTTTCGACGGTCATTTTGCAATGGAGTGACAAGCGCATGCAGTGAAAGGACAGCAGAAGCAGGTATTTTATTTTGGCCTGGTGGAAATGCTGCACAAGTTTCTTTGTCCCTACTTCCTCTTATTTACAATAGTTAAAGATCATTGCTTAGGCCACTATTAGGGATATTTTCTGTTATTTACAAGTGAATGCATTCTTATGTGATACAGAATATTTTATTCTGCAAAGAATGCATTGTATAATTTCTGTCTCGATAAAACAGAACCTATTCTATTTTAGAGATTATTTTATTTGCTGAAAAACCACATGTGAGAGAAGGACATTTTATATCATGCTGATTGATAAAAAATTAATGTTTCAATAAAATGGATAAAAGCTCAGGTTAAAAAACAAAAAGAACTGAGTAAAGCTAAAATTCCAACCAAATTATAATCAACACTTTTGAATCAATTGAGATTAAAGATGTTTTCTGAAGTACAGGTTTGGCATTTTAAACTCACTTTCCAGAAAAATTTTTTAACATCTCAAGATAGCTTTTGACATCTGCAGCCTCACAAGGATCATTTCTTTTAAGAAACACTGGTATTATTTCCTTTTAATGCCTCATTCAACCGGATCCAAGTTTCAGGCCCAATGTTCAAAATGTTACACACATGTTCTCAAGAAAGAACACAGAGCACAACACAAGCACGCAGGTGAAGCTTCAGTGGCCTCTAAACCATCTTAATGGAAAACAGCTTGTGGTTTTTCACCTTTGATAAAGGTTAACATGCTCTATTAAGCAAAACGTTATGGTAGTAATTTTGTTTTTTGTTGTTTTTTTAAGATTTTATTTACTTATTTGTCAGAAAGAAAGAGAGAAAGAGAAAGAGAAAGAAAGAGAAAGAGAAAAAGAGAGAGAGAGAGAGAGAGAGAGAGAGAGAGAGCGCACAAGCAGGGGGAGAGGCAGGCAGAGGGAGAAGCAGACTCCCTGATGAGCAAGGGGCCCATGCAGGACTTAATCCCAGGACTCTGGGATCATGACCTGAGCCAAAGGCAGATGTTTAATCAACTGAGCCACTCAGGTGTCCCGAGTTCACATAGTTTTAATATATTTATCAAATATGAAAAAAACCACTAATAAGCTAGCATTAAGCTGAGAGCATCCAAAATAGGAAACTAAGCACAAACTGTAGCAAATTCTCCTCCAAGACTCTTCTGTAATCAAGACTTAGCCTCTGTTCCTTCCACCCTTTTCCCACACACATACCAGAAATCCTATTAGCTTTAAGAAGATCCAGTTAAATCTAGAAATAATTTCGAATGATAGGAAACTCCAAGATGTCTTCGACTGCACATCCAAGGGCAGTGAAAGAGTGCTCACAGAACAGAAAGCAAATGGTTCACAGCCATAGCTACACTTTGTTCATCTAACTTTCCTATGTTCAAATTTCAAAATATCTGGTTAATAACAAGATGTGTGGTCATCCGGTGATGGCCAAGAGCCAAGAAACATTGCCCACTTAGAAAGCTGATCTATGCCCAAGATACATGAAGTTGAAAATAACTGTAAATGAATCAATCTAATTTTTAGTTGTAACAAATTTACGTATTTATTCATTTGTCCACACACACAATTATCCACTTACTCAATAGTTACTGACCTCTCCAGGAAAACTACCTTAAGCCCTATTTAGAATTACTTCCCTCCCTTAAAAATTGCCATCTATTTTTCTGAGATATAGGAAACAAGTAATTTTGCAAGCATAGAAGACCTTTAAACTCTGTTGAACATTTTAGGGAAAACAGCATTTATTTTTGCTTTTTGGAATCAATAGCTCCAACAAGGCTATAGAAAGTGAAGCATATTACTTTTCCTATCCTATATTTATACAATTTTATTATAACCTAAATTTAAATGTTGAGAAAAAATTCAGGGGATGGTTGGAAACAGGATATAATTTGTCAAACCATTCACCAACTTGTAATGGATTCACTGTTACAACTTGCTGAAATCTTTTGGATGTCCAAGCAAGAGCAAGCACCATGTATGCACAGAGTGGAAACACATTAACCAAGTTTATAAAAAATCTCTAAGAGCATGAGAGAGAGAGAGAGAGAGAGAGAGAGAGAGAGAGAGAGAGAGAGAGAGAGTGTGTGTGTGTGTGTGTGTCTCTTACTACAGTATATACTGCCAGATGGAATTTCAGGTGCCTACATCATCATAGCTTTTATTAAATTATCCTTTGTGATGATACCTCAGGTAGTCAGGACTGTTATGCAACAAGGAGTTAGGGAAACATCTTAGGTTTTTAAAGCTATTAAAATTTCTTGCAGGTGTGTTTGAGAGAAGCACAGCACAAATTCAACTGCACACTATGAGGATTAGAGACTATGCAGCCCATCCACAAGGGGCAGTTAACATAAACAGTGTGGAGGAAGAAACAACCAGAGTTGCAAACTAAACAGAACTTACATTGTACTTGTATCCCCCAATTATACTGCAAAGCACAGATGTTTAATCCACGAAATAAATGATACTGGCAGTTTTAGGCTATGATATAATCCTACAGGGTCTACCTTTCTAAATACCGACTTTCTACTGATTTTGTTTTTCCCTTGTTCTCAAGATTGTGTTTTCTCTTTTCTCTGTGATGTGAGCCCATTAAAAATATGAAGAATTTTACTCACCTACTAGTTGCAGCTAGCAAAAGCCTCAATATGCCACATCCGGAGTAGAATTTCTTCTGGCAGTCACTTCAGCTAAAGGTTTACAGGAGCATAGTAATAAAAACCTTTCTAAGGTCCAAATCTGATATAAGAAGCTAGCTCTTAACTTCCGATACTGTTAACTTCAAAAACAAAACTGCCAGTTATTTTTATCAGCAGAAATGGGTTAATACGGGAATAAGAGAATTACAACTCGGGACAACCAAAACCCGGCAAAACTAAAAGCAAGTCAGCAAAACAAAGGAAAGGAACGCTCCTTTATAGAGGAAAGGGGGAAGCTGGGAAGGCTTTATAAACAAAAAGGCCTTTGGCCAAAACGTGGGGGCTCTATGTATAGTGGTTTCTCATTGGCTGAGTTGTGACTCTCTGTCATTGGCTGAGCTGTTGCCAGGGGAGCGCGAAAGCCCTGTTTCCTCCTGCTGGGATAACAAAGTAGTATCCCCTGCAAGACCCATCTCTTTCTGTTCTGCAATTAATGATCTGATTTTCTGCTCCGCAATTAACGATGAGTGGTAGGGCACGGGAACCTCCCTCTCCTGAACCTCCCAACTTCATTTAGTGAGGTTTTCCATATTAATTTTTACAATACGGATTAAAGTTCATTCTAAGTACTCCCAACACCAGTGCTCCAAAGAAAAGCTGATTTCCCCCCAAAAGTGGTGCCTAAGTCTATCTATTTTTACAAGAAAACTTAACATCCTTATTCCTTCCCCACGTTCCAAAATGAGTCATTCCAGAGGAACGGCATAGAGAATAGCTTTGACTGCCATACCACACCTGTCATTTAAGAAAGCTACGTTAATCAATAACACCTGAACAGCTCAATTACTAAAAAAGAAAGCAAAGAAATGGAAAAAAGATTAATAGGTCTTCCCCAAAATTAGACCCCTAAAATCAAAGTGGAGCCATAACCTACGATGATTTGAAAAGACTATTAATGCTTCAGTTAATATATAATTATCAAACCCTTTTATTTGTTTTTTTTTCCCACATACAGCAGGCGGTTTCACTGACAATTTTCCCGCTCTGAGAATTTTTCACCTTTGATTAATGACACTTAATAAAAATTCCAGCTAGTTGCAATGAAAAGAAAAAGAGTCACTTGAACCAATGCTGAAGTACCTTACAGAGCTATGCTAAGAAAGGTTAATGGCATCATTATTTAGGTCTTTGAAGCACACATATCCCACCCTTGGATTATGTTAGGCAAGTTGGATAGTGCTTTAACCCCTTCCAAACTCGAGGTACATTGAGAATTGTTCATTTTGAAAGATAATTTATATTTATAAATACAGTCCATTTTTTCCTCAAAGGATTTTTGACATTATAATAACATAGAAAACAGAATTAATCACATCTGATAGGATAATAGTAAAGAGAAAAAAAGGCTTTAAGAAAAGAAAACCCTTGTCCTGGGTCCACAAAGTAAGTATAAACCAATTACCTCGGAAAAAAAGTTTAGACTATTCTTTGTCAACTCAGCCTGCCAGGAAGGCATCCTGAGAATACTCATACTTCATACGAAGAAATGGACACCATTTTACAATGCCACCGATTTCATAGTATTTTTTTTTCTAAAGCATCCCTTGATACTGACCAATCATACTGAATCATGGTACTACTAGAATACATATATAGATGTATATATCCTGCAGTGAGGAAAACTGGCTATTCATTAACCAAAGTTCACTGAGCCCCTACTTTGTGACATTCATTGTTCTAGGTGCTTGGATGTATCAATACACAAAGTAGACTCCAAAAATTTCCTTGTGAAATATACATTATGGGGGATAGTAGATAATTAAAAAAAAAATAACAAGCAGGAAAAACTAGAGTGTTTTAAGTTCTAAGTGTGAGGGGCGATAACAGAATCAGGTAAGGGCAATTGAGAGTGACGAGGTAGACTATTTTAATAGGAAGCAGTTGCTATTTTAATGGGCCGGTTAAGAGGGCTTCCACTGTGGTAGCTAACATTAGCCTTTTACTCACCTACTCATAATCATTTTGATTAGTTAGGAAACACCTTTGCTGGCTGCCTCTCCATTTAGCCTCTAGGAATTCCATGGTCTATTAGCCATTGATCTGCAGATCAAAGTTACTCTAGCCTCATTGATCAGTAGACAAATTGTATCCATCTCGCCTTTGATAGTAAAGTGGAAGGGGAAGCTGTTCTCCTCTAGCAAAGTAAAGGACTGCTTCTGCTGGCCTGAAGGATTCAGCGACATCTGGGGGTTAAAGGTTTTCAAATACATCACTATCTCCTTTCCTATCAGGTCTTAAGTCCTGCTTCTCCATCAGGATCTTGACTTGAGCATAAGATCCTTGCTAAAAGTGCATTCAGACTCTTTTGTACCTCTGCCATTCTTGTAACAATTCGGAGACCTGATTTTATAGTATATTAAGCCCTCTAGATGCAAGGGGTCGGAATTTCTTTAGATACTTTCTTGGAAGACTTCCGGATTTCATAAATGACCTATGACTAACTGTATCCTTTTTCAAGTCCTCTGAGTCAGTTGAAAAACCATGTACCTCAACGTTAGTTATGATTGTCATGCCCCTTTATTGTTCAGGTGCTAGAGCTGTTGTAAAAGTCAGCACTTATCTCCCTGCCAACCTGACCAGGATGTCAGTCCACCACAGTGATAGTCTAGGAAAGTGTGACAGTACAATACACAAAAGATTTTCCACAGCCTATTTTTTATCAACAATCAAGTCCTTGTCATCTGCTGGCCAAGGGATCCAACACCAGAATCATGTCCTAAAAGCCTGTTTTCTAGAGCCAATTCTGTTGCAATTGTCTTAGTCTTCCCTAAAATCAGACCCTAAGATAAGGGTTTATATGTCAGAAGTTGGAAAAAATCCCAGGAATAACTGGGAGCATGTGGAATATGAGACACAAAAGGGAGAGAAGCCAATAAAGGGTATATGAATGAGCGAGGCGTTGCCATGGACAAGTAAGAGTCAATCCTACTGCGAATTCTCTAAGAACCCACGAAACAGACCACAGGATCATCCCACTAGAGGACTGAGTGGTTGGGGCACTTTTTTCACCGAATTCTATCCCCCTTGGTTGTGAGATGTCCTTGGGACAGTTAGCTTTTCTGTGCAAGGTAGACTGTGGCTATTGTGGTGAAATAAATTTCAGAGAGCTACAGAATTCCTTCAGGAAGGGAAGAAGAGAGTTGCAAGTCCTTATGAGATTAAGTTGTCAGCATGCATGCTGGACAGTGTACTACACCAACAGATATCTTTAAGTGGACGAATGGATTATGGCTCAGGGCAGCAACAGCATCTGCAGAATAGCTTAGACTCTAAATTTAAACATGTACTCTTAACAAAACTTAGTATTTTGCAATACATTCCCTTTTCTCCAGGACAACATAAGGACTTTGGTACATCTTAAATCCATTTATTCAATTCAAAATTTATAAGCTGTTGCTGTTACTAATGGTATTAAGCTAGAAATATATTAAGCCCATAAAAATTGTCGTTGTTGTTGTTGTTGTTGTTGTTGTTGTTTTAACCAGGCAATATGCATTAAGTTTACCTTCACATTTAGCATCTTTTTTCTCCCATTTCTGACTTCTCATCTGGGATTATGTTCCTTCTACTTAAAATATATTCTTTAGAATTTTCCGCAGTACATCCTGATAGTAACTAATTCTTTTGTTGTACTATTGTTCATTTGACAATGTCATTTTGTATTCATTTTCAAGGATGTTTGTACCATTGTGTATAAAATTCTAGTTTTGAAACTGTATTTTTTTTTCTAGTACATTGTAAACATAACTCTTTTGTCCTCTGGTTTCCAATGTTGCACTAAAGAAGTAAACTCTCCTTGTAACCACTGTATTTAAAGGTAATCTCCTCTAACTGCTTTAAAATTGGTCTCTGGTTTTCTGGGGTGTCACTATGTGTTTAAAAGAAGACAAAAAATTTTTCCCACTTGTGACTCATTGGGCTTTTAAAATATGAAGATAAGTGTCTTTCATCTATGCTACACTATTTTCAGATACTTTTTCATCAAATATCATCTATTCTAGTCTCTCCTTTCTTCCTTTCTGAGATTCCATTGAAATGAATATTAGATATTCTCTCTGAATCTTCTAAGCTGTTTATCCCCATCTGTATTTTTCATCTTTATATTATTTATACTTTTTTCTAAATAGTTTCTTCTGATCTATTTCTAGTTAATTAATATCTCTTCATTTTCTCTTAAATCCATAAGCTTAATTCTTATTTTATCATAGTTTTAGGCTATATCATTTTTATTTGTTTTCTTTTTAAATTGCATATGTATTTTTAAGAAGATTTTTTATTTTTATTTTTTTTTTAAGATTGTAGTTATTTATTTGAGAGAGAGAGAGAGAGAGCATGAGAGGGGAGAGGTCAGAGGGAGAAGCAGACTCCCTGGCGAGCAGGGAGCCCGGTGTGGGACTTGATCCCGGGACTCCAGGATCATGACCTGAGCCGAAGGCAGTCGCTTAACCAACTGAGCCACCCAGGCCCCATTAAGAAGATTTTTTAGAGCATTTTTAAAGTCAGAGCAAAATTGAGGGGAATGTGGAGAGATTTCCAACATGCCCTCTACCCCCATACTTGCATAGCTTTCTCCATTATCAACATTCCCCACTAGAGCGGTATATTTGTTACAAGTGATGGACCTCTACTGACACATAATTGTTCAAAGCACATAGTAGTACACATTAGGGTTCACTTTTGGTGTTGCACCTTTATAGGTTTGAACAAATGTATAATGACAAGTATCTTTCATTGTGATATCATACAAAGTATTTTCACTGCACTGAAAATCCTCTGTGCTCTGCCTATTCATCCTTCCCCTTGCCCCGCAAGTCATGGCAACTACTGGTCTTTTCAGCGCCTCCACAGTTTTACCTTTTCCAGAATGTCACATAGTTGGAATCATATAGTTTATAGTCTTATTAGGTTGGCTTCTTTCACTTAGTACTATACATTTAAGATCTCTCCGTGTCTTCTCATGGCTTGATAGCTCATATCTTTTCAGTGCTGAATACTGTTACCTTATCTATGTGTTCCACAGTTGGTTATCCATTTACCCACTGAAGGGCATCTTGGTTACTTCCACATTTTGGCAATTACGATTAAGAATATGGTTAGTCTTGTAAGAATCTGCCAAACTGTCTTCCAAAGTGGCTGTACCATTTGTATTTCTACCAGCAATGAATGAAATTCCTCCTGTTGCTGCACATCCTCACCAGCAGTTAGTGTTGCTAGTGCTTGAGATTTTGGCCATTTTAGGTATATATCGGTATCTCCTATATTATTTTTATAGTTTCTAGTTTCCTGACAAATTATTCAATCTTGCCTCTTATTTTTTTAAAACCATAATTAGACTAGCTGTTTTCTTGTCTGTGTCTGAGAGTTCCACAATCTCATGTCTTTGTGGACCTGTTGCAAAAGCAATTTTGAGCAGCTTACCTGAGTTGTCCAAAATCTTGGCCTGACTATTCCTCATTATCTTGCAAGCTCTTTGCTACTTTCAAAAAGATGTCTTTTTAAAACTTTGACCAGGTTCTTCAGTTTTTATGAGAGAGAGAGAACTGGTTTGGGTCAACCAGCTATTATTGGAAGTGAAATTCTCAAATCATATGTTTTTAATTTTGATCAGAGAACCTTTCATATGAATATTTTTTATTAAGTCAATATCCTTTAATAAAAGAAAAGATTAATAAAACTCTAAAAATACCTAAGGAAATATACAGTTTCATTTACTTACAGTCACAGTATGGCTGATGCTAAGACACAGCAGAAAAAAATAAATATACTACTACTTAAGTAAAGAAAGAGTAATTTTTACTGAGAAATAATTGACATATAACACTGTGTATGCTTAAGGTGTAAAATGTGCTGATTTGATATATTTATTTATTAGCTAACATCTCCATCACATCACATAATTACTTCTTTTTGTGCTGAGAATACTTAAAATATAGTCCATTAGTAACTTTGAAGTATATAGTATATACCATATTGTTGATGATAATCACAATGCTGTACATTAAGTCTCTAGAACTTAGTTATCTTCTAACTTCAAGTTTGTAACTTTTGACTAACATCTCCCTAATTCCCCCACCCTGCAGTCCCTGGTAACCATCATTATACTCTTCGCTTCCTGAAAGTTGAGCTTTTATAGATACCACATGTAAGTAGTATCACACAGCATTTGTCTTCCTCTGTCTCACTTATCTCAGTTAACATAATGCCCCCAAGTTCCATCTACATTGTCTCAAATTGCAGGATTTCCTTCTTTCTTGTGAGTAAATATATATTACTTATTATTATATATTATTACATATATATCTCACATCTTCTTTATTCATTCATCCATTAACAGACAGGCTGTTTCCATATCTTGGCTGTTGTGAATAATGCTGCAACAAACAAGGGGGTGCAGATATCCTTCTGATATCCTCCTTTCATTTCTTTTGGATATTACCCAAGAGTGGGATTGCCAGGTCCTATGACAGTTCTATTTTTAATTTTCTGAGGAACTTCCATACTGTTTTCCATAGTGGCTGAACTGATTACATTTCCACCAAGAGTGTACAGAGGTTCCCTTTTCTTCACATCCTTGCCAACATTTGTTATCTCTTGTCCTCTTGATGATGGCCATTCTAACAGATATGAGGTGATAACCATTGTGGTTTTGATTTGCATTTACCTGATGATTAGTGATGTTGATTTCATGTACCTCTGGGCTATTTGAGAGTTATTACTAAATTTATCTACTGCCATTCCCCTCTGAAGTTGTGCTTTGTCAACTTTGGGAAAAAAAAAAAACAACTAATCAAACATCCATTTGTAAATCCTAAATCTCCTGTTCAGCTGTAAAGTGTGTAATTATTCCACTGAATTGACCAAATCTGCTCCCTGTACAAGGCAGAGTGAGCAGGGGCCTTAGGGAAAAGCAACCTAACAGAATATCCTTAGCTTTAAATATACAAAAACACTCTGTGACTCTAAGTTAATATGCAATATTAGACTCGTCCAAGAATATAGGGCTGCCTTCATTTTAAGAAGAAATTGCAGTCATCGTTATTGCTACACCTACAGATCTCTGGACATCTGCAGCCAGACAGAATGTGATTATCTGCCTGGTGGGAATACAGCATATATAAGGGACAGCCTTGTGAGCAGTCATAATGAATTAAGACAGGCCACAGAACTTGCCCCCAAATATTTCCTTTACTGATATTCCATGGGTCATGTTTTATGTCTTCAAAGCAACAGATTAGGGGATAAAAGTCATAAGTATTTTCTTCAAATTTTTAATGTGCTTTTGTCCCTATTAAATATATTTACAAAGACAGCTTTGATTATCTACAAGATGCAAGGAACTACCTGAATCAAAAAGTTGAGGAAGTTTCACTTAGAGAAGTCAACATGACAAGGACATGTTCAAAGATTAAGAAAAGGGAGGGACAGGTGAACACAATAGACTAGAGAAATAAAGCTCAGCATCACTTGGTCCCTCATTTCTTCATCAATTCTTCCATGTGAAAATGTGTAAATGGGTAGAAAATCAGTGAAGATAAAGAAAATGTTCTGAACAAAGACTAAAAGTGTTAAGGCAATAGAACTATTGGTGATTTGGAAGGAATTAAAAGTGGGGGATAAAGAAGAAAGAAGACGGTTTGATGACAGAGGAAGAGAGCATGATAGTTTAATATCTTTTGAGCCCTCATAATGAAGAGTAACAATATCATTTACAAATACAGCAAAGTCAGTTTGGGGAAATAAAATAATGAGGGATGATTTTAGTTTTGAAAGTGTGAACTTTGTAGGACATCTGCACTGAAATAAGAAATGAAGATATGCATTTGGGACAAGACGTTGGTGATATGTGTGTGGCAGACATACACTTTTACATAGAATGTGAGAGTACATCACTCAAAGGGAGCCATGCCAGGAAAAAAGAAAACAGAACTAAAGTTGACGGAGTGACTTCCATCTCAGACTGTCATTCCAGGGAACATGACCTAAGACAGGTGCCTTGTGTGGGCAGAGTAAAATTAAGAAAAAAAGTAGAGCAAAAATTGTCAGAGAGATATGGCTATATCCTAGAAATGGTGAGAGAGAGAGAGTCTTGACTGAGGGGAGAATGGTCACTGGTGTCAAAGGTGGTTATAAAAGACAAAAACAAAAGTTAATTAGAAATTATGGATGACAAGAATTTGAGAGGCAATTTCAGTAGGGTAGAATAGATAACTGTTCCCAAGAAATATTTACATAGAAGAATGAAAAGATTTGGGAAGATTGCTTGAAGAAATGGCAGGATCCAAATCCCATTATTCAAAGCATATATGTAAAACAGAAAATCAAGTGAAGGGGCGCCTGAGTGGCTCAGTGGGTTAAAGCCTCTGCCTTCGGCTCGGGTCATGATCTCAGGGTCCTGGGATCGAGCCCCACATCGGGCTCTCTGCTCAGCAGGGAGCCTGCTTCCCCCTCTCTCTCTGCCTGCTTCTCTGCCTGCTTGTGATCTCTGTCTGTCAAATAAATAAATAAAATCTTTAAAAAAAAAAAAAAGAAAGAAAATCAAGTGAAAAACAAGAACTGAGAACACAACTGCTTTGGCTGGAGTGTGACTAGAACAACTCCAATAACATTTATGCCTTCTTCAGTACCATCTCTTTCTCTCCTCTCTCCTCCACTGGTTTAGAGGAAGAGTTAGGAATATTAGGGAGAAGTATTAGGGATATAAGATTAAAATAAAAAGTAAGAGGTGTGAAAATTCTGAGAGGATTTATGTGTGACAAGGATCTGGGCCTCACTTAGTTTAGATATTCTCAGAGATACAACAGCTCAGTAAAGGCCGTGCAGATGCCTATAATTCTGCCTAAATTACTTCATCAAGCTAGGATATAAGGTTAACTTTAAATTAACCTTTACTAAGGTAGAATATGGAAATCCAGGTAGAAATGGTGAATCCCATCCTTTGAAATAAAAACAAAGGAACAAAGTCAACTGTATCTTTCAGGTTACATCTCGTATGGCAGTTAGAAACAATATTAAGTTCTTTATACCTTTCTTACTTCTTGTTTCTTATAACCTATCTATGACCGTGCAGCCCAAACAAAAAGGACTGGCATGCTTATGACACAGGGGCTTCTGGAAAGGGGCTGCTGAACAGCAAGGTTTGGTGAACTTCTATGATATTTCACATATTGACAACTACCAAAGGAAAGGGGATTTTGGTGCAATGTTGGGGCCTAGGACCCCAGAGCCTCCTAAAAAGAAGATGGTATGTCACCAGTCTAAATTGAAAGTCGATTACTGCGCTGAAGCATTTCAAAGCGAGGTTATGAGGCCCTAGCTGATCTTGTTGACTGTAGGGAGATGAAAACACGGGGGGGCAATGCCAGAAAATTTGTGTGGCTTGATGACCAGCTAGATATGAAAGATACTCTCAGATATTGAGAAAGAAGATCAATGAAGAATGAAAACCTTCATATCCTTGCATAAAGACAATTTTAATTTAAATACAGTTCAGTGATGAGTTTATTTGTTTTAATAGTACAATACCATAAACTATAGCCAATATTTTCATAAATTCTTTCTCGATATTTTTCCACATTTATATTTTTGGGGGGTTTTGGTTATATCTTTCTATAGAACATGAGAAAACGTGAAGAAGGAAGTGCAGAGTTAGAAAGCTTTTGAATCCTAAACTTCTTTTTTTTTTTTAAAGATTTATTTATTTATCAGAGAGAGAGTGAGAGAGCGAGCACAAGCAGGCAGAGTGGCAGGCAGAGGCCGAGGGAGAAGCACGCTCCCCGCTGAGCAAGGAGCCCGATGTGGGACTCGATCCCAGGAGCCTGGGATCATGACCTGAGCCGAAGGCAACCGCTTAACCAACTGAGCCACCCAGGTGTCCCGAATCCTAAACTTCTTTAAGGGAAATTCTTTAAGTGAAAATTTGGAACTACGGTGTTTATTCCATGGTCACGCATTAAATTTGCTTCAAATCATATGGACTTGTTTTAGAATATATAGGGTCATTCCTAGCGCTATAAAATCAGTAAGATTTTATCAGCAAAACTGTGGATACTATCAACTGATTTGAACATAGAAGAGCACAAAGGCCTTAATAGTTCTTGAGGAGTAGCATTTTCCTTGCACTGATTTTTTTCTTTCTTAGAGAAAAAGAATTATTTTTGAGTATGATAAAAACATTATCAGCTACATTTTCTTTTTTATACAACAGATGTTCTAAGGGCTCAGAGGACAGGAGTTACCCCTGTTCACCTCTTCACCACATCACCATTAGCCACTCTAAGACTGCCCTGGATAATGCAGAAGAGGGTCAAGGGCAGAGGTTTCTGAATTCATCATGAATTGATTCACTCTCCCAGCTGAACACATCTCTCCTGCCTCTAGGATAGCACGTCAGAACAAGGAATCACTGCAACCATGACTCCCCCTTAACGGCCCAGGCTTGGGACTCAGCCCTGCCCCAAAAGATGCAGGAAGGTGCACTGAAGGTGAGATGAAGCAATCTTGATATTCTTCCCCAGAGCAAGAACACAGATAAGGGGCAAGGATGAAATGACTGAAATACAACTGACGATATATTTTCAGAAAGAAGATAACACTAAAGTGAATAAGCGTAAATTGATTACAAAGGCTTTTTCATTATTAGAAGCCACAAATGAATTCTATTTGTAATTAGGAAACATATTATTTAATATTTAAAGTAAATGATTGAGTTCACATTTTATTTAGCAGAAGAGTATCACTTTCTCTCTCTCCTAGAGGCCTCTTAGTGATCAATTTTAAAATAACCAGTTTTCTTCCTTTGGTCTAAGGGATCCATTATCCCTTAGCAGTATGGAATAATGGAGTACGATTATGATTGTATGATTCTGACCTATTTTATAGCGTCCTTAAGTAAATTCTTTACTGTATGTCAAAGGATCAAAAAAGCAACAGTGGTTGGTACTAGAAGGGTAGGCTTGTGGCTATAAGAGCAAGAACTCCTTGATGAGATGGCTGTTCTCCTTCTCTGACAGGTATAACCACTCCCCAGCGGACCATGGACTCTCTAGTTAAACCTAAGGGATTAGAGAACGGGAGACTTGGAAATGTCATTGTTTAAGGAAACCTCCTTTATCCTTGATTTATACATGTAGACGGACATGAATTAATATAATACACTCTTGTATTCCCTTAACCTCCTTATTCTGTATCCCAGATAAGAAGTAAACAGCGGTTGCTTCATGAATTTGTAGACTGTATACTTGCGTAGGGATCCACACTTTGAAGGGCTCATATCTGATTCAATGCTCTACTCTTACCATCTTAAAGTTCATAAAAATTTTTAAACAACACATTCTGCATTTTCATTTTGCACTGGGCCCCACAATTTATATAGCCAGTTATGAGAGTGGAATTGTGGAAAGTGTTAAATTTGGGAGCAGGAATCATATTATTAATTAGCTCAACCCTTCCCCCTCCTCCTCTCTTTGGGATCAGCCCACTTGGAGGGCATATGGTTCGATTGATTCTCCACTTGTAGGAAGCTTAGTGGTAAAGAAAATATTCTTGTGGGCAAGACTGAGGTTTTCCAGGCTGTCTCTGATGGGGTAGATAGATCTGCCTAATTCAGGTGCACGTATTAGTCATATGCCTAATTCTTGTTTTCCATTAGAGCTATTACTATTGAAGCTGATACTTTTATTTCTCTCTACCTGATCTTTTGTGTATCTCTCATTTGGCTTAGAACTCAGGTAGGTGATAGAGTGGTTCAAACTCCAATAAGAACTACATGTCTTTGGCAGAAAGTGTTTTCCATCTACTGAGACGGTTGGCAGCCTTTCAGGGGTGAAGTATTCAGTTACAGACCCTTGTTCTTGATGGGGAAAAGATATGCAACAATGGCAAATGTGGTTAGAAAAGAAGTACACACAGATCCCTATGCTCAAAAGTCTCTGCCCTACCACTCAAACAGGGATTTGTTTGGATTAATGAATACCATCTTTTAAACTTTAACTATACCTTGAAGGAGTAAGTTCATGAAATCTTCATAATGTAGTCTTACTTAAGTACTTTAATCAGATTTGTTTCCTTCTAACTGAGATAAACTAACATGCTGAGCTGGCAACTTTAAGTAGAAAAAAATACATTTTTAAATAGTAAATGGGAAGCATAATGTTCCTGGGAATCAGGGAGAGGGTCTTCGTAAGATTGGGAAGGGAAGATGATCAAAAGGAGAAGACAGCCAGCCTTGCAGTTTTTCATAGTGCCCTAGTGATCTCGGTTTCCTACCCAAATCCCTCAAGTCCCTGAAAATCATCTCCTTTGAGAGCTTTTTTACTATTAATACAGGTGGCCAAAAGCATGAACTACAGAAAATCAATCAGCAAACTTCTAAATAGCTAGCACCATCAGTCACCACCTAGAGTGTGATGCATTAAAAACTGCTACTTTCAAAATATCAAGTCTCTGTTTTCCCCTTGGGCTGGTGCATCTTCTTTGGACAATAATAAGAGCAGGATAAACAATCCAAAAAAATATGCTACTAGGAAATCTTAGAATGACTACAGGGCATGAAGAGAGCCCATACTGTCCATTTCCTAGCCTTGGCTGGGGCTTTCATCCGAGAATTGATGACCTGTAGCACTGGTGAAACAATGTAGATAAGCAATCACATAATATTTTTTTATTTAGATTTATCTAATCGATCAGTGGGAGAATGATAATTCAGCATTCCTCGAACAATTTTACACTTAAGTCCTATTCACTGACCCTATGTCATCAGTATTTTCATCAAGAACCTTCACAAACTCTTTAGAGGAAGCCACAGCTTTAAATACTCTTGAATTCATTTACATCTAACAATCTTTGTTAACCATTTATTACCTTTTTGTTTGCTTCTCTCTTTTTTTTTATGTACATAAAAGGTAACAATGGGGCGCCTGGGTGGCTCAGTCGTTTAAGTGGCTGCCTTCAGCTAAGGTCCTGAACCCAGGATTTGGGATGGAGCCCCACATCGGGCTCCCTGCTCAGCTGAGAGCCTGCTTCTCCCTCTCCCTCTACCTGCTGCTCTGCCTACTTGTACTCTCTATCTCTGTGTCAAATAAAAATCTTTAAAAAAATAAATAAAATAAAAATAAAATAAAATGTAACAAGTCAAATGACTAACAAATGTAAAGAAAATTTATTTACCTCAAATTGTGCTTTTATGAAACTGGTTGTTTCCTCTCTGGTTACCAACTTCGAAAATATGGTGCCAAAATCAGCCAAACAAAGTCTCCTCTTTGCAGTGAGGCTCATTTCTGTCTGGTTGTGCTACACATTATGAAAGCGTATGTTCTAATGTCAAAATTCACCTTAAAAGACCAAGTGCTTTCCAGTAAGTCAAATGGATGTTTCTGTATCAACACAGTTCCTTTCCAGAATGTGATCAAAAGGGGCCCATCATTTGGTTTCAGAGATACACCACAGACTCCCTGGTATCCCAAAATTATCTCAGTGCTATCCCAGGTTCTTATGACTATTAGTGAATAACTCCAGTCAGAGGACAGAGCACTCCCAGTGGAGAGAAGCTTGTCACTATGCATACAAAAGTGAGTAGACGAAGCATGAAAGACTGTGGACTCTGAGAAACAAACTGAGGGTTTTGGAGGGGAGGGGGGGTGGGGGCTTCGGTGAGCCTGGTGGTGGGTATTAAGGAGGGCACGTATTGCATGGAGCACTGGGTGTGGTGTATAATCAATGAATCTTGGAACACTGAAAAAATAAAATTAAATTTAAAAAATTTTTTAAATTAAAAAAAAAAGATAAAAAAAAAAGTGAGTAGAGACCATGAAGTCTCTCATGGCTGCTTGCAGTGGTTTGATTAGGGACACACTGAAGACATCAAGAGCTACATTTAACCACTGTGAAAACCTCTTCCGGTCTCATCACTCCAAATGGGAGTTAAAACTGAATTCAGGAAGCTAAGGTGATAGCAGGACAGTCCTAGATGATTTGTTATTAAACTAAAAGCCAGAAATGTCAGGAAAACACAGGTCAGATTCCTTTTGTGTTCGTTTTCTGTTGCTGCATAAAAAATTGCCACATAGTTAGTAGACAAAATCTTCAATAAATTTATTATCTAACAGTTTCTTTGGGTCAAAAGCCTGGCACATTTTAGCTGCATCTTTTACTCGTGGTTTCACAAGGCTTAAGGCAAAATGCTGGCCTGCTGTATTCTCATCTGGAGAATCAATTAGGAAAAGTTCTGCTTCCAGGCTCCCTCAGGTTGTTGGCAGAATTTGTTTCCGACTGAGGTCCCTATTTTCTTGTTAGATGTCAGCCAGGAATTATCCTGAAACAACTAGAAACCAAACTCAAGTCCTTGCCATGGGGCCTCCTTCATTGGCAACTCACAGTATGGTTATCTGCTCCCTCAAGTCCAGGAGGAAAATGACTGACTTCTATTTGTGACCTATAAACTCTCTTTAAAACTCTCATCTGATTATGTTAGGCTTAGCCAGAATAATCCCCTTTTGATTAACTCAAACTCAACTGATTAGGGACCTTAATTACATCGGCAAAATCTCTTCAACCTTTGCCATTTAATGTAAACTAACCACTGGAGTGATATTTCTTTTATGCATAGATGATATTTTCATTTATACATTGAAGGGAAGGGGATTCAGGGCATGTATACCAGGGGCTCAGAAACTTAGGGCCCATGTTACAATCTTGTCTATGACATCTATATACTATTAGTCTGCTACCATTTTAAGACTTTTAAAGAACAACAAAAATAGTATGCTTACCTCTGTTACCTAAAAACTTGATCCAGTCGTGTGCTTGAGGTCTGTAAGTGTTGGAAGTTTGGGAAAACAGCCATTGTTGTTTCTCCTTCTTCTGGGTTCCTAACCAATGAGAGAAGAAAGAGACAAGAACTAAGTGGGACCAAAATCTAGCAAAATTACCAATGGTGAAACTATAGTTGGGAATATAGCAGCATCTCCTTTCTCCTTTCTTGATTTAGACTTCGTTATTCCTAGTTTGTTATGGAGGCAGGGCAGGGGTAGTTGGAAGATAATGCAATGCAGACTCTGTCTCTTTTCCACATGAAGGGAACTCATCTGTTTTGCTGATATCTAGAAGAGAAAATGAGACCAGAAAGACACAGACCTGGCTTGGCACTATTTGAGCTTCAGGGCACTGGGTCTAATCTCTATTTAACAAGGCTCATCGGTCAGCATAAACTACGTTGTGATGCAGGAACCAGAAATCACCAAATCTCAGTGGTTAACATACCCAGGGATCCTCCTTGTTCATGCTGCAAGTCTAACACTAGTGAACAGGGCTTTTCTACTCATCAGTCACTCGGGGACCCAGGCTAATGGAAGCCTTTTCTGGTTCTGTGCTTCTTCAATCACTGCAGCAGCAATCAGAGGACAGTAGTGAATCACTTCCTGGCTTTTAACATTTACAGTGCAAAGTAAAACCCATGGTACTTCTGCTCAATTTTCTGACCTGATCAGTTTACGTGGCCACAGTGAGAGGCAGGAAATGCAACCTACTCTGTGCCTTCGAGGTGAGAGAACCAAAAATATCAGTGGACAGCGTTAACATCTACCACACACGGCTTAGTGAATATCGCTCCTCTCCCGTGGATGGCACTGGAACCAAGGAAGGCCCCAAAGGTATTTACTCGGATACTGTCTCCTCTAAGAGAGTAGACTACGTGATCTCTATTGGAAATGTGAAAAAAGAAATATAACCATTTCCTCTTAATAGTAAGTCTAGGCAACAGAAAACGCTGTGAAACAGCACCATAGTGCCACCCTTGACCTTCGTGGACACTGCTTCGGTGAGAAGCTAACAAATGCAACTCTCTCGAGGCCGCCTTGCAGGCAGCTGAGAGTGGTCCTAGCCCCACACGATGGGCTCCAAATACGAAGAGGGAGACGGTGCCTGCCACATTTTAGGAGGCTGCCTTCAAATTCAGGCTGCGTGTCTGGAGTTGCTATGCCGAACAGGATCTGTGAGCTGGCTCTGTACTGGGTGAGAAGTGTAAAGCCTGGTGCCAGAATGCGAGTGCACATCAAAATCCTGGCACGGGTGCTCTTTAGAAACGGACAGAAGACCAACTAACATACGGCTCATTCTTCTCACGTCATAAGTGGAAGGCATTAATCACTGGGAGGCCTCCCAGAAATTAAAGTTCATCTATTGGTTATGGGGTGTCAAAAGGCAAATGTGGAATGTTTTAAATTTGCTTAGTTTTCCTGCAATATAAAATACAGGTTTCAAATGCTGGCTTTATCATCAAAACAGGCTCCTGGCCCTGCCAAAGCTAACATAAAGAACCCAGAACTCCACACAGGTTTCTCATTTATAGCATAATTTCCTCCAAAGACAGCTATTTTAAAATGTAGATTAACCCTTAATGTCTAAATTTTCCAAACTGAAACTTTGAAACAATGAAGTCCCATCTGCCATCACTGAAAAACCAAGTGGAACGGAGTCACCTACAGCTCTCTACAGTGAGGGCCGGAGACCATCACCCGGCCTGCTGACCCTCCACGCATCGTCAGGTGCCACACTCCATCCCTGGGGAGTCCTCCCATGGAGAGGGAACTGTGGTGCTCTCAAGCTATGAATTATAATCTTCTGATCAAAGAAGAAAGGAACTCATAATCTGTTTTTCTTCTTTGAGAAAGTCCGCCAGTGAGTGTGTATCATGACCAGCTAAGTGAAACAATTCAACCAAAGCAGTGACTCCTTCAAAGTGATCATCACCCATTCATCAGACTAGTCTTCAGGTTGTAAATATGAATACATGCAAGCCAATGACTTCACGTTCGTCTCCAAAATGGAATTATATATTTCTTAATCTATCCTAGTAACTTTTGCTTAAGGAAGAAGTGATAGTTTAAGGGGCCACAGATTGGGATGCCTGGCTGGCTAAGCTGGGAGAGCATGTGACTCTTGTCTCAGATTTGTGAGTTCAAGCTCCACATGGGCATAGAACCTACAAAAAAATGACTAAATAAAACATTCTTTAAAATAAAAAATAAATAAAAAGCTTTAAATGGGTGACCTGCAGGTGTCTCTGTGTGTGTGTGTGTGTGAATGTATGCACTTACCTGCACAATGTCGTTACAAATTAAACCTGAATGACATGATGTGGGGCACAAACTCTCAATTTTCCACAAACCTCACCAGTATTTATCATCTCTCTCTCTCTCTCTTTTTTTTTTTTTTTTTTTTTGAGAGAGAAAGGGAGAGGGGCAGAGGGTGAGGGAGAAAGAGAATTTCAAGCAGGCGCCATACCCAGCACCAAGCCTCATGTGGGCTCATGACCCAGTTGTCGTGACCTGAGTGAAAATCAAGAATCAGACACTTTAACCAACCTGCCACCCAGGGGCCCCTAGTACTTATCATCTTAAAGTCTGATTTACTCAATAATGTTACCTGTTGTAGTAATATAGAGATTTGAGTATGTGTGTCCTACTTTATTTTTTAATTAGTCAAACATTTTTATTTTTTTAGTATGTTAATAAATTTTATTTTGTGAATCATACATGTTACATATATATTTAATTTACAAAATAGTAAACTTATTAAAATCAGTTGGTTTATTTCACTCCTACAATTTTAACAAATGGTGAAATGATTTTTTTTCATGGTAAGTGTACTCTTTAATCCCCATAACCTATTTCCCCCATCCCCTCTCCTCCACCGCCCCACTGGTAACCATCAGTTTATGCTCTATAGAAGAGTCTGTTTTTTGGTCTGTCTCTCTCTCTCTTTGTGTGCGTATGTGTGTGTTCTACTTTAGAGGAACTTATAAATGAAGACATCAGCACATAAACATGCCCCGGAATTGTGTCTACCTTGAGAGCTTACGAAACTAAAGACGGAGTAAAGATAACACTTCATATGCAATATTGCAAATGGCTAGTCCTTATGTTCTTATTTGGACCATTCCCACGGCATGAAATTTCATCTGTGAAAAGGAATAACACTGTGTTGAAGTTAGGCACAACAGACATGAAGGATCTAAACCCAGGGCCTGGCACACAGTAGGCACTCTATAAACATCAGCAAGGATGGTGATGATACTTAAGCTGCAGAGTTAGTTTTCAGCAGACAAGTGACTAAGAGTTTAGGCTTTAGTGTCTGCAGACCCGGGTTCAAACCTCTGTTCCACCATTTACCAGTTGTGTGGCTTTACAAGGGCACACCTTGTGGAGTGAACAGTGTGTGAGATGTCCCAAAGGAGAGGAGTAATTAGAAGAGACTTCACTGATAAAAGAAGAAATAAGAGCACTAAGGAGGACCAGTCTCTAAGGTTAAGATTTAGAGGCATGAGATTAACAGAAATCCAAGAAAGATAAAATTTTTAAAAAGAAAGCTTATTAATGCTGCCAGATTCTATTACATAATAAATAAGATTATTGTCAACAGACTCATGGAAGCAGAAACAGAGGACTTTAAACCTAGACCCTTTTTTGGTATTACTCTCTGAATCTCTACCCCGATGTGCTGTTGAAGTAACACTGGAGTAGTACAGGTTCTTATGAACTCTAAACAAGGCTCCAGACTCAGAGAGTTTGGTCTTAGGGTCCAAACACATAACTAAAGCACTTGGCACAGCAACCCCAAAGACTTCGCTTTCCTGAACCGTGTCTGCAGAATCAGGCTTTCTCTAGAGAAATCATTTTCAACAGGCACAGAATATAATAAAAAGCTTCAAACTGACTAATAACTAACAGAGTAATTGCTAGAAAACACCTTCTTTCCCTCAGCACTGAGTACTTGCTGATAAAAAATATTTAAAACAGAATATTTAAATACAATCATTAACGAAATGTAAATATTAAATAAAATAAACATCTGTCATAGAATCATCATTATTTATTCTCCATGCTTGCGAATTTATCCCTGCCCTTTATTTCTCTTCCAAATACTCATTTTACTTTTTTTACAAGTGACTGTCTATCATTGGATTAAATGTAAGCCTTTGGAGAATAAAAGCTGCTGCCACATACCTTTCTTTACACACGCCTCTAGTGAATTCAATTTTTTGACCTTATTTGGCTTTCCAATCCAGTAAGAAGTAACTTATTTTAAATAAAGGAGGAAGTCAACTTAACCTTAAACCCAGAGGTTAATCTCCATGTAAGCCATCTTTGGTATATTTAATTGGTATGGGAAATTTTGCTAGGACAACTTTTGCAGGGGCTTCAAAGAATGCTCTTCAGAAAGCCCTCTTGGATTTTGTGAAATCTCCACAGTCTTCATGCTCAAAATAAAATCTCTAGGCAAGGGGTTATGTTCATGTGTTGTGAATAGAGGGTTTTCAGAGGTTCATATAGAAATATTGCATAAATTTCAGGGGAAGATTTCAGTTCCTAGAATAGGTTCACTTTTTGTACCAAATTAAATAGGTTCCAAATAGTAATTTCATCTAAGTCCTTATTTGGCAAATATTTACTGAGCACTTACTATGAGCAGTATAGGGAATATGGAGATATTAGATATGAACAACACAGGTGTTCAGGCAGAAGGAAATTAACATTATTGAGGGTCAACTATATGCTTTACTCGTAGATTGAGGACATTTCTATCAGCACACTGATATAGATAATACAGGGTAGCATATATGTTTCACATAGACTCTTGTAGCTATTTAATCCATGGTATGAGTTCAAAGGATTGGAAGTCATTTGTGGCTGACCATAGAAGGCTTCATGGAGCAGTTGCTATTTCTACTTGGAAAACCTAAGATTTTAGTTGATGTCTTTGGAGGCTACCCAAGGAGATGGAGATGGTATAAGCAGTCACTAGAATCTGAAAATCTAAGTATCTAAGTGTGTTTAGGGAAGGAGTGTAGTCTAAGTTCCCTAGAAAAAAAGAATCCTCTAGAGGGCTGTCACAGAGGTGAGGGTCGGAGTATGTGGTGAGGTCTTTAATGTCAGTGTGAGGCTTTTTATTAACTTGGCAGAGAGGTGGATGCTATAAAGGTTTGATAACGACATGCTTCAGGAATATCAGTCTGTCAGAGATGCATATGAAAGACTGGATTAAGAAAAATTGGGCGGTAGTGTGTCCTATTGGAAGACTAACAACTAAATAATCTAAGCACGAAAGGTTACAGATTTCAGTAAGATACTGATTTTAAGTTTCAGTATCTAGGAGTACAGAGGGAAAATTAACAGAAATAAAGCATCTGAAAAAAACAGGTTGGAAGGGCAGGGTGAGCGCAGTTTTAGGTTACGTTGAGTTGGAGATGACCTCAGTGTATATGTAGAGAGAAATGGTGCATAACTAAGGCATATCCAATACACACTCGAGGCAAGCTCCATTCCATCATCTGCAACAATGAGCAGTATTACAAATTTCCACAACCACCACATACAGCAACACTGTCTTTGGGCATATTCCTTCTTCAAGTTCAACTGTGAAATGGAAATAAGTTGAACTTCAGTAATTCTTTTGATAAAATTATGAATATTTGCTAACGCCAGAGGAGAGCAGCAATTGGTTTCATACTTTTTAGAAATGCATAAAAGAAATAAATAGAAAAACACAAGTATTTCAGGTCTGCTTGATTTGTTATTGTTCAGGAGGAAAAAAGCTATAATTATTTCATCTAGTTAAAAGAGAGGAAATAGTCTAGGGCTATACTAAATAAACCAAATTTAGATAAACTGTCCAAATAAAAGGAAACACAATATTGTAAGTTAAAATTTTATACCTCCCAGCCAAATAGTTTTAAAAATTTCCCTATCCTTGCAGTTTACAAAATACCCAGGTGCCAGGTGGAGAGGTGCCTATCCCTCACTGGCTCCTCATCCTTCCTACATCCCATATCACCTTCATTCTGCCTCCTGCTTCCTCCTATATTGGTAGCACAATATGAACAATGTTTAGGCTTATTGGCTGCAATATAAATATTTAACATAGTAAGTAGAAGTTTAGCCACATGTCTGCCACTAACTTCACTTGTAGGAATATGATTAAGTTACTTTTTGCTTAATTAACCTCTGGATCTGACTCATCATAAGGATTTAATAGTATGAACATTTTTAAACAACAAAAACAAGGGTATCAACCTAATGGTATGCATAGAGATCATTTTAATGTGTTTATTTGTATAGTATAGGTATCATTGCAATGACAAATCCATAGAGATTAAACAAGACTGAACAAAGGATAATTTGCAAGCACCTACCAACTGAAAAATTGGTCATGCCTATTTTAGCTAAACAGACATGCAAACTAAAGTCATTATCTGGGCAGCTAGAATTTCGAAAAATGCTATAACTACTTGAATATTTCAGGAACCATTTTCTTGGTAAAAGGCATGAATTTTCTGGATAGTTATGACATTTCTCCAACTTTACCTTGTTGTAGATCTTCATCTTTACACTGAAAATCTTAAGTAACACCCCAGACTCTGTCTATTGCATTGTTTCCACTAAACATGTTCAAAAAGTGATTGATCATATATCTTTAGCACTCCAGAGGAATGGAGAGTGAAAAGTAATCTTACACATATATTGATATTAACTGGTTACAGGAGCTACAATTTTGCTTCAAATGCCTGTCACCAAAATCTCTATCTGAAATTACCCATTTTAGTTAGTGACACCATCTTTTTTCTCTGACCCAATTTCATAAATAAAAAATATAAATAATATCACAAATTCCCAGATATGTTTCATTACACCCACCTCTCCAGTTCCACGTTAATAAGGACTTTAATCAACTTACATACAATTTCCAACTGATCTTATTGCCACTGCCTCTTCCCTCTGATTTTTTTAATACTTATTTGCCAAACTAGTCCTCTCGAAAACCTGTTTTATCATGCATTTCCAGAATTCGCAATAATTTCTGGTACTTATTACATATAAATCCATAAACTCCAACAATCTGGTTCTACCTATCTAATTTTTTCTGCCTATATCATTTCATTTTCCATGACCTGCCAGCATGTGCCTCCAACTCAAGTTTGATGAGTTTCATTCATATTTTCCGCCTCTTCCCCAACCAGGAATCCCTCCCATCCTTAAGACCCATCTCAAATATGGTTCTCCCTGGAATGTTCGCTTGCCTTACATGCTGCACAAAGTTTCTTCCTCCTAGTCCATTTCAATTATCTTACAATTTTGGATTCTGCCTTGTGTTATTTTGTAATTCTTAAATTGAATAAGTTCTTTCATATACAAATTCAGTTGCCTTCATAAAGAATGCATATTGTATTTGTATCTGACACAACTCAAAACAGAAAGGTGATCACATAATGGTCATTCAAACCATTAGTTAGATAATTTTAGATCAAGCTGGTACAGCCACTCTGGAAAACAGGAAGGAATTTCCTCAAGAAGTTAAAAATAGAGCTACCCTATGACCCAGCAATTACACTACTGGGTATTTACCCCAAAGATAGAGATGTAGTGAAACAAAGAAGCACCTGTACACCAATGTTCATAGCAACAATGTCTACAATAGCCAAACTGTGGAAGGAGCCAAGATGTCCTTCAACAGATGAATGGATAAAGAAGTTGTGGTTTATATATAAAATGGAATCTTACTCAGTCATCAGAAAGGATGACTACCTACCATTTACATCGACATGGATAGAACGGAGGGTATTATGCTAAGTGAAATAAGTCAATCAGAGAAAGACAATTATGATATGGTTTCACTCATATGTGGAATATGAGAAGTAGTGCAGAGGATCATAGGAGAAGGGAAGAGAAACTGGGAAGAAATGAGAGGGAGACAACCATGAGAGACTCTTGACTCTGGCAAACAAACTAAGGGTTGTGGAAGGGGAGATGGATGGGAGGATGGGGCAACTGGGTGATGGGCATTAAGGAGGCATGTGATGAGCATAGGGTGTTATACACAACTGATGAATTATTCAACACTACTAATGAAACTAATGATGTACTATATGTTGGCTAATTGAATTTAAATTTAAAAAAAGATAATTTTAGATCATATGCTATTCAGTTTGATAACGATTTTCCCATTTCCCAAGTCTTACTTTACTAGTCGGCACTAGTCATCTCATTTCCCTCCATTTGTTTTATATGCATTAGTTTTTACTTCTACTTTTTTTTTGCCATCGGTATTATTTATTTATACCATTCTTGTTTTCAGAAAATTTCTGGATTTAACCACATGTTGGTCTTGCTGCACACATTAGAAGTAAACAAGAGAACATTAAAAGAAGAATATAAGATGTTATCTAAATTCAAATGTAAATAAATAAGATATAACAAAGCGCTTTAGTAAGCAGATAAGAACCATGTTAAATTTTTCAACTGGCTGAGATTTCCATGCATATCTGATTTCCTCTCTTTACTTTGTGAGCTTTAAGACCATCTTCCAATGGGGGTGCCTAGGTGGCTCAGTAGGTTAAGCATCTGACTCGATTTCAGTTCAGGTCATGATCTCGGGGTCATGAGATTGAGCCCCACATTAGGCTCCCCACTCAGCAGAGAGTCTGTTAGAGATCCTCTCTCTCTCATACTCCCCCAGTCCCTCCCCCCACTCATTCTCTCTCTTTCTCTCAAATAAATAAATAAATCTTAAAAAAAAAATACCTTCCAATGTATTTGGTTCAGTAGTGATTTGTTTTGTTTTAGTATTTTTATTTTTCTCGTTTTAATTTTAATAAAATCTATAATTCCAAAGAATTTGAGTCAAATAGTTCTACAAAGTATGTTATGAAAAATAGCAGACCCCTACCCCTACTCCCACATTTTTCCCTCCTCATGGTTACTCTTTTTATCCCTTTATCTCTTTAGCTGATTATGTTGTTATTTATCACCATGTCTCTCATATGCTTTTATTGGTATTTTTAGATGATTAGTATGATATAATTCACTATATCTCTAAGTAACATGATTTTTTTGCTGATTTTTTTAAATATTTTATTTATTTATTTGACACAGAGAGAGAGATCACAAGTAGTCAGAGAGGCAGGCAGAGAGAAAGGGGGAAGCAGGCTCCCCGTTGAGCAGAGAGCCCGATGCAGGGCTCAATCCCAGGACCCTGAGATCATGACCTGAGCCGAAGGCAGAGGCTTTAACCCACTGAGCCACCCAGGCGCCCCTTTTTGCTGATTTTTGAGTGACTTTTAGGTATCATTTACTTACTTACATACTACATAAGATCAGCATTCAAAATTCTCTCCTCCCACTTCCTTATTATTCCTAACTCAGAATTATTCCATCTATGTCCCACATCACCTTAGTTATATTGTAACCTGTTTAGATTAATATCCAGAGTACATATTACTATGACAATAAATTTAACTGAAAGCTGATCCATATAATAAACTACGTCAGTTTTCTTTTTCTATAGTTTTCCCTATAGTTATCACATATTTCTTGTTTTATTCATTTGCTTAGTTCCTTCCACCTTCATTACTAATTCAACTTCAAACTCTTTTTCAGTTACTAAATCTCCACTCTAGAGGTTCAGATGCATCAGGTATGCTATCAATTTCACCTACTTAAAAACGAAGTTTTCTTGGATCCTCTGATCTTCTTCTTTTGGAGCAGTTTCCATGTACAGGTAGTGCACAGTTCTCATTTGGGAGCTTCCCTTCACTACCCATCTATGTTGGTGGATCTCCAGCTTTGGCAAATCTCATGTCTTCATTTTTTCTGTTTTTCTCCTTTGACTAGTAGCATACATTCTCCCATCTTATTAGATAAAGAAATACACAACTTGAGGAAGTGAATAGTCAAAAATATCCTTGATTTTCCCATCACTGATAGCTTGGCTAAATGTACACTTCTAATTGGAAACTATTTTTCTTTAGAATTTTGTAGAAGTCAGTTCTCTATAGCCTTTTATCTTTCAATGTTATTCTTGAAAAATCCACAGTTATACTGATCATATATAGTAGACCTGTTTTTTTTTTCTCTTTTCCCTGGATTCATATATTACTTTTTCTTTCATTTGTCTGCATAGTTAGGAAATTTTGTGATGGCATGCTTTGGTATGACTCTGCTTTCTACCTTCATGTAGAAACTCAGGAAACCAATAAGATCTGCAAAAAAATTACCTTGGCTTATTCCAAGAAAACGATTAATGTTTTACTTCCTTGTCTTTCTTTAAATTTCCTACGGAATCCTTATTTTTCAGATATTGGACCTTCTGGACAGGTCCTCTAAATTTCTTATCTTTTTTCTACCGTTTTTAGTCTTATTGACATTTTGCTCTACTTTCTGGGAGATTTTCTTAAATTTATCTTTCAATGCTTTATTAACATTTTTCCTCTCAAATTTTACATTTTCAACTGCTCTTTTTTTCTGTTTGTCCATTTTTGCAGGACCCTATTCTTGTTTCATGGTTAAAATATATATATTTTTTTTAAGTTTTATTCTTCCTCATCTGTTTCCTCTCTCTTTCTGATGGTTTTATTATGATTCCTGTACTATAAGTCGGAGGCTAACATTGGAATCTTTGGTTGTCTGTCAATTTTTTTAGGCAATTACACCATTTTTATAAAGATTTATTTATTTGAGAGAGAGAGCACAAGCAAAGGAAGGGGCAGAGAGAGAGAATCTCCAAGCAGACTTCCCACTGAGCCCAGAGCCCAACGTGGGGCTCAAAACCATGTCCCATGAGATCATGACCCAAGCAAAACCCAAGAGTCAGATTCTCAACCGACTGAGCCATGAAGGCACCCCAATAATTATATCATTTCTGTTTCTCAGTTTCTAAATCCACTTCAAGAAAGGAAGTACAAGGCTTCTGATATTTAAAGATGAAGCATAAAGAAAAAAAATGTGTATTATCTATAACTTTACCCTGATAAATTTGAGAGTCTAGTTGAAAAAAATTAAAGAGAAGTCAGTAAAAATAAGCCTTTTTTAATAACTAAAGGAAAATAGTCATTTGCTGCAATATTTGGGGAAACTTTTACTCTAAAGGAGAAAAGACTTAAAGAGAAATCAGTTTTCTAGCCGCCAAATAGTTTGCCAGATAAAGAAAGTAGAAATTTTTGGCCCATAGAGTGCTTTCAGAGCAAATGAGATTTGTAGTTCTCTCCAAATGTTCTGTAGGAATTTAGATTAAAGTTAGAAAAATGAAAACCTCATTCACAACTAACTAACTTTAAGGGTCTATTAATATCTAGAATCTGCATATTCTTTAAGAGATAGGTAGATAGAAAGGTAGATACACAAACACATGATTTTATTCCTAAAGACAATTTATCACATCTCTAGCATATTAGCTAACAAAGAAAAATAAGCAGAAGATTAGCCATATGAGCACTACAGATAATTATTTTCAAATGACCTTCACATAAAGAGTAAGTTCTAGAATATAAAAAAGCTTAAACTAAAAATAATTGTTTTAATTAAATTATTAAGTAAAATTTATGCACATAAAATTACTAGATATTATATTCACAAGAAAATTTGAGAACAATTCTATTTTTTAAAAAATTGTTACTTCAGACTTAGATTTAAAAATTATTCTCAAGCCTGCAAAGAACCATAACAACACAATTCAAAACCAAACAAACTGAGTTACCAAAAATTTTTAAAAATCACTAAACAATACAGAAAAAAAAAAAACCAAACAAGTAAACCATGCAGAAGAATCAAAATTAGAATGGTATGTCTTATCTACTAACACAAAGCACAAGGTTAGTCTTGGAGCTTGTTCCTTATTTGATTTCTGTTTGAGTCATAAGCACAGTAAATATGAAAAGACTGACAAATACACTTTACTAAATCCCAAAGAGTTTACAGGTATTAGCTGGAGAATTTTTAAACTTTAAAGTAATGTTTGTAAGAGAAAATAAATAATGTCTTTGATTAATTCAGTTGGATGTGGATTTCTTTCCAAAACATTCAACAAAATTGATGAAAATGAAAATAATCTGAAGCCATTTAATACTTCTAATTTGAATAAATATGAAGTATATTATACTTTATATTTATATTAGTTTATATATACTTTATATTATTTATATATATTTATATTATTTTAAATATACTTTATACTTGTATATATTATTTATAATATATTTATAAATATATTTTAAAAATAAATATAAAAATAAATACAAATAAAATATAAACACATACACATTAAATGCTATAAGAAGCAATAACACTGTACACATTTCTGAGATATGCATTCTTTTATCAATGCATATATCAAATATACAATACTATATTTTAAAATATATAAACTTAAGCACCCTCTTCTTTAAATTTTTCAACCAACTTTAACTTAGAACTCTGTGACTCAGAAGAAAGTCATTGCTATAAGGGCAAAGGATCCCAGAAAGTCTAGGCCTGTGACAAGGAGGCTTTCTCTGGTCTAAAAGGAACAGCCTCAAATTCAGTCATCAGGCTTGTCTTCATTGCCACAATCAATGCTGTTTTGCCTCAAAGAGTACTGGGAATGACATGAAAAGCATGGCTATGCTGAACCAACAGATAGAGCTGAAGATATGACCCTTCTCTGAAAATAACTATTTCTAGCAAAATACATTCAGTTCATTTGATTGAAGGCTGGGCATTACCATGGAAAGGGAGTCATATTAGAAAGTGAGAGAACTGAATTCTGGTCACATCTTGGTCACTAATTCTGGGACTAAAACATTGAATCTATCTGTGTGCCAGTTTTCTCATTGTAATGGATTATGGTATATAGTGAAATCAGGTTGGGAAGTTGAATGATTTGTAGAAGAAACTCCTATTAAACAAGAATAAATTTCAACAGCACACTTCATCGTCCAATGTGTCATTACCAGAGGTAGTCATACTAAAAGAGACATGGCAATGAAAAAAATTAGATGAGGGGAGGGAATTAAAGAGGAGGGACAGGAGACCTACTTGACAGCATTCATTTATGGAATGTGGGAAGGATGGAGATCATTTCTCAGTCCAACCATTTCTACCATCAGCCATCTGACACTACTAGGCAGAATGTAACGGTTTTCTTTCCCAAGACTATGAAGGTGAAACTATCAGTTATTCGACCATCTTCAATCTAGATATCTACCTACACATAACTTATTCATTAAAAGATCTCTTTCTCAAGCTATTTAGAATAATGCTCCTCAAGAAGAAACGTTTAGTTTAAACATTTCAAACTATATTATGAAATAAAGAAATGTTTTTACTTTGATTTTTCAAGTCCCTTTGCAGACATTGTTAGTCTTCAACTTCATACAAAATTGACAGTCATGACTTTTTATCATTTAAATCAAGGGTGCTCAATGTATTTTCATTGATCAAGAAGAAGACTAGAAGCAGTTAAAAATGCAATTTTGAGGGGCACCTGGGAGGCTCAGTGGATTAAAGCTTCTGCCTTCGGCTCAGGCCATGATCTCAGGGTCCTGGGATTGAGCCCCACATCGGGCTCTCTGCTCAGTGGGGAGTCTGCTTTCCCCTCTCTCCCTGCCTGCCTCTCTGCCTACTCGTAATCTCTCTCTCTCTCTGTCAAATAAATAAATAAAATCTTTTAAAATAATAAAAAATAAATGCAATTTTGAGGAGTGCCTGGGTGACTCAGTTGACTCAGTTGGTTAAGTGTCTGACTCTTGATTTCAGCTCAGGTCATGATCTCAGGGTTGTGGGGTCAAGCCCCACCTCTCCCTCTCTCTGCCCCTTGCCCCTTCATTCTCTCTCTCTCTCTCAAAAGAAAAAGATGCAACTTTGAAAGAGACAAAAATAGATTCACCAAAGGATATACAATAAAATTTTTCACAGATTGTTCATAATACCATATTAAACAAGAAGGTATTGTCATTGCAATATCTGCATGAGAATGCAAAGAATAATTCCACCAGATTTTTATACCAGAATTCTAACAATTCTAGTCATGAGAGATATTATAAGCCATGGTTTCTGTAAATGGTACAATTTTATTTTTTGTTGCCTCTTTGTTTTGCAATGATATTGGCTATGTGCCTGGTGCCTTTTATAAGAATACATTTCTAAGTAATATTTAAATAATTTAGCTTTATTATATGGTATTTACAGGAACAATAATAGATATTCATTTAAAACACCATTTAATACTGCATGCAGTCTCTAGTTCTTTCCCCTTTCTTAATGGTGAATGGAAAAATCTCTGTAAAATTTGAGGCATTAATAAATTTACTAGATGCTTTTTTTCTCTTTCTCTAAGGTTAACTAACTTGTTTTTAAATTCAGCATTTGTTAGCTTCTTCAATTCCAAGATTAATTTTTTTTGTTGCTCTAATGTAATGTTGCATATTCATTTGCAAAACAAAGACACATGGGCAAAAACTTCTGCAATATTGTCTGTCTAGGGACAGCTCTGAGGATTACAATATGCTCAGCTCTCAATTTTTTGAAACAACTTAGGGATGCAATCTTTAGTTGAATTTCAAAATGGATTCTAATTTTTACATGGATCCTTCTGGCAAGGAAATTCTGGGTACCTTAAGGAACTGAAATAAAAAAGTATAAGGCATAGATTCTTGAAATTCCCCCCTCCATCTAGATGAAAATGAGCATAGGAAAACATACTGTGATAATCCAAAACATTCATTATGAAAATCATGTAAGATTTGAAACTCTCTCTGCAAGCTGCATTTGATTACAAACTTCTCTTGGGACTATGCCTAGGTATTCTTGGGCTTGTGACCAGACTACATTGCTTAGCCTACCAACCATTACTGAACATGCTTTAATATCACTTAACTCCACAAGACCTATCCTGTGGAAAAGTCCACATTTGGCATACTTTCTATAGAGCCCTGATTTCTTTCCCCAAAATGTCATATTAAACTTAGTAGCATTGTTAAAATGCTCACTGCCCATATCTTCTGTAAAACTGCTGCTCATTTTTTTTAGATTTCTGAAAGCAGCACTTCTTTTTCCATTGGCACTCCATTAATATTAATCTCTCCCTGCTCTGTACCCATAGGTATCTGATGGCAATGCTAGCTTTACTCACACTGCAAAAGGAAATGCCCTGAATCTCATCCAGTAAGGACAGTAAATGAGTGGCCTGGAATGAAAAGGAGGCTGCAGAAGGAGAGGTGCAGGCAAAAGGGAGAAGCAGGGTCATAAAGAATATAGTTATTTGAATTATGCTATATTGAATCTTATGACCATATGTATTCATCACAGAGAGTATATAATCAAAAAATATCTAGGCCAAAATTGTTTTTCTCAGGTAGAGTATGGTCTGGGGCATGAACTAGAAGGGTACCCAATCCTAAAGGAAAGTTGTAAAGAGGCCTTTATATTCATATGGAAGGGACAAGGAAGGAGAAATTTTAGATTAATAGTCCTATAAAACACACTTTCATATAACTAATGTCTCTGTCTCAAACATAAGTTCCTCTTTAATTCTTAGAGGGTGATGATAAACTCTTAACTTTAATATTTCAGATCCTCCTTAGTTTGACTCCAACTACTTTTTCAGCTAACTTAACATGTCATGACAGCTAAACAATTCTACAACTTTGTTTTAATATTTTTTTTTGTCTCTTCATCCTCCCTCTAAAACATTCTCCCCTGGCTTCTTTACTTAAGCAAACCCCACTAATCTTTTAAGATACAGTTAAAAGTCTTCTTTGATGCTTTTCCTGCTTACCTCAACCGTATTTATGAACTCTCTTCAGTGACCTCACCTTCTTCTAACATCCTAAAACCCTGTATACTATTTATTTATTCATTCGACAAATGCTTATTCAGTTCCTACTGGTATAAAAGTGCATACCTGTACAAACAGCAAAAGTATAGTCCTCTAAGATTATAAGCTAGAAACGTAAGACAAGGTCATATACAACTACAATTCGAAATATAAATGACATAGGTAAAGTATAAACATGGTGCTATGGAATGTCAGAGAAGGAAAACTACATTTACATAGAAGAAATAAATGTAATTTTAGCAGGCATACTTAAAGTATTTCTTGAGGGTATGTCTAAGTGGCTCAGTCGATTAAGGTCCAACTCTTAATTTCGATTCAGGTCGTGATCTCAGGGTTGTGAGATGGAGCCTTGCATCAGGCTCCATGCTGGATGTGGAGTCTGCTTAAGATTCTCTCTCTCTCTGCCCCTCTGCCCCTCCCCCTAATTAAAAAAAAAAAAAAGTCATTCTAGTTTACTGTTCCTTGAAGTATTTTTAATATAATGCACTACAGAATTTTATTTTCACCTTGCTTACACTGTTTTGTAAGTTCTTTTTGGATATGGGGCCGTTCTCAGTCAGCTTACCTCTGGCTGAAAGTAACAAGAAATCCTGATTCAATTAGCTTAAACAATAAAAAGCTTATTTAAGAAATTTAGGAAATCCAGACATACCATAGTTTCAGGGTTAGTTAAGAGATCATTAAGATCAGGTACAAGGTAAGGATGTCCCCGCTCACCATTCCTTTCCAACACTGTACTGGGAGTTCTAGCCAAGGCAAGAACACAAGAAAAGGAAATAAAAGGTATACAAATTGGGAAGGAAGATATAAAACTCTTTGTTTGTAGGAGACATGATTATCTATGTAGGAAATTTAAAAGAATCAATAAGAAAACTCCTGGAACTGGGGCACATGGGTGGCTCAGTTGGATCAGCATCCAATTCTTAGTCTCAGCTCAGGTCATGATCCCAGGGTCCTAGGATCGAGCCCTGCACTGGGCTCCGTGTTCAGAAAGGAGTCTGCTTAAGGATTCTCTCCCTCCGCCCCTCTCCCCCTCCCTTTCTCAAATAAATAAATCTTAAAAAAGAACAAAGGAAGGAAGGATGGAAGGAAGGAAGGAAGGAAATTCCTGGAACTAATAAGGGATTATACCAAAATTGCAGGAAACCAGGTTAGTTTGTAAAAGTCAATCATTTGTCTATACACTAGCAATGAAAAAGTAGAAACTGAAAGTAGAAACACAATATAATTTAGATTAGTACCCAAACAATGAAACACTTAGTTATAAATCTAATAAAATATGCACAAGATCTATAGGAGGAAAACTACAAAACTTTGATGAATGAAATCAAAGAAAAACTAAATAAATGGAGAAATATTCCATTTTCATGGACAGGAAGACCAAATATTATCAAAATGCCAGTCCTTTCCAATTAGATATATAGATTCAATGCAATCCCAATCAAAATGCCAACAGCTTATTTTGTGGATATCAACAAACAAAGTCTAAAGTTTATATGGAGAGGCAAAAGACCCCGAATAGCTAACCCATTCATGAAGGAGAAGAAAAAAGTTGGAGAACAGAAACTATGTGACTTCAGGACTTACTATAAAACTAGGGTAATCAAGACAATGTGGTATTAGTGAAGGAATAGACAAATAAATCAATAGTAAAGAATAGAGAGCACAGAAACAGACCTACATAAATATAGTCAACTGGTCTTTGACAAAGGAGCAAAAAGCAATACAATAGAGAAAAACAAACAGTCTTTTCAACAAATAATGCTAAAACAAGTGGACATCCTCATACAAATTTTAAAAAAATGAATATAGACACAGACCTTACACTTTTCACAAAAATTAACTTAAAATGGATCACAGAACTAAATCTATAATGCAAATCTATCAAACTCCTAGAAAATAACATGAAAAATCCAGATGATTTTAGGTTTGGTGATGACTTTTTAGAAGCAATATCAAAGGCACAATCTACAAAAGAAAGTATTGATAATCTGGAACATATTAAAATTTAAAACTTCTGCTTTGAGGAAGACACTGTCAAAAGAAGAAGAGGATGCACAGACTGAAATATATGCAAAAGATACATCTGATAAAGGACTATTATCCAAAATAGGCAAAGAACTCTTAAAATTCAACAATAAGAAAATGAACAATCCAATTTTAAAAACTGACCAAAGACCTTAGTAGCCACCTCATCAAAGAATATATACAACCAAAGAAGACGTACAGATGGCTAACACACATATAAAAAGATGCTCAACATCACTAATCATCAGGGAAATGTAAATCAAAACTATAATGAGATACTACCTCACAGCTGTTAGAATAGCTATTGTCAAAAAGACAAGAAACAATAAATGTTGGTGAGATTTTGCAGAAAAGGGGAACCCTGGTGCACTGTCGGTGGGAATGTAATTTGGAGCAGCCACTATGGAAAACAGTATGGAGTTTCCTCAAAAAATTAAAAATACACTACCCAGCAATTCCACTTATGTGTATTTATCCAAAGAAAACAAAAACACTAATTTGAAAGATACATGAACCCCCATATTCATTGAAGCATTATTTACAATAGCCAAGATACAGAAACAGCCAGTGTTCATCATGGATGAGTAGATAAAGAAATATATATATACACACACATGCTGAAATATTATTCAGCCATAAAAAAGAAAGAAATTTTGCCATTTGTGACAACATGGATGGACCTCATGGGCATTAAGTGGAATAACTCAAGACAGAGAAAGATAAATACCATATGATTTCACCTAGAGGTACATTCTAAAAAACAAAACGAATGAACAAACAAAAAGCAGAAACAGACCCATAAATACAGAGAACAAACTGATGGTTGCCAGAGAGAAGGAGGGGTAAAGGGATGGGCAAAATGGGTGAAGGGGAATGAGTGAGGGAGGTACAGGCTTCCAATTACAGAATGAATAAGTCATGGGGATGAAAGGCACAGCATAGGAATATAGTCAATGATATTGTAATAGCATAGTATGGTGACAGATGGTAGCTATACTTGTGGTGAGCATAGCATAATGTATAGAGTTGTTGAATCACTATGTTATATGACTGAAACTAATGTAACATTGTGTGTCAACTGTACTTCAATAAAAAAAGATATATGAATTACAACTATGCATAAGAAAAAATGTTCTACATCATATGTCATCAGGGAAATACAAATTAAAACAATATGAAATACCACTACACACCTATTTGAATGTCCAAAATCCAAAGCACTGACATCATCAAATGCTGGTGAGGTTGTGCTGCAGTGAGAACCCTCATTCACTGCTGGTGGGTGGGGAGAGGATATGCAAAATGGGACAGCTACTTTGGAAAACAGCTTGTTGGTTTCTTAAAATCTAAACATAACCTTAACATATGATACAGCAATCATGCTCCTTGGTATTTACCCAAAGAGGCTGAAAACATGTTCATATAAAAACCTGCATAAGGATGTTTACAGCTGCTTTATTCAAAATTATCAGAACTTGGAAGCAACCAAGATGTCCTCAGTTAGGTGCATGGATAAAAAAACTGTGGTACATTTAGACAATTGAATACTATTCACTGCCAAAAAGAAATGAACTATCCAGCCCTGAACAGACATGGGAAAACCTTCCATACATAGTACTAAGTGAAAGAAGCCATTCTGAAAAGGTCACATCCTGCTTGAGTCCAACCATATGACCCAGAAAAGTCAAAACTACGGAGACAATAAAAAGATCAGTGGTTGTCAGAGGGTAAGGGCATGGGAGGGATAAATAGGGCACAAAGTGTTCTTAGGAGAGTGAAAATACTCTTTATGATACCACAATGAGAAAGACACATGTTATTAAACGTTTCTGCAAACCCATAGAGTGTACAACACCAACAGTGAACCTTAATGTGAACTGTGGACCTATTGTGTCTGTGTAAGTTCATCAACTATAACAAATGAACCACTCGGGTCGGGGGATGTTGATAATGGATGAGGCTGTGCTCATGTGGGGGCACAGCTATAAAGGAAATCTGTACCTTCCCCTCAGTTGTGAACCTAAAACTGCTCTAAAAAAACAAAGTCATTAAAAAAAAGTCATTCACAAATCATTCACAAATGTTTTACATCAGTATCCAAATTTTGCAAGAGTTCTATGAAATGGATTATATATTTTTATATGTTATTAAAACTCTTCAGTGAATTTCCACTACATTTAGAAAAACTCAAACTCATTAATGCGGGGTAAAATAAAATGCTGGTCATTTCTAACCTCTCCTATCTCGTTTCAGACCACTACAGCTCTCGGCACTACCCCTGAAGCCATACTAACTTCTTTCTTTCCTTCATCTATACTAACTCATACTCCATATTGAGTCTTTGCCCTTGGTTTTCTCTTGATTTGGAAACCTATAGCCTCAGTGTTGCACAGCCAGCTTCTAGGAAAAACTTAGCGTTCACATCATCTCCACAAAGAGGTCTCTCTAGACTACCTAATCTAAAGCAGATTCCCTTAATCTTTATATACCACATCACTGTTTATTATCTTCAGCAAATTATCAACATTAAAAATTATCTTGTTAACTTTTCTGTGTACTCCTTTATCTTTGTCTATTTCATTCCTCTACAATATAAGCTCTACAAAAGCAGGGACCTGGTTTATTTTATTTACTGCCGAATTTCTAGCACCTAAAGCAGTACCTAGCATAAACTACTCACTCAACAAATATTTGTTGAATATATGAATATCTACTTTCCTGTTTTCTCTAAAAATATGTTTATTTTTTTAAAGATTTTATTTATTTATTTGAGAGAGAGAGAGAGAGAAAGAGACAACAAGAGTGGAGGGGAGGAACAGAGAGAGAGGGGGAAGCAGGCTCCCTGCTGAGCAGGGGGCCCAAGGCGAGGCTTGATCCCAGGACCCAGAAATCATGACCAGAGCTGAAGGCAGACACTTAACTGACTGAGCCACCCAGAGGCCCCTAAAAATATGTTTAGATGAGGATGGCAAATGTAAAGTAGAAACTGTTGTGTAGAGAGACAAAGATATGAATTGTCTTCTAACATTAATTTTATAACATTCTTCATAATCAACATTGTATTTCTGAAATCTTTTTCTACTACCTAGCTCTGTCAAAATAACAAACAGCATTCCCAAGTGAGCATATCTTTTAAAGTAAGTCTAGAAAACAGATTTGGTTTTAATAGCATTTTTGCCCTTCTTATTTGGGAAAAGACTCTCATCTACAAAAGCAGAAAGAATCCTTGTGAACTTACATGTGCTGCTTTTTCCATCCCAGTGCATTTCTACCCTGCCATGGAACCTTAAATATAAGAAAGTCATGGAGGACCTAAAGGAGGTATAGGTAAGTAGTTAATGCCCATTACCTTCATAATCTTCCACTCTCCTGTATTCTACTCTATCACAATTCATCAGACCATGAATGATTTTTATGTGTCCATAAATATTATCTAAATTGACCAAAGTCTTAGTCCCTCAGAAAGCAGGGGCTGAAACAAAACCTCATGTACTTCTGTTTTATCAGAGGATGCAAACTCAGGGAAGCATAAGTGAGAGAGAGCAGAATGAGGATAGGAAGAACAGACAAGCTAAAAATTGGGTATTTTTATGGAGCTAGTATCACATACAACTGGTTGTTGAACATTGGAAGGCCCAACACATTCATTATCAAAATGGAAAGTCTCTTTTGGTCACCAAAAGGGGAGGATTTTTATCTACTAGTTCCATTCTCCATTGGTCAAAAGTTTGTTGTGCAGAGTGTCTTCACTTCTGGCCTCTAGTCTTCTGTTCCATCCCTCCTCCCACCTGCACTTCTGGATACTTGTATAAATGCTAAGCTGCTCTATTAGGGTCTTCTGACTCAGTATCAACAAGGAAGCCAGATGGCAAGAGGAGAAAACCTCAACATGATCATAAGAGGATATATAGTCAAGTGATGTCTGCATGTAGTTTGTCAGAGTCTAAGCAGAACTGGCCTCCTCAGTGGTGCCTGAGACAGGACAAGTTGCCAAAACAATGGAGACAAATAGGTACTACAGATCTCAAGTGTGCCTGGTACAATTACCCAGTCCACTTTTCAGTACTGAGTAAGTAATCTTACTGTAAATCTTTGAAAAAGCCATAATTATTGAAATTGAAATCAAAAACAATAGAATAAGAAGTATCTACCTTTAGGGGAAAAGAATCTCCATTTATTGACTGATGGTTTTGTGACAAGTATGGCTGAGCTTTCTTTTAAGCACTTTTCATATGTTAATTTTAAGGCAGGTGACAATGAGGTCCTGCTGTTGAGCAGTCCTCTCAAAGCTTCTAAGAATCAGAAATGCTTTGGACTTTGGGCTAAGAAAGGAAAATGGGGGAAAAAATGAGAAAACACAGGAAAGCAGAAAAAAAAGTGAGAAGAAAGAAGTAGTTCAAGTAACTGTAGTGACTCTCCCTAATTGCTTTATGAGCTATTCAGGGACATCTGTGCTGCTGATATTCAAGCTTTGACCTTAAAAGAGGACCTAGACAGAAGAGCAAAGTGAACAATCGTTTAGAAGACAGGGACAATTCGAATCAGCTATAGAAGTCCAGCAAGAAAGCACAAGTAAACTTTAATCAAAAGAACTTTGAAAACTTGATTAAAATCAAGTATCATAAAAGAATCACTAGTAAGTACAAGCCCTGATATTAAAGAGGCCTGAATGCCTTGCATAACCAACTCAGGATGGTGAAAGACAGGATTATCATCTTGGTGTTTTTTTTTATAGAATTACAGACCAAAAGGAACTTTGGTGATCATGGGATCCCAAATCTTCAAATACAGAGAAGGAACTGCAAACTTGAGGAAGTGAGTGACTTGGCCAAAGTCACATAGTAAGCTAATGGCTCCAATAAGACCAGAACACAAGACTCCCAGTCTTAATGTCAATGTTTTTCAATAACCTCAGGAGATTTAACTTTCCTAGGGCAAACACAAAGTAAACATTTTCCTTCACTCGAGAAAAAATTAAATTAATAAACAGGATGAAAATAGGACTTTCAATTATTTTTAAGTTATATATATATTATATATAAATATATGACTAATGACGTTTTAGGAAAAAGTACACATGCAAAGAAATGTGTTTACTTTTTGATATTTGAACACAATTTTTTCCTAGTCATAAAAAACAGATTTACTGGCCTGATTGATAGGAAATTACTAGCTAAAATCAAACCCACAAAGAACCATTGGCTACCCATTGCTTCATTTCATCCTATTCAAAGACTCCCATAAATGCTAAATCTATATCTATTCATAGAACAATGAACTGCCAGCTTCTGCTCTAATGTACCACATTATCTACATTGACCAGATCGCTGCAGAATCTTGGCAAGGATTCCTTCTGTTAGAAAACTAATTCATTGCAGTCAGACACATATTTATGCTTTATTTATGTCTATTGGACAAAGGATTATTAAACAGAATGGATGTTAAGATTACATTAAAAGGTCTGACAGAAGGCAGACCTTCAGAGTGAAGACTCTGTCCTCCCTTTAAGTCAACCCAGTGCAAGTCCCTGCGAGGAACCCCACATAGACACAGTCTGCTTGTTTCGTGATCGCGTTTCGCGTTTGTCGGGGCAGAAGCAGAGGGTTCACGACTTAGAGAAAAATCTTGCCCTCCTTTTAAACAGGATCATAAACAACATTATTTTGTTTTGTTTCACTACATTGGTAGTGCTTCTGCTGTTCTAAAATCTGCCTGTGCCGCAAGGGTCCTGGAGGTAAGCTGCTGCCAGGGACGCAAGTGGCTTGATTTGCATTGACTTCCGGTGACCTCCCTGCAGGCAAAGCCCTGAGGACACCCTTCTGGAAGTACAGGCAGAGTTTAAAACACAGGTCTTGCCTGTATGATATTTTTAAATTGGCAGAGTTAAGAGAAAAAGCAGCAAAAATTATTACTAACATGCTTCATTTTCTCCCAAAGCGCCTCAAGAGTCTCCAGAAATATTTAGCAACACTCCCACTGCATTTGTATTATTTAGATTTATTTTACTTGGAATAAAATCATTTCTTTCCAACCCACATGTCCGAGGTTTCTCATTATCCTCGGAGCAGTCACATGACAGATGGTAATGGCTTCTTCTGTGCTGAAAAATGTCAATTGTCACGCTGTAGAGAGATTTTACATTGTGTTCGAAATCTGCTGCAGAGAATAGTGTCAGTCTTTTAAATACGGCAAAAGGCTTGACCCTACTATTTCATCTAAAGTGCCGGTACTCACAGCTGAGAGGGATGTAGAAGGATCTGACTGCATCTGAGATATTAACGAAAATATGTTATTTTTTCTTCCAATATTCGGGTGATTCAGAAAAAGAGCAGTGTGTATGGGGGAGGCAGTATTTTGTAGCTATTGTTGTTATTGTTTTTATATATGTTTGATTGGGTACTTGCTTGTTGTTGTTGTTGCTGTTGCTGTTTTCCTGAATTGTGTGTAAAATTATGCCTATAAACACGACGTATTTTAGATGAGGGCTGTTCTACTGAAGCACGCATAGAAACTTTTTTCTCTCCTATGAATAACAAATCTTTAACAAGGACCCTAGCAAACGTCTTTGGGAGTGTACCTCTATAGACTTGTTAATTTTATTTTATGGACAGTAGAATCACAGTAAATTTTAACCACTAAATGAATGCTTGTGGAAATTAACTGAGACAAATCTAAAGTGTGAGTTTCACTTGACATCAGTAAGAACAGAGAAATAGACCCTGTGGCTTTAGGTAAATGTATCACGTGTGTTATCCCTTAATCTAAACGGAAAACAAATTTCACCATTCGCTCACCTCTTTCTAAAAATGAGACAATTCTGCAAGAATATTCTACTTGATCCCATTCTTCCTGATTTAAGTTGAATAATTTAGTTCAATAAAAATTTCCTGAGCATGTACTGAGCTCTAACGATACAAAGATGAATAAGATCAAGATAGGTATACAAGTCACTTTAATATAAATCAAGTACTATTTAAAGGTATAAGCAAAATTGTTTAGAATCAGAGGAGACGGATTGATCAGGAACGTTTTCACATAAAAAATAAGATTTTTACCACCATCTTAAAAAATAAGTTTTTATTTTTCACCACATGGAGGTAGGAGATGTGGAAGATCATTTTAAGTAGTGGTAAGAGTGTGAAGGTATCAAAGTATATGAAATACTTGGAAATATTTGGAAAATGTAAGTCAGGGAGAAGCTATCCAAGGTGTTTGCTGTGTATTCATGGCTTTGTTTGTTTTAAGCAAACTCATCTTGGTATTGAAAAAATAACCTTGAGAGTATTGGGAAAAAAATCAATTTGAGGGGAGAGACACTAGGTCAAGTGGCCAGTTAAAAGGATTTCTATAATATTTTATAACAGACAAGGGCCTGGACTATAAGAGTTATGTATACAGAAAGACAAGATTAGAAAGGAAAAGAGAGAATATGAAACAAATTGGATGTGGGATTTGAGAAAGAAATGAATCAGAACCTTTAAAAAAGGTTTATAGGTAGCAAGAATGGTAACCAAAAGAGCTAATGTAGAAACAGTATTCAGTCAAGTTAATGTGTTTGATTGGGGATATTTGAATTTGAGAGACCCAAGGCAGAAAACTTTGACAACTAACTACATAGCACTTTTGTCTCTCTGAGTTGGGGATTTAGATTTGGGGAGCATGAACCTAAGTGACAGAGAAGGCATGGGAGCAGATGAGGTCCTTAGAGAGGATGTGAACTAAGCCAACACCTGCAGGAGCTGGGCTGAGGAGTGGCTGGCTCCTCACCAGCACGTCGGGTCAGTACACCCCACAGGCCTTGGCATACTCCCGCCTCCTCAGGCCACTGCTGACTTCTTGGTCCATTTCTCAGGCAAATCCCTGCAGACTGCATGGCCTGCAATCTTTAGTAAAAACCTCAGGTCCTAGCAAAGTCTACATCAATAAACTGAGAATAAAAATAGAAGGTAGAATATTCCCCTTTAGCAATTTGGTTCAATTTTATCTCTGAAAATTATATTTATATATGTTTTGAGTTTTTTCATTGAATTAGGCATGTAAAAGCTCTGCCTTTTATGAACTTTGATCATCAAATTATATATGATTTTTTTCTGTTGAAAATAAATAAAAGCATTTCAGATTTTTTTTAACAGACAGTGCTACCTTAAGGCTAATATTTACTTAAGTCATTCTTACCTTAACATACACTATAGATAGTTTTAAAAGCTGGTGAAAAATCTGTCTATATACTTTACTCTTCAGCACCATTTTCCAGTGTTCGCTGTTGAGAACTTCTTCAGAATTAGATTACCACTTTGGTTTTCAGCACATTACCTACTAAAGAAGCTCAACTGTTTTTGAGTATATTTCTTCTTGGCTTAGGAAATATTGAGTATAGATATTAAATTCTAAATTTCCTTTCCCAGACATCCAGGTGAAAAACTGGGGGGAAAAAAATCAGTATAAGATTTTAAGCAATGTTTAATTAAATCGATTTAATATAATTTAATATACAATCATTAGTTACCCATGTCTAGCTGTTCCTTGCAGTAATTCTAAACATTGTATTTAGAATGTTAAATACTATCTTACTTTTGTGGGTGATATGGGGGAGTGGGAAAGCAAGGAAGTAATGCATGAATAGATAACTAAAAAAAAAAAAAAATGCAGAAACCTCTGTGGTTTGTGATACATGTTATAAGAGAGATTTTAGTAAAGCTTTCTACAGTATTTCTTCTAATGAGAAAATTATATTCCAGACAAAGGGGCTAGCATAAATTGTCAGAAAGGTAAGAGCACATGGTTTGTTGTGTAAACAAGACATAAATCATAAAAATCCTAGAGTGGCCTTCGTAGAGTATTTAGTGTGTTCCTGTGTAGCCAAATCTCTAAGAAAGAGAAGGGACTCAGCCTTTCTCACGATGACATAAGGAAAAGTACTAGGGATACAGCAGCCGCTCTTGGTCATCTACCAACATCTACCGCGTTTACCTTTGGAGAACTGACCTCAAATTATTGGAGCTACTTTACCAGCAAAGATAAAGAAGGAGAAGTTTCTGGGAATGCATACTGCCATTCCTTCCCTGACCTCCTCTCCCCTTTGCTTCCCCACCCAGGACTGATGGGTGCCAGAGTATGGAGAACCCAGATCTTTTGCTGACAGTAGCACCAACGGAGCTGTGTAATTTATACTCTGGAGCTCCCCCAGTGGGAATCAGGTTGAGGCTTTGCCTGTCTGACATTATTTATATACCCTCACTTTGATTCTTCCCCATCTCTGTCTTGCTCCCCTCTCTCCCTTACTGGATTCTCCTGGGAGCTCTGCCTTGATACATTCCACGCACACAAATGTCTGAGGGTCTGTTCTGGAAGCAAGGCTGAAAATATACCCAGGATTATATCACGGAGTATCATGTAGACCAGTCTCAAGTTTCTAACTGAAATTTGTTATCTTCCAAGTATTTGACATAGTTTAGACACTGTCCTTTCTTGGCAGGTTTAATTCTAAATAGAAGTAGGCATGTCCCTAACATTCATGGGGTTTCAGGCAAAAGTATTAATAAGACCCACATACCATAAATTAACCTAAAACTTCTAAAAAATGTACAATATCTACTCTCCTATCTTTTCAACAGTTATTCAGTATTTTAAAGTTGTCCACATTTGTGAATTCAGAATCACACAGTGAAATAAAAAGAGAAGCAAGAAAATGGATGCTAGATGCAAATGGGAAACAATACATTGTTATGTAAGAATTTTTTTCTTATCTAGGTAACACCCAGTCAAACCCTTTCACATTCTAACTCTTGGGCAATGATACCACCTGGATCCTTTGTATCATTCAGACAGAGTTGCCGTTTATCTAAAAAAAGAGTAGGAGGATGTTGAAAAGCATTTCCTTGGGTGCGGTACTATGCTCATCATGAGAATAAATGTTTAGAGATATCTAAACATCTGTGCCAGCATTAAGTGCCCAATCCCAAGTATCCGGGGTGCCTATTTCCTTAATAAATTGTGTGTGTGTGTGTGTGTGTGTGTGTGTGTGTGTGTGTGTGTGTGTTTATAATCGGTGAGGCATTCTAAAACATAAGGCCAGGGCCTCAGGTCTGGGGTTATACTAAACTTGCCCAGGTCTGAGGTTATACTAAACAGGAAAATTTCAACTTTATTTTATGAGCACCATTTCCATAGGAAAATATGCTGAAACAGTTCTGTCTGAAGGTTTAAAAAGTGGAATCTGTACATAAAAGAATAAAGATTAGATAGTGTTTCAACATAAGATACAAAATGATACACATGGTTTTGTAAGTTAAAATGCATTTCACCAGCTTGATCTCTTTCATATGAAAGATACTTACATTGACGTACATTCCAGAATATGTAAGACACATACAATTTCAATAAACCTATATTTATACATTGCAAACAACAAAAAGACATAGTTTCCTTTTGTCTTGGAATTCATTACAGTAGACAGCATATAATGCCAGTAGACTGTTGTTTACTTAGTGGTATCAAAAAACAGAATTTCAAGAATATTCTTCAAGAGGTATTTATAATAAAAAGTAGTTCGATTCAGTAATGCACAGTAAGGTTAAGTTAGCAACCCCTGAAGGATGTTTTATTCTAGAAAAGACATCATTTCAAATAATAGAGAATACAACTTACATGTTCTAATCCAAAAAGCTATGTAAGCTATGCTACAGAATGGAAAAGAATATAACTAGGAGTTTAGAGTCACCAGCTATTGCCCCAAGAGGGTCAGTAAGGCATTTAAGTCTGACACTAACACACACACTTAATCTCTCCTCTTTGGCAGGACCACCACACAAAAGCATCCAGTGTTGCTATTATAACATTGAATTGTGAGAGCAAACATTTAATACTTGTTTGCTGAATAAATGAATAAATAAAAGATCAATCCATTTTGACCGCTATTTCCAGAATTGCAGAATGAGGAAGCTTACACTACTACTGAATAATTAGGTTGTGTTTGTATACATCTGATCCAGGTTTGGAAATAATTCAATAAAAATAGGACCTCATTATACTATTCAATGTAACATTTTGAGATGGTTTGTATCTCTTTTCGTTTTCTAACCGGCGAGTACCTATACCCGAAATAAGCTACCTGCAGTGCTATGGTTAACGGTAACTTGAGTGGGATGTGATAATAGAATCGTAGGTAATTAATCTGTATTTCCTTTACTAGTTCTCGAATTTTTGTTACACTGCAATGCATTTACACTCCTGATTCAGAACTTTCAGTTCTACTCCTACTGTGAAGAAAAAAAAGTGCATAAGCTATCTTGGGATTTTCAAAACGCTGTGCATCTTGTGCCGGTACGGATCATAAGACTCTTTGTCTGAACTTCGTGTTACTTGCATGGAAAAGCATGAGTAAGTTCTTCTCTGAAGTTCTAAAGAAACGTTAACATGCATATGCTTGAAAGGAAATGAGCCACGAATTACAGAACTTCCCAGCATGCAGGCTTGTCCAGTCTTGGCTCTCAATTCCTTCTAAAACTCTTGGCTTTCCCGAAATAAATGTCATGTGCAGATTTTGTTCATATCCCAGCAAAGGTGTCCCACAACTTTACAATGGTTTGCCCTGGCCTCAAACAAAATTGCCTGTGTTGGGGTAGAGACTCAAAAAAATATATATATGTTTATGTTGAAATGACTCAAGTCCAGACACAATTTCTCATTTTCCTTTCAATGTGTTTTTCAAAAACCAGGGCATAGGTCTGCCTGAAAGTTGGAAACATTTTTGACAATAACTTGGAATTTCCTCTACCCTAATATACCAGCTTCAAAATGAATTATGGAACCATTTTAATAGCAGGTAAAGAGCTCCAAAGCAACTGCCTACACACGGACTGTCTTACACAAGACAGCAATACCTAGAGTGGGTAGAATAATTGGTAATGATGGTTTTTTTAGGGAAATATGTTGTTGTCATTCAGTCGAAATGCAGAAATTTAGAAGAGTAAGATTTATACAATCATTTAAGAAGAAGAAATAGAATAATAAAATGCAATATAATGCTTATATATTGGCAAATATGAAATGTTTTCAGTCTTCACTTTCCCTCATGGGGAAAAAGTGTTTGTTTTTGCTTACACATTTTTTAGTTTAAATAAGTTATCACAAATATTTCAATATATTTGCAGTTTTGAACCAGTTCAAACTGAATGAACACTTATCACTGTGAAATGTATTAGAGAGAGAAGGCAAAGTTATTTATATTTCCTTCAATAACTCAAAATGTAATTGGAAAGACAAGATAGACCCATATATATTAGTTTGTACTTGAGATATTTACAGAGTTGGAAAAGTGTTTTAGTCTCCCTACTTAGATATCAAAGTTCTGTTAAGGCACCAGAGCTAAATTTCCTTGTCGATTCATAATGATCATCCAGTCGTAACATTCTGTCTATTATCTTAAAAAGCTTGTTGCCTTTCTCTAGGTGTTAGGCGGGCAAGATGTAACTTGAAATTCATCTGACCATATCAGAAGAAACCAAGAATTCAAGATAAGACCTAGATCTCTCAGTATTCATGGGTGAATTGTTTCCAGACAGCAAAATTCACTAGAAGAAAATATAAGCTACTCCCAGGATAAAGCAGTTGAGTTAGTGGCAAGGTGAGTTACCCTGGTTCTCCCCACTTCCCCTACTTCTTGGTTATGAAGTGTGGGCATTTATAAGGTCCAGTTGTGAAAGGGATGAGATCTAGAGAGGAACATGCAATGGAAGTCTGAAGGAAAGATCTCAGAGATCTTGGAATATGAGACTTTAAATGAGACTCAATGAACAGTTATATTTCTCAAGAAAAAAAAGGAAATATGGTCTTCTCATTCAATTAGTCAACAGAAAGGACTTCATCATGTAATACTTGCAACAAAAAGTCCGCATTAGCTAATTTGGTTAAGAAGGCATATGACAGTCAGCTTTCATTAGTTTTGATGTTTTGTTTGTTTGTTTGTTTTTGGGTTTTTTTTGGGGGGGTTAAAGACTTTATTTATTTATTTGACAGAGAGAGACACAGCGAGAGAAGGAACACAAGCAGAAGGAGTGGGAAAAGCAGGCTTCCGGCCAAGAAGGGAGCCTAATGCGGTGCTCCATCCCAGAACCCTGGGATCACGACCTGAGCCGAAGGCAGACGCTTAACAACTGAGCCACCCAGGTGCCCCCAGTTTTGATGTTTGAATGCCAAAATTTACTTGACTCAAAGAGGTTTCTTTTACTTAAATTCTTACTAAAATTTCTAATAAAGTTGTTTTCTACTTTTCTTCTACTTTTCATAAGATGACATAATAAGTAAACAAAAAGGGTCAATTGGACACAGATGGTAAATTACAATGACTCTTTTTTCCTGGTATATTGCAGGTTAAGGACAATTATATACAGATACACATAATTCTTCCAAGTTTTAATAAGACTGGCATTCCTTCTAAGTGACTGCCAGGCTTCAGTTTTGGGGGAAAATAAGGAAAGCAAATTGTAGCCTTAATATCATTACATTTTGCAAAGCTAAGAATATTGGAATGGAGAGAAAGATGATGCTATTTAACGTATGTGGGAAAAAATGGGAAAGAGAACTAGTATTGGGTGGGCAGGGGAATGAAGAAAGGTGGAAATAGTGAATCTGATCTTATATCTGACACATCATTAGTTGTCATGGAAGTATAATAAATTCCATGTGATTTTTGACATTTCGAATGGAATATTTGGAAGACACTGGAGATTTATGTGCTAAGCAAGGCCGTCCATAGATACAAGGATCTCATCATAAAAGGAATGCCTGAAGTTGACAGATGCAGCTTCAAAAAGACTAGGAGTGGTGTGCTAGACCTGGTTTGTACAAGCTTATGAGGACAACTGTTGAAGTGTCAGAAATTTTGCAGCCAATTGTTAGATGACCATTATTAAAAATTAGATGATAGAAACATAATTAATGAATTATAAGCAAAGGTAATAAATATTCAAAATACATCACTTTCAAATTATTTTACTTTATTATTATTATCTATGCTCTTGAGGTTATTTATGTACATCTACTGGACAATGTATTCTTACAATGTGTGGTGTGGTACAAATGACAGTTGTGTGCTCTTCCCAATTCTTCACTTAGTGACATAAAGTGGCCAGTTAAAAAGCTTATTTTTATGATAGACTGCCAGCAAGATTTTGGAATTATTTGATAAAGTAATCCCCCAAGTTAGAATGAAATCTTTATAGGAAAAGAGGATCCACGTTACAATTAAACTGCTCTGTAATAGTTTCTGGTTACACTTAAGGGTAGAAACCGAGGCCTCACTATAAGTGGTGATTGAAAATAAAAGCCTAGAAGTATCTGCATTTCACTTGATTACTATTAAAGAGCCAATAGACTGTTTTCCTTTCATTAAGGGAGGTAATGTTCCTAAGAACTTAATGAGTTTCTTCATCAGTTCTTGGGGTGCTTATAAAGTTCCTTTGAAACAACTCATCAAATGGTCATTTATACCCACTCTAGAACAAGTATGCCAGAGACCTATAGAAATGATCCTTTCCTTCTTTCCAATTTTCCCTAGGTAAACAACAGAATGGGCCCCATTTAGCTCCAAAAGGATCAGATTTTCAAATAAGTTGCGAAATTAAGATTCTTCTTAAAAATGATTAGAAACGGTCCCTTTTGAAAAAGATATAAACAAATTTCAATATTGCATGTTAGAAACCCTGTTAGAAAGGATGTCTCTTCACATAGTAAGTAAAGGAGATGAAGGAGAGAACCCTCAAGTTATTTCCAAACTCTCACAGGAACCCAGGCCCGTTTCAGACCTGCGGTATGGAAAATGGGCTGAAGGGGGTGGGAGGGTGTTGCAAGGACCAGCCCCAGCACATTCCAGCACACTCTATTCTGTTTGCTCAAACTCCATTCCTGAAAGGCAAGAGGATCTCTCTCCAAACCTGTTGGCATGGAGACTTTTAGAGACATATATTTGAGACTTAATCCAAGAATAAGAACAGCTAAAACACGAGACAATATTTCAGAAAAGATCTGAGGACAATAAAAAAAATATTTTCTCACCTCAAAAGAAGCCTGAGTTATTTTGAATAGGAAATCATAAAATTTAAGTTGAGGAGAAACCCCAGAACATATTAGATCATCCAAGTTCTCTTAAAAGAGACAACGTGTACCAAGAGAAAAAAAAAAAGATGAGAAATCCTTCCAAACTCCAGAGGCCTATTTAGTCGGCAGGTGACTTTCCAAAAGTTGCTGTTACATTCCATGTATATGTACTCTTAGCCTGAAAAGTAAAAAAAGACTTCAGGACTTAAACAACTCGTTATAGCACCTGGCTTTTTAAATCACGGAAAAAGTTGCCTGTAACCTAGTTTTCTTGTAAATTAGTTTTCAACTACTTTGATTGAGTTTAAGGGTGTTGTAGTAACTTATTTCTGGCTAACTCCAAACACCCATCAAACTCTTCTTTAACCAAAGCAACACAATCTTTTCCTCTACCCACACCAAAGCAAGCAAATCATTAAAAAAAAGAGAGCACTTTTCCCTCCTGGAAGATAAAAATGCATGGTGGATAGATTGAAAGAAGGAAAGATAAGGAAGTTAGAAATCACACGTGGATAAAGAGAGAAAAGGAAGTGCTGCCATAATAAAAATGGTAAACTTTTGGAATTCAATGTAGTCTTTGCTGACTCTAGTCAGTTCAGCCTATAAAACGATCAAAGGAAGAATTCTAAGGAGAACTGTAAACAAACGGCTCTTAAGTGCAGGTTCACATGATAAAGCATTCACTCCAGCACTTTACTGGCTTCTTCAAGAATCTCTTCTAAGACTGAAAGTAAAGTTTATAAACAAAAACCCAAAAAAACAAAAAAACTTTCTTCATCCCAATCAGCAAGGCAGGTGCCAGGTGCTGTGACTGTGACTTCTACAATACTGCTCCCACGCCCCCCCCCACACTGCCCCGCCCTCTCCACCTCCTACCACCTCCAACACCCACGACTCCAAAAAAAGGTTAAAGAATGTGTCTCACCTGAATGCCTGTGAATTCCTGTGCTAGAATTTTTAGTATTTTACCAAAAAAGAAAGTTGGTCATTTTGAAATATATAAAATGCAATCCTATTTAGAGCAACGGTGAAATCAAACATTGTGTGCTCACTGTGAAGTTTGCAACATTTGACAAATTGTAATTCTGTTCTTCGCAAACTTCTAAACACTTCCTGCTAAGTGACAACAAGCTTCAGCAAGTTTCTACAAACCTTCTGCAGCTTCTTCATCTCACTATAAAGAACAGATGCCGTTTAGGGGCTGCTGTGAGCTCTTCTGTTCTCTGTACAATATGTGCACGTACAAAAAGGAGTTCACATTCGATGAAAATGTGATAGCCAAGGCCTCCAGAAAGCTTTAGCAGTAAATGCACAGCACTCCAACAGCTGGCCTAAATCAAGGGGTCTCTGTCAATCACTGAGAAATGTGACAGACTTGTAACTTTGTGGCAAAAGCGACAAAATTTACAGTTTTAGAGAACCACATCAATAACAAAATAATTTGTGTTATTAAAATATACAAAGATGCTCCAAATTGTTTTCTAACAAGTTTAATGAAAGTGAATGTATATTTTCATATTTAATATTAGAAAAACTAAAAAAGTAGGTAAATATAGTTCTACTATATATAGTAGTCATTTTCATGTAAATCATTAGAGAAAAACATAGATATGGCACTATTTCTTACCATGAGAATTAATGCCAGTAAAATTCAAGTTATCAAAAAAAATTCAAGTTGCATTCCGGGAAATTCAAGTTTACTGTGTATTTGATTTTCAAGTGTATTTTTTTAGTAGATTCAGTCCCCCAAAATATAAATCTACTCACAGAGTTCAAAAATAGATATTTGCCAGTATAAAAATTTATTTTATAGCATTTTATATGGATTTTATTGTGCAATTTAAAATTTTATCCAATAGCCTCGTAAACAAGGTTTCTGTCAGACCTTGTGTTCTATTCAATAAAACAAAAATCATTCCAAGTCTCAAACAGTGCTTCCAAGACATGCATGTTCTTAAGATCTTGAGCTTAAGATTCATCTGTGATACTTGTCAAAAATAGCAATTAGTAGGCCTCTCCCCTAAAAAGTCAAAGCAGCAGATTTGGATTGGGTCTCCACAGGCAATAATTAGAATCAGACAAGTTTGTCACACAGTAGTCCTTAAAAAAAAAAGATTGAGAAAACAATTTCCTAAGAAATTTACCGGCATACAATTCTAAAAAATTTTAGTGCCTTAGGACAACTAAAAGAAAACAAATACATAAATCAAAAAGGGGAAAAAAAAAAAAATTGTAACTTTATAGTAACTGAAATATTTCCATACCTATTTCTTTAAGTAAGAAATAAAGAAAAAAGAATGGGGAGTTTGGAAATCAAGTCAAAAATAGAGGGAAAAATACAGCCTTTATTAAACATACATATCACTTAGATTTATTAGGTATATTTTAATACAAGATGTTCCATATATATGTATTACACATATACAGGTACATACACATATGTACATATACATATATACAATACACACACATAATATATATAATACATATATATGGCATATATATATATACATTAATACATATATATGGCCAATCTTGTATCAAAATTAATATTATATCTGTACACTTATCATATAGTGTGTATATATATACTCATATATACAAAAATATAGTTTTAGTGATAAAATTATATTAGTACATACTAATATATTATATATATATGTATATATATGCACTATATAAAAGACCTAGCTTTATCACTAAAACTTTATGATTTGGGGTGAGAAAGCCAATATTATGAATTTTTTTCCCCAGGAAATAAATTACATGTGTGAGATCATAAATTTCTCCATACTATTCTTTGTTACACTAGATTTCATAATTGGCATCTTCTAGATTGCAATTTTGGTCATAATTGGTAATAATAGGTATTATTTGGCTTCTAAAACTTTGAGAAATATTTTGATTTAGTGCTTTCGTTAATGCTATTTTTGTTAATTTTAATTAAGTTAATAAATGTATTAAATGTGAGAGGCAAGACAATATAGTGTTCTATCACTTATTTGTTCTGCAATCTTTAGCAAGTTTCTTGATGTCTCTGAAGTTCATTCCTCTCATTTATAAAATGGTGTTGATAATAGTGCCTGGCTCTTAGGTTTGTCATGAGGATTAAGTGAATTAAAAGATTTAATGTACTCACAATAGGGTCTGGCACAGGGTAACTGCTTGATAAATATTAATTATTAGTAGTAAAAGCAAGATGGCACCATGTTTTCTCAAATAACATGATCTCTATGATGACCACAGAATTTATCACAAAACAGGAAATTTCTAAGAATAACCGTGACACAATCAATAATTTCAGGAGGACAGGGATGACTGAGTGGCTCAGTTGGTTAAATGTCTGTCTTAGGCTCAGGTCATGATCCCAGGGTCCTGGGATCTAGTCCTGCATGAGGTTCCTTGCTCAGCAGAAAGTCTGCTTCTCCCTCTGCCTGCCGCTCTCCCTGTTTGTGCTCTCTCTCTCTCTCTGATATATAAATAAAAAAATCTTCAAAAAAAAATAATAATTTCGCAAGGACAAAATTGAAAACCTGAACAGTAACAGGAAAACTCCTTGTCATTTAAATTTCATTAGATATGCTTTAATTATTCAAGAAAAAAAAAACAGACTAAGTAGAATAAAGTTCAGATAAACTTGAAGAACGTCATAGCTGGAAGAGACTTTAGAATCATAGAGCATCATTTTGTTATTTCACAGATAAGCAATTTGAGGCCCAGAAAGCAGGAAGGACTTAACCAAAATCTTAATGAGAAATTGGTTTCTAAATCTGATAGGTAGAGTGGGCCAGAGTGACTTGGTTTGGTAATTCTGTTCGTCACAAATTATCTCCAAAAGATAATTCAATACAATATTTTTTTCTTTGTTTTGTTTTTCCTAAGAGAGAGCTAACAAAATTTAAACAAAGAACTAACTTTTTGGCAAGTAAGCTGGATTTTATTGTTGAGGGTCAGTCCCAGAAAGAAGATGGGTAATGGGGAGGAAACGAAAGGAAATGGTGCCATTCCAGGCTGGGTGAACACTGCATGCTCAATCAGAATCTCTTGGGGAGGGGGTTGCTGGGTATATTTTTAAATGCCTTAGGTAAATAAAATTTGCACACTGAAGATAGGCTTGAAGGGATTCTTTATCTTTCTTAAGGCAATCATCCGTTAATCTTTGTTTTGTTTTGTTTTGTTTTGTTTTGTTTTGTTTTGTTTTGTTAGAACCACTCCTCCCTACTCCCAACTCCTTGCTGACTTTAAAGCTGATTCTCCCTTCTGGTTGCAGAAATAGAGCTGGTGGCCTAGGATAAGCCAAACCTCATGCAGAGAATACCTTATCTACAGAGGATGCTACAGAAATGGACACAGAACTCTAGTGAGGCCAATCAGAGGCCAAGAGGCTGAATTTTCAGATTTGGATTTCAGCTATTGGGACTATCTCTTTTACTGAGCTAGGGCATTGATAATAATCCTAAGAATGCGCCACTCTAGAGGAAGTGAAATGCAGAGATGAGCCCAAATGAACCCCAAATTTAAGCTACATTTGATACCAGAAAGCTTCCAAGAGCCAATTAAACAGTATTTTGCTTACGCCAGTAAAAAACAGATTTTGTGTCACTTACTAACTCATTTGTAAATGTAACTACGTCACCTCATTGTACACTAAGGGGGAGGCCCTTGCCTGTGTCGAGGTTGGCATTAGAACCAGAACAAGCCTGGGTCTGCAGACAGAACTCACCAACTGATGGCAAAGGAGGAAGAAAATGAGACAGGACTGAAATACAACCAAAACGATGGTTCTCAGCCTGGTTGCACATTATTATAGTCACCTGCTGACCTTTGAAAATATACTGAGCCCCTCCCCTACAAGATTCTAATTTAACTGGTCTGGGGTGGAGCCCACACCCCAGATGATTCTAGTGTGAGGTCAGGGCTGAGAACCATGGCCTAGAATCCCAAATCCATGAAGAAAATTTCTCATTTCCTGATGACTAATTGGGAGTCCTCTAGCACAGTGAGAAAGGACCTGGGCTGTGGCCTCATGTGGGCCCAAGTTCAAATTTTGCAGTGCTTCTTGCTAGTAAGTTTGCATAAGTCTCTTAAACTCTTGAAACAGGAAGTTGGTTTGAGTTTTGCCCTGTTTTAAATGTATAGAATGGGAAGTACACGTTCACAATGCTGTGAAGATTGAATGAAATAATGTAGCTCTTTTTTTTTTTTAAAGATTTATTTATTTATTTATTTGAGAGAGAGAGAGAGAGAGCATGCACGAGGGTGAGAGGAAGGGGAAGAGGAAGGATAGAGAGAATCTCCAGCAGACTCCTTGCTGAGCTCCATCCCACCTGAGATCAAGACCTGAGAAATCAAGACTCCGATGGAAGCTCAACCGACTGAACCACCAAGCAGGCACCCTGAAATAATGTAGCTCTTAACACAGGGCTTGACACATAGTAAGTACTCAAGTATCAGCTGTCTGTGCTGGTGAAGGAAGGAGTACAAAGCCAGGCTGTGCAGGCTGGGTATCAGAACTCTACTCAACAAGTACTCCATGTCTGGCTTTAGACAGGTAAGTTTCCCCTTCTGACCTTCAGTTTTGTAGTTATTCAATGGTACAATAAAATGATGCATTAAAAGATGTAAACATACATCTTTAGTTGGTTATATATATCAGAAATGGTAACTGACAGTGCCTAGAACACAGGAGTCATTTAAATCTTAGTTTGCAGTCTTATGTTTTACTTAAAGCACAAATACAAGAAAACCACAACTTTTCCGATTACAGGAATAAAAATTTAAAGTTAAGTGAATTTGTGGGAGGTTTCACATAAGCATGGGAAGCACATGCTAGAAAATTGATTCCCCTGGGTGAATTCATACTTCCAAGATAACTAACAGGAATCAGAGATTGCCAGTGACAGAAGGTACAAAATGACAGCATTAACAAAGAAATACATTACATATATAACTACAAAGAAGTTAAACTGACCTTTCCAAAATAGCAGGGTCAGAATGAAGGATGAAAAGTATGTAACAAGAACACTTCTTGCAAATGAATGAGAAAAACAAAAAACAAAACGCACACACACAAAAAATAAAACCCACAAACAAAACAAAACAAAAACAAAAAAAACCCAAAACATCATAGGGTGATTTCTTAACCAAGCTTTGGTAACCTGTCCTGTTGAACTCATTCAGACATAACGATCCCTTCCCCTATCTCCATGGTGCTGGTTACAGGGAATGGCTGACTGAATTGATTGCTTAGTGAGCAATAAAATATATACATGAGAAAATAGATACACACACACACACACAGGAATAAATAAAATAAATAATGAAGATCAACTTTAAATAGAAACATTGGTTGATTGCATTTCCCCGTAAGTTCATACTTGTTGGACATGAACATTGAGTTGCAGCAGTTCTATGTACTTGAAGAATATTTTTGATGAGTTCAACTTAACTGGGAGCAGACTCGTCACTGCCTACCTTGTTAGATCATCTGATAACCCACATAATTAGCAGAGGACAATGAAAGTAAATCTAAGCTTAGGAAGTAGAAGTAGAAATTTGAAGATAGAATTAAAAAAATAGCAGCAAATAATTATTCATTAAATACCCTTTGACACTCCAATGTGAAATAAGACCAGTACTGAACAACACAGACATAATCATCACAGGCGAGTTTTCTGAGATGCAGGTAGAAGGTGAGTTTGCTCACTGGAAGTGGGGTGTCAGCTCTGGGATGACGGTTAGTGACTTCTCCAGCAACATTCACAGGAACTCTGGATGTGTCAGCCAGGCCTGTGTACTCTTTGCACTCAGCCTCAAGTCAGTTTTGAAATGTGTGAAAATCACCAAATTAGATAGTGTCATGTGAAACTATGAACATTTTCCTTCTTGTTTTAAATTATTGGAAATTGTAATTGATCTGTGTTAGTGATGTCTGATGCATTGCTTAAATAGCTGAGCTCTGATGCGAACTCCTTTTTCATTGTTAACGAAGAAAGGGGTATTTGCCTCAATAACCTGAATGTGACAGAGATGTCAACTATGAAAAACATACCATTTTTATCCCTGAAACAAAGGATAATTTTTCTGCTGTATATTTTTTCACTGAAGCACCATATGATCTATAACCATATGATCTACAAATCTGGTCTCCTTTACTCCTCTGAAAATCTCAGGGATTAGAAATATTCTCGTTCTTTCTTAATTACCTTCCTCATTTCCAAATTAAGTCTGTCTTTTTAATAATCAATTTGCATTCAAGTTCTGAATTCCTTCATGGCAGTAAGCCAAGAATGAAAGAAAATATTGTTGGTTAAAAAGGCTATAAGTGAAGCTAAGGAAGCCTGATTTATTTTTGTCCGTTCTTGCTCATTCGTGCTTCAAGAGGGTTTTTCTTAATTTCTCTTCAGTCGGTTCATCTTTCTTCCTTCCTACAAACTTTAGGTAAGACAGCTGGATATCTTGGGATTCTGCATCTTCCACATCAGCAAAACTCAAAGTCTGTGCTATGAAAGGGGTGTGATTCTGCTTAATCACAGTGTTACATAACTCTGCAGATTCTCTAAGGTGTAGTGATATTTAGAGGTGACAGTAAAAGCATTACAATTCCACCAAGTGTTATACAGAGAAACCATGCACAGGGAAGGCTGAACACAACTAGTAGGAACATAATGAACTATTTTTTTTTTCTCTACATTTTGATCAAACAAAAATAGCTAGTTGAGATTTTGGTCACAAACTTGAGATGCTGTTAAAATATACCTATTAAGCTGACAAATCAATCCTGCATACTATTTATGGATGTTCAGTACTTTCATAGAATATACATTAAGTAGGAATGAAAAAAAATTCAAATGGACTAATGTGCAGTAGATATTTTTAGCCCTTCTTTGAATGAAAAATACATTGACACATTTAGGAACGTGGCTAAATTCCTTGCATTATTTTTCTTTTTAAGTGTTCCTAAAGCCCTTTTTCATCATGACAGGGGTACTAGAGATAGTAGTACAAAGAACAGCAGCAGCAGCAGTAGTATAGTAGCACTAGAAGGATTTAGGTAATGTTTTTAAAAATAAACATTACTCATGGTATCTTTATGAAATTGGTTATAACTGAGAAAGCTACTGTTACACAGGTAAGAAAAATTATGTCATGGTGAAAATTTAAAGATGAATAGAGCATTTTATAAAGTTCTGACTTTTTAAAGTTTCACCAGCAACTCTGAAATTATAAGATAATCAAATATACCAGCTTGGCTTACTAGCAGATCTTAAGACTTATTCAAATACAGCCATTAAGAGAGTTGATAGTAATTAAGTTGTGTTGACGGAAGGACTGCATCATTCAACCTCTCTTCAAGAAAAGTTGGAAATTATAAAGTAGCAAAAAAAAAAAAAAAAACCACCATACAGTAAGAATGAAGTATCAATAGAAATATTAGTACTTGGGATCCTTCTACTAAGAGCTGATTCCTGAGACCCCAGAGTAATGTGATACAAATCTGCTTACGCATTTTGCTAACCCCTACTGACCTCACAAAGCATGCTGACATTGTTGGGGTAGGAACATATCTCCATAGAATACTTAGGAGTAAGTTCTCACATAAATTTATATAATTCAAAATTCTTTCAACTTTACATTATCATTTAAAATCTCTTTTCATTTCAAACCTTCCCCAAATCCCATCACTATTATAAGTCACATTCATAAGTTCCGAGCAATGTTGTTAAGGAATGAGTTTTAGTACGTTTTTCTTCAAGATTTCTTTCAGCTATATCTTTAGTTCTTGTTATAGTCTTATATGCCTCTCTATTAAACCACCATTTGAAATCTTCTCAAGATGGGGGTGCAAAATAAATGAGATTTTAGCAATATTAAATAAGACTGTAGTAATAAATCAAAGAAGAAATCACCTTGTACTCTTTCCTGAAGAATATGAGGAAGCAAAAAGTCTACTTTTGCAAAATGATTCCCCAATTATAAAATGTTCTAAGACAAAGATGGCAAATTTGGGGTACTTATGATACTTCCTCACAATAGAACAGCCACCCCCTCCCAAACATAGTAAATATTATTTTGTCAGGACCTTTTTTTCCTGCTGAGTATAAATATGGCTCTGAGTTCTTCTCAATAACAAAATCCAGACAGCTTTAGCAATTGTTGGCACACAAATTTAAGTTTGACATCGTAATCTATAGGAGAATTTAAGATCTACTAAATAGGATAGCCAATCTTACAAAAATAGTTTGTTATAGAAGATAATTCATAATATCATAAAATGTCACTTCTAGCAAATCCAAGGGAGAGATTAATGCAGACCAAACAGCTCATGTCTCCTCAATTTGAGAATCTCCCTCTTAGGACATTATTTAAACACTTCATTTAGTTTCTTTTGTTGATACTGCTGCTACTTTAGTATTTTGTTTGCTTGGGGTTTCAATATCCAAAAACCAGTATAGCTGACTTTAGCTTAATAATTTAGATTAATAATACCTTTATGGACCCCAATTTTTCTGGTCTGCTTAATGCAAAATATATGGTTTATTGTTTGTTTGTTTCACTGTTATTTTGCTATGTTTCGACTTTAAAATAAACTTTTCAAGCTGAAAAAACTTTCAAGAGATTTAAACACAAATGACAAAAGCTGAATATATGCCCCCCAAAAAAGCTGTTCTTTCACTATGGTGACACACAATGTTCACGGCATCTGATTCAAAGTCCGAATCTAATCTACATTTCTGAATGAATAAACAGTAAAAGACAAGCCTTCAATAATATATCCAGTTAGGATAGAATTCATCAGTCTCTGGCAAATGACCATGAAATATATCCATTTGTCCAGGTACGTCCTCATCAAAATCTAACATAAAAAATATCTGAGTATTCTTAAGTTAACCCACACTTAATGATACAGAGAAATATTTAAGATGTATTGGTGTCTAGAGAAAACCCTTACTTTAGGAAAAGAAACAGAGAAAAAGTGCCCTAATCCTTTGTGAAGGATTTGGTTAGTGAAATTCTGAACATTTTTATGACACTTGTTCTGGAAGTAACAAGAGCAGCTCATTTAACAAGCTGATAAATATTTCTTAATGAGCCTCTTTGTACCACACTGATATTTCTAATTAAAATAGAACGGGGGCATCTTGTTTATAAGAATGTGGGCTCAGAATCCATTTAGATTTTCTTTAAATTCTCAGAAGAATTCTATTGCCATAGCCCAAATTGCTTAGGTTAAATACTATGACTCACTGAGGGAATAATTTCGCAAATGCTGAAATTATAAAAATGTTTTCCCCCTTAAAAGAGCATCTGAACCTGGCACTGTTGATAGAATTATACAGGATAACTTCTCCTGGGCTCTAGGAACAAAAGTCTTCCTCCAATCTTTTGGGCCTCTAAATAAGATACAACTTTCTCCTTCCTGTTACGGCAGGAACATACTACACGCTCCATCCAGCAGTGGTGTACTCATCCACCACAGTTTGCTTTACATTCTAATACAAAATATATCTACTCAACACTCAACAGTTATATTTGCAGAAGCTGTTTGGTATATACCATCTGTGTGGAGATTACAAAGAGGCACATTTTCCCTCAAACAATTTATAATATCTCAGAGCTGGCTATGACAGGGTGTCAAGTTAAGAGCCAGACAAGACTCAAGAGGCTAAAGGGACTCCTATGACCTACTTCCATGGCTGGGAAAGGCTTAAGATGTAAGGTAGCACTTCAAAGAGGCTCTGATCAAGTATTCCTTGCTATTTATTCTTCACGAAATTCCTTGTGGGGATTATTTATGGGACATAAAAAGACCACAAAATCTCTGTGGTTTCCAACAACAAGTATTTATTTCTCATTCATGATTTGTGTTCACTGCAGGTCAGCTTTATCTCTGCTCCAGGTTCAGAGAGCATTCTCCCTGGACTCAGGCTGATGGGGCAGTCATGAATGAAGCATTGCCTGTCCTTGAGGCAAAGGGAAGAAAGAACACTGTGAGTCATGTACTGGCTCAGAATTGTCTGCTAGGAAGTGGCTCATCACTTTCACTCACATTTCATTTGCCACTGCTAGTCACTGCGCGATGCCTAAGTTGAACAGTGCAGGGCTGTGTAAGCCTCCTCTGGGAGGGGGTCCTCTGGGAGAAACACTGAATACAGTAGAAGGGTTCCAATCTTCCACAGCAAGTCAAAGTAATCTCCACTGCTAATTTGTACAAGGTAGAGGAAGGCCAAGAATTATTTTAGTCAATTCTATTACATAAGCAAGCAAAGACAAGAGTGATAGTTATTGGGCACCTCCCAGGCTAAGTGCTTTACATAATTATTACATAGAATCATCTCAACACTGAGTCGGATGGCATCAGCTGCTTGATTTTATGGAGGAAAAAAATAACCATGCTAAGGAATGATAATGTTATGCTGAAGGCCGTAAATATCATATTGCATGTGAATTTGATCCTTTAAGCCAGGTATACGAATGTCGTCCTCATCATCAAAAATATTTATTAAGAATTCATTTACATGTGATAGGAATTAATGCAGACATAGCCCCTGGAGAGTTGACAATCATACAGGCACATTTAATACATGCATACTTTTAAAAGTGATGGAATAAAACATGAATACAATACCCAAGTCAACGGGAAATGTATTCAGTCCATAAAACAAGGTAAGAATTTATTAAATTTATGCATATATAGTAAGAATAGGAAAAATAGAAAGAAATCCATTCACATTATCATTACCTTAAAGCTCTATAACATTAGAGGACAAAGGTAGGTGGACTCTCTAGGAAGACTAATATGGTTTCTTAATATTTTTAAGTAGCTCAACAAAAAGGAAAAGAATATCATTCATGTCCTCAACTTTCCTTGTTCTGAGAATAGTAAAACAACAAGGCATTTTTATAATCACATGCACGCAGATTCCCCAAATCGACTTGGTAATTAATGACTAGGCCTGTCAGTCTCTATTTTTTAAAGAATAAATACGTTTATTTCTTTAAACTACAATAATTTCCCTTGATAATGCTAATCACAGACAAATATTTTCACTTTTATTCTCTATAGCATCTCCCATCTGCACCCTTTTTGTATACATAATTCAGTGTCCTAGGCCTCACTTATTCACACAAAGCCATGTTTCTGGTTACACATTGGACTCTTAACATTCACAACATGCTGAATCACAGCATGAGCAGTTGGGCTCTTCCAACCTACAGAACCATGGATATTAAACTTCAGTTTCACAAATATTACCTAGGGATCTTGTAAGAATTAAAAATGAAAAAAGATTTCATCCTGTTCCTTCTCCGTTCTGGTTCAATCTCTTCAATATAGAGAGAGGTCTAGGAATCAGCACTTTAAATCAAGCCCTGGGGTGGGGGAACCTGAGGGCTTTCCCAGGAAACAGGAGGAAAGCTGACTCTCCATTACTCCTCCATTCTAATGCCACATTTTGATGGATATTTCCATGGATGTTTTATAGCAAATTTTATTATCTCGGGCTAGAATGTATTTTCATTCTGCACTGTAGGAGTGAATCACTGAATCCTCTTCTCGGAATTATGCATTCTTGGGTTACTGTGACCCAAGAAGATATGAGAATGTGCATATTTAAGGTGAATTTTCAGACTCAAAAAGAAAAAAAAAAAAAGTTTCTGCTTCTTGATTACAACAAATATCAGCTGATGGAAAAGCAATAAAAATACCATGGAAGGAAACTCAGGAAAATGCAAACAAGCTGAGCTTGCAATGAAAAATTCTGATTTGTTCAATATACGATACGAAAATTTGACATAATTTTTGCTCAGAAAGGTAAAAGACCGCTATAAGGATCCTGATGTGCATATTTTCAAAACAAACAGTGATCTAGCCTACACCATTAACATCTGGCTAAAGGAGGAAAGAACTTCCTAACCACGTCTCTTCACGTGCTCTACCTAAGGCCAACCTTGGCCACCATTGACAGTCCCCTGAGCCTGCCCTGGTTCCATTTGCCTTCCCCCTTTGTTAGTTCCCAACTGTTTCTTCACCTCAGCAAATCTGAATCACAACTATTCCTTAAGACCCAGTTTCAATGCTACCTATCCATTATATCATCTACATCCCTCCAGCCAGAAATAACCAATTTCTCCAAGTTCCTGTGGTACTTTCTGTCTGCTCTGACATAATTAATGGGTTTTGCTTTAATTATAATTATCTTAATTCACAGATGTCGATTTCTTACCATAAAACCAGAGCCAAGGACTTATTTATCTTTATATTACCTAGAGTGCCTAGTACAGACAAATATTCCAGTGTGTACAGAAAAACAGATCAGTGAAGAAAGAAAGTATATTAAAATACTTCAATTACCAGTAGCTTCTCTAACTGGACGTAAGTGGAGACAGAGAAAAAATTGTTAAGAAAATATCTTAATAAACATGAAAATTTCAATTGTTTTAAATCTAATTATCTGAAGCTCGACATCATTGACATTTTGAAGCAAATGGTTCTTTGTTGTGAGGTGATATCCTGTGTCTTATAAGATTACTAGCAAGTGTGTTTATTAGATGACAGTCACAACTCCTCCTTCAGCTGTGACAGCCAAAAATGTCTCCAAGATATTGTCAAATGACCCCTAGGGGTACAAAATCACCACTGGTTGAGAAGAATATTTTAGAGTATAACTGTTTTCTAGGACTGTACAAGAAAAAGCCATGTATTTACCTGTTACTCATAGAGAATGGAGAAAAAGTCCAAGATACAGTAGAAACACTCCCATGGGAAAGACATCTGTGACATAGAAAAGAATATTTAATGTGCAGTCTCATCTTACAGAGAGAATGAGGAAAATGACAGAAAAGTTGAGATGAGCAGCTTATATTATTTTCAACAGGGAAAAAGGCAGGTACTGAAAATCTGTGTTGAAAATCTTGTCCCTGAAAAAAGAAGTTTTTGAAATACTTCCTTAAGTTGCCAGACTTTAGGAAGAAATAGGTAGTCACTAGGATTAAACATGGGTCCAATTAAGGTCATAATTGTGCCAGACTGACTTCATTTCCTTTTCTGAACATCTAAATAAATTGGAAAATACTGAATTTAAACCATAAGAAATTTTATAAAAACTAGAACAATACCATTTTCAAAGGTGTTGGAGCAGAAACAATGCCACCCGCTTAGGAGTCTTTCTTCAAGAAAATGTATGCAGCAGATAAACTAGGGACCTTCTATCACTAAGATTGTATAACTGAAGATAGTACCCCATACTCAGGTCACAACTTCTTTTCTCATTGATTAAACTTATGAGGAAGAGTTCTTGCTAGTGCAGTCTGAGGATCATAGAGGAGTGGGAATTCACCCAGCAAAAATACATAAAATGAAACCTGGAAACAAGGATGCAGGTCCACCACTAGACTGTAAGTTTCAAGAAGACAAAAACAGTACTGCTTTAGCTCATTATTCACCTGGCATATAGTAAGTGCCCAATAATTATTAATGAATAAACTAATGTTACCAATCTAATTTTACTCTACTTATTCATGAAGGTAGGGTGGGCATCACTTGGAGGAGCCAGAAGGCTAAACTACACTTATTCCTTGATGGCAAGTTTGAAAGCTATTAGACAAGGTGAGAAAGGGCTTCCTGGCTGCTGCTTCTTTTGAAGTGATTTGTATATGAGCAAAACTATTATCCTCTAAAGATGCTAGCTTGGTGCTCTCCTAGCAGATGAGTATATACTACACACAATTTTTCCCTTCCGTGCATGCTACCACCTCAGTGTGGAAAGTATGGCTGACTGTCTTTCCTTCTTTGACACAAAAGAGAGGAAGACTCAAGAACAGACACAACTATGCAGTCTGTTAGCACTCTCTGAGGGTCATGCTTACATGTCCTCACATTTTCAGGGCAGAGGAAGAGGGTGGGAAGCCTAGCATGACAATCAATATCAAAATTACAGCTCCATGATAAGAAATGCTGTCAACGTGGTAATGACTTGTTTAAACATTTATTAAATCACTTCACAACAAATAGTAACACATGAAGTGTTATCTTCACATTTCACAGCGACATCACTTCTAAGCAGGAAAAAATGCTAGCCAAACTGTTTTAAAAACCTCATCAAGATATTATTTAGTTAATATTGAGGGGCTTAATTATTCTTGTTTGTTCACAACCTTTTTATAAACAAATTTGGCAACCAACGCAAGCATGGATGTATTACTATTGTGAGAAAACAGAAGTCTAATATCAGGAAATTCAATATTAGAATATCCACAACAAAATAATTTTAACTTTCTCTATGCACTTTTCAGGCCTTTTCTATTTTAGTTTGACTTTCTGTGACCATGGATTATAACAAATTATTATTGATGACAGAATCATCACTAAAATTTATAAAAATCATGTGAATTTACTGTTCAATCAAGTGTTGCTCTTTTCACCATTTTTAAACTTATACTCCAAAGAAAAGAAACAAAGAAAAGGAATGAATTTTTTTAAAAAACCAGTCTTACTGGTCATCCCCAAAATGCCCCCCATTTTGGTGTACACACACATATACATACATACATACATACATACATATACCTCTCACAAAGACTATTCCTGGACTGGCTTGGTCACTTTTTTAGAAGAGGTCAAAGAAAGTTATTGATAATGTAACACTTTTATGTCTGTTTATTACCTGAGTCATTTATCTTTGTATTAACTGGGATATAGGTTAAGCTGTCAAAACAAAGAGGCCATAGTTGAAAGGTTCAAGGACATCAAGTTCTGAATAGGTAGTTCAAGGCTAGTGTGGCAACTCCACAAAGCTAGAGACCCTATATCCTCCTTTAATGTCGCTTCACTACCCACCAGAGTGTCGCCCGTCTACAGTTGATGGTGGCTCACCACCATGTCTACTGCGTCCTCATTCTAGCATAGAAAATTTGTGTTGGGTGGGGGAGGAGTATAAAAAAGAACTTGCCCTTTCTCTAAGGGCACTATTTAAAAGTTGTTCACATCACATCCCTTTGACCAGAACATAGTCACTTAGTCACTCTAAAATGTAAGAGAGATTGGGAAATATTGCTTTGATCTTGAGGCAGCCATGTGCCCAGCTATAATTTGAAGGTTCTGTTACAAAGGAAAAAGGAGAAATAGATATTGGGGACATTTACAAGGCTCTGACACTTTGAACTATTTTTAGTATTTGACCCAAGTTCAGTCTTGCTGTTACTCTAGGAAGCAGAAAATGCTTTCTTTGATTAGCCAAAATACCTGATCCCAAACATGGTGAAACAGTCCATGATGGAAGACACTGAATAGGTTTTTGTTTCAACTGCCTGACAAATTTTTCTAAGTGGCACATTCTGATCTCAGGTCCAAAAAGTTCTGACTGAAAAGAGTCTGTGTGCTGCAGAAGCCTGGATGCTAGCTGTGACCACCATTCCTGCCACAAATGAGAGCACATTACCAGAGCAGGCATGATTTTATGCTGAAGTGAATTCAGGAGGAGAGGCTATCTTCCCCTTTGCCTGATAAAGCATAAATGTTTTAGACATCTCTATTTTCTTTGACTCTGTAATTGGCTGAAGCTCATGTAGCTCATTAGTGGCAGATACGATGACATCTACATAGTCTGATTCCTACTTTGTTACTTTTTCCACTGTATCAAAGTGCCTCTAATATGACAACCTGTATCAATAGAAATACAACGACCATGCTCAGGTTATTATATTGATATCCAAACAGTCCAGTGAGGGGCAATGGGATAGAATCATGCTCAGGTTATTATATTGATATCCGAACAGTCCAGTGAGGGGCAATGGGATAGTAAAAATCTAGTGAACTAGAAGAGATTTTTGTTCACAACAAAGGCTTAGACTTCTCTGCAGTATAAGCTCCCTCAGGACAGGATCGTTGTGTGTTTCGTCTACTGCTATTCCTGTCACAGAGTACACACTAATATTTGTAGAACTGATGAACAGATGAGACTCACGCAATCCTCCAGTCTCTACCTGAAGCTCAAACTCTGTAAACCCTGCTCTTATATTGGCTGTTCTTAGAGCAGCTCCCTTGGAACTGGAGGCAGCATTGTGCAAGAGCTCAGTCCTTGTGTTGGCCTCCCAGTCGTTCCCCAGGAGCAAGGGTACAGCCATGCCCCCTTCTCCATAGGAGCAGCATGGAGCCATCTAATCACATATGTATACCATCAGTTCAGAGTTTCTCCTCAGGGAACATTTTCCTTGTACTGTCTAAAGATGTTTTCTTTTCTCTACTGCCTCTCCCAACTCCCTGTCTCTTCCATTTCTCTTTAGATGTCATAGTCAAACTTCTCACTTAACCACACCCATATGATTTTAAAAATAGAAAATATTCTGAAATAATGAGTAACTCAACACTGAAAAATTCTCTAAGTAATTCAGCAGTCCCTGATAATACATTGTATCCTAACTACCCAATTGTAAAAATCCCTATTCACCAGAGAAGCTCATGATGAACTAGAAAAGGCAAGCTGTAAAAGTACTGTGGAGCTATCTCTATGAGTGAAAGAAAATGAGAAAGAAAGCGAAAATAGAAAAAGATAATTACTGTTCCTTGATTCTGCTGTTATAATAATAACTCAAAACTATTGAATATTTTGTAGTTTACACAATCCTATGGTGCACATAACTAAACTGAGGCTCAGTATTATTAAGTGGGTTTTTCAATATGATATAACTGATATATCGTGGACCATAGAACCAGATAGAAGCCTTTTGAATCTAAATGTTATATTCTTGCCAATACATCATGTTACTTTTTAACTGATCAACATAAATTCTGATATCATAAAAAAAAAAAAAAAAAAAAAAAAGCCTTACATCTTCTGGAAGTCAACGGACCCAATAAATACAACAGAATTTTTAAAACATGGTTTTATAGCCTAGTAATTTATCTTGGTCACTTAAGACATTTTGTTGCAAGTAATTTATTAATAATAATAAGGTGCTATAGTTCAGGAGGGGCTAATTTTTCTATAACTTAAACATAGCTGTCATACACTTACTCACTACAATACACTTTTTGGGTGGACACGAAACCTGTGCAGTAATAGCTACAACTACTCGGACAGCATTTGCACAGAACTCTGCCTCCCCAATGATAGCGTATGTCAAAGAGGGGGACAGCATTTTTGCATGTGTCATATGAGAACCTGAGAATCTCCCAGGTAAAAATAAGGAATCTAAGGTTACAAATTTTATTGAAATTCACAGAAAACAATACAAATTTGTTCCATTCAGTCATAAAAAGGACCAATGAAGATCTCAACCTGGAAGAGTTTTGGGGTTATTACTGGAAGGGAAATGAAAGACAATCATCATTGTATATAAATGCCAGCATATTGCCTTTGGTGAGGTCCATTATTATGACTAAAGGAGTATGGAAAACAAGGAAACAATTCAAAGAACAGGGTTCTCCTTCCATTAGCCAGAACAAATGCTGTTTCTTGAGATCTTCTCTGTCTACATTATATAATTTTAACTGACTTCTCTTCCCCCCAGTGTTCAGTGTTCTGTGCACTCATTAAATCCTATGACAGTTATTGGTCTGGTAATTATTTATTGCATTTTTGCCTTTTCTCCAAATGTAGAACCTACTGTAAACATCTTTGTGCAGGTTTTTGTGTGGCTGTAAGTTTACCCAACTCCTTTGGGTAAATATCAAGGACCAGGATTACTGGATTGTAAGGCAAAAGTACATTTAGTTTTATAAGAGACCACGAAACCATCTTCCAAAGTGACTGTACTATTTTGCATTCCAACCAGCAGTGAATGAGAATTCCTGTTGCACTACATCTTCACCAGCATTTGGTGTTGTCAGTGCTTTGGATTTTGGCCATTCTAATATGTGTGTAGTGATATTTCATTATGTTTTAATTTCCAATGCCCTGCTTACATAAGACATGGAGGATCTTTTTATATCCTTATTTGTAATTTGTACATCTTCTTTGGTGACACGACTACTAACAAATGTCTCTGGTCCATTTTTAAAAATCAGATTGCTTGTTTGCTTATTATTGAGTTTTAACAGTTCTTCAAATATTTTGGATAAGTCTTTTACAAGATGTGTCTTTTGCAAATATTTTCTCCCAATCCGGGGCTCTGCTTCCTATTCTCTTGGCACTGTCTTTGGGGAGAAGTTTTACTTTTTATTTATTTATTTGAGAGAGAGAAAGAGAGAGGTGGGGTGGGGGCAGAGGGAGAGAGAAAGAATCTTAAGCAGGGTCTCCAGTCATCACAGAGCCCAACTCAGAGCTTAATCTCACAAACCTGAGATCATGTCCTGAGCCAAAATCAAGAATCAGATGCTTAACTGACTGAGCCACCCAGGAGGCCCAAAAGTTTTAAATTTTAATGAGGTCCAGATCATTAATTCTTTCTTTCATGGATTTTATTTTTGATGTTCCATCTAACAAGTCATCACCAAACCTAAGAGCATCTGATTTTTTCCTGCCGTTTTCTAGGAGTTTGATAATTTTGCATTTTACATTTAGATCTGTGATATATTGAGCTAATTATTGTGAAAGGGGTACGATTTATGTCCAAATTCATTTTTTTGCATGTGGATGCCCAATTGTTTCAGCATGATTTGTTGAAAAGACTATTTTTTAAACTTACTGTATTGCATTTGATCCTTTGTCCAAGATCAGTTGACTATATTTATGTGGGTCTGTTTCTGGGCCTTCTATTCTCTTCCATTGATCTATTTGCCTAATGATGTCTTTCATTATTATTATTTTCTTTGAATGGAAGAAGTTACAGCACTGGAGATGCCCCAATGAAGAGGGAAAACTTAATGACATAACAGAGACAAGGGTCAATTACTTGAATGAACTCAGATCTAGCAAATAACAAAGAGTTATATATGTGTAGGAGTACAGTCAGCTGGCTAGTCTGCATTAAGGACAGGGAATGTCAAATATATGGCTCTCCCTGCACATGTGGTGGTAGATGTGGTGGTAGGGCAATGGGAACAATCTCTTCAAATTGCTTCTACGATCTTAATGTAGTATTACTCAAGATTACCAGAAGAGATTGAGAACAAGAAAGGACATGAGGCTTGAGAAGAGGGTAGAGATAATTGGGGAAAATAAGACAGACTAAGGAAGTGTAAGTCTGCCTGACAACACTAAAGCTCGCACTGAAATGATCATGAATTTAAAATGAGATGAGTCCACATAAATTTTTTCCTGTCAAGTTCAGCTATTTAGGTGTAGGCACAAAGTAGGCAGAGTTTAAACACTATTCCACCACTATAAGCTGTGTGATCCTGAAAGACTTACATAGTTTCTCCAAGCTTCTATTTCCTGATTTATTTTTACAGGTGTGTTGTAAGACTCAGATGAGATAATATATGTATACTGTAGTGATTAAGAACTCAAACACTGGAATTAGTCTGATTGGATTTAAACCCTGACTCCTGTGTTAGTAAAAGAGACGGGGTGGGTGGGGGGGGCACTGGGTGGCTCATTCAGTTAAGTGTCTGACTCTTGATCTTAAATCAGGTCTTGATCTCAGGGTCATGAGTTCAAGCCCCACATTGAGTTCTAAGCCTACTCAAAAAAAGAAAAAAAAAAGAGAGAAACAGAGAGAGAGGAGAGGGACAACAGAAATGAGGACAAAAGCAAAGTAATGTTCATAATTACAAACCATGGAATCTAAGCTGGATAAGGAGGGAAGTGAGAATATAAAATGGAATAAGGGAAGGCAGTGAAATGTAACTGGAACAGTGAGGGAGTCTTGTTTTGTTTTGGAGTAAGCTTATCACCTGGAATCATAGATGGTCAAAAAGTAGTATGCTAAAAACTGAGATTATGGCAGGAATGCAATAACTGATATGTCTTTGGAAGTAAATTTCTCATGTAAGGCAGAGGAATAGATTAATGAACCTGAAGAGGTCAAGAAGCTAAAAGCTGGGGGCACCTGCGTGGCTGAGTTGGTTGAGCATCTGACTCTTGATTTCAGCTTGGGTCATGATCTCATGGGTCATGGGATCGAGCCCCCAGTTGGGCTCTGTGTTCAGTGGGAAGTCTGCTTGAAAATTCTCTTCCACTGCTCCTCTCCCCACTAACACTTGTTCTCTCTCTCTCAAAATAAATAAATAAATAAATCTTTGAAAAAGAGAAGCTGAAAGCCTGAATATCATCTCTGTGGATATCAAAATCACTAAGAAGTATGACAGGGAGTAGCGTTGATAAGAATGACAATGAATGGCAAGATTTCATTCTTTTTTATGGCTGAATACTATTCCATTGTATATATATACCACAACTTCTTTATCCATTTGTCAATCAATGGACAGTTGGGCTGCTTCCATATCATGGCTACTTTATATAATCCTGCTATAAACATAGGGGTACACATATCCCTTTGAATTAGTGGTTTTGTATTTTTTGGGTAAATACATTGATGGAGCTAGGAAGTATAATGCTAAGTGAAATAAGTCAGACAGAGAAAGACAAATACCTTGTGATTTCATTGATATGTGGATTTTAAGAAACAAAACAAACAAGCATAGAGAAAAAAAATGAGAGAGAGAGAGAGAGAGTCAAAGCAAGAAACAGACTTTTAATTATAGAGAACAATCTGCTGGTTACCAGAGGGGAGGGGGATGGGGGCGTGGGTTAAATATAGGTGATGGAAATTAAAGAGTACACTTGTCATGATGAGCACAAGGTGGGATATGGAGCCACTGAATTACTATATTGTACACCTGAAGCCAATATAACACTGTATGCTACCTAACTGGAATTAAAATAAAAACTTAAAAAAAAAAAAAAAAGATGACAGTGAAGCACAAGCTAAAGTACTAAGAAATAAGAGGGTCCTATAAATGACTGTAACAAGGAGGAAAGTGTGGCTAATCTCAAGGCTGGACCTTCAAAGGCTGAGAGGAGTAAAAGAGGAAAAAGGGAATGAAAAGTATGGAGGAACTACTTACCTGAAAGCCCAGCAGTACAAGATATATGGGAGAAAAAAGAGCCCCCACTTGACAGAGTGCAGAGCACATCTGAAACATTTAGCTTCCTAAGACTCAAAAGTCATATTCCTAGGTCATAAGCCAGCCACTCGACTCTCACACTCCATAGGAATCCACCTCTATATGACACTGCATTGTTAGAGGAGTCTGGAGCAAACAAAATATTAACCCATGTAATAAAGGGGTCCAAAAAATTGTGGAGATAGGCAATAGTGGCAGCTTCAGAAAATATGCCAATTGCCTAGTTTGCCTCCACAATACTACAGTAGTGAAGTTACCCTGTAGCAAACAGCCAGCTGGAGGCAGTTGGCAATTGTAATAGGCAGTTATCAAAATGGCATTAAAATGATATAAAACTACAAATAACAACAATCTTGTTAAGTTTTTAAAATATCCTTTGAAACTATTTCACATCTGGAATGGCTAAATTGAGACGATCGTCACAGGAAAATTAAGTCACCAAAAATAATACGATAATAAACCATTACAACACACAGCAGCTTTATATCAGTGATGTTAAGCTAATGGGAGAAGTGCAAAAGTCTCAACTCTATCACCACTTAGCCTGGAATAAATAAAAACTTATGACAGAACAAATTAAGGAGTGAACGATTTAATACCGTAATTAGTAGTGAGAAATGTAAAAATTAGTAATTATTGAAGAAACCATATGTTTAATGTATTAACTGTAGCTATTAAAACTGTATTATATTATTTTGTCAGATTATGTAATGAGTGAGATTTTTCCAAAGTATAAGCTACTTCCTGGGAGGAAGATTAGGTTTTGGGGAAGCCTCATTATTTAGGCCACAGTTAACTGTACATTAGTTTTGTATTATGGTTTGCACACTGGGAGGTCTAATTCAATTGTAAAAATAGGTTTTTAAAAGAGTTTGATGAGGTGTCAAAAAACAATATTTAGCAACTGGTAATTCCCAGGCACTGAATAAATCTGGAGACTTTATGTCTCCCAGAATCATGTGATACTGTAGGAAATCGATCTGGGAAAGTTCTGGGTATCCCTCACTAATACAGGAATCCTTTGTCAGTTAAAACTTAAGCCCATGCTCAGAAGTGCTCAAAATATCAGGTTAATTCCAGAATATTCCCAGGAATACCAGTATTTGCTAGATGAGGTAAATCCACTCATAACTATGGAAATAGCTGAAGAAAACTACATGCAGACCCAGCTAAATTATTTAGCATATTTCTAACGTTTCATGGTTTAATACAGGGAATACTCTTACTCATTGATTTAATAATTCTTCACAAAATATTAAATACCCCGACTGTAGCATGTGTTGGATATAATTCCACTTACAGGCCTTATATTTTATTAGGGAAGAAACTAAATATAAATATGGAAACACGCATACATACAAAATTGAAACTAACTCAAAGTTGGGTTAAATGCTTTGAAAGAAGTTCACAAGGAACCAAAAATATTATTGCGTCCAAGAATCTCCTTTATAAAGCCAGGGAAGCTCTCTCTGAGGAGGTAACATGAGCAATAACCTACGAGAACAGGAATCAGGCTTGACAAATGTATCAGGAAAGAATGTTCCAGGGAGAGCATATGCAGAAGAATTTCCTGGAGCACAATAGAATTTCGCAAATATTCACGAAACAGATAGGATTCCATCATAGTTGGAACACATCAGAGAGGAGAGTACCTGTCACACACATACACAAAGACATGTGTGCACATACACACACACACACACACACACACACACACACACACACACACACACACACACACACACCCTGATTGCCCTGAAATACACAGCATGCAAAATTGGAATAATGTGGATACAGAGTTATAGAAACTGATAAACTTTCAGAATCATAGCCTTATTCAGGTTGGTCTGTATGCCATAAAATTCAATTATAAGTGTCAGTTCAATGACTTTTAATAAATATATACAATTGTGCAATCATCACCACCAACCACTTTAAAACTTTTCATTACCTCAAAAAGTTGCCTCCTGTACTTTGCAGTTAATCGCCACTGCTATCTCCAGCTCTAGACAACTAGTGATCTGCGTCTTTTCTTCATAGATTTTCTTTTTCTAGAAATGTCATATAAATTTAATCACACAATATGGAGTCTTTGTGTCTGGTTTCCTTCACTTAGCATAATGTGTTTGAGGTTCCTCTGTCATTTCATGTATCAGTAGTAGTTTGTCACTTTTTATTTCTGAATTGTATTTCATTGTATGGATATACCACATTTTCTTTATTCATTTACCAGTTGGACATTTGGATTGTTTCTACTTTGGGACTATTATGCATAATGCTGCTATAAATATTGGTTGACAAGTCTTTATATGAACACAAGTTTGGGGTAGATAATTTAGAGTGAAATTTCTTGATCATATGGTAACTCCACGATTAACTTTTTAAGAAGTTGCCACATTGTTTGAGCCATATGTTTTTAATTCCTGGCTCATAGACTAGTTTTGGAGGATAATAACAATTACTGGAGAGCCTACTGGGATAACTGATGGAACCTGTACCATACTCCTCTTATGCCAACCTGACAGTGTAACATCACAAGGAGCCTAGATATGAAAATAACAACTATTGCCATTTACAGACGGGAGAGTTCAAAAGAGTGAGAACAAAGTGACCACCTTAAGAAAAGTTCACATGAACTAATTAAATGTTTTTAGTGAACCTCACGGTTCATCATGTTAATACACAGTCTGTCAAAAAATTATTCAAATTATTGGAATCAAGGTGTGTGTATAGGTCCATCCAGCTTGGAAATAAATACACTTTGTGCTAAACAGAAATATTTCTCCATCATGAGGTCAAAATATAAGATTCTCCTTTCTCCTAATAAGAATCGTTTCCATGATATTTAAGTATTTCTAGCTGCCCATCATCTACGACTGAAAATGGACTTTCCTATGATATCTTCAGATCTCAAAAATTTTAAAGGTAAATGAAATGCTAAATGGGCCTGTTAGTAGAGAGTGGCAAAACTGATGAAGACAATGTGCAATGACTTTCTATATGAGGCAGAAACATGCACAACGCATAAAGAAAAAGAAACTAAATATATCTGATGTTGTTATAAAGGAAAACAGAGCCAAAAGCAATTTGTCTGTGCTTCTTTCCCATCTGTGTGGCTCCTTCAGTTAAACAGCCAATGTAGTCAAATCTGATTTGCTTTCCCATTATAAAAGTTGTGGCTTAACTAAGAGCTATGCTGGAATGTCTAGATAAAGACATCTTTACATAAAAACTGTATATACATCTTTGTTTTACACATATGCTTTCTACATGTGATTTTTACACACATACCCTTGTTTTCCCATCTTCAGGTAATATATTAGCCCATGAGAAACATTTAAAGGGAAGCTTTTCTTCACAGCTGAGAGAATTGTTCTTTCTCCTTAACTTTACTACAACACTAGAAAAGCTACAGAGAGTTATTTGCCTATTCTCATATCAGAAAAGAAAGTTGTTATCTCCTTTACAGTCAAAAATGGAAGAAATAAACTGAATGCTTTAAGAATGTGCCCAGGCAGATAGAAGGTATATGTACTGTGGTCCATGTCCATCTGATCGGGGACTAAGAGGCTAAGTCCAACATTAAGTGCTTCTCATGAGGAGTCAAACATGACATCGGATACCCTTTCCTTCAGACTAGTGCTCCAACCAGCTGACCATTCTAGCTATAAACATTTGCCCCAGCTGTATTTTCCCACTCCTGGATGATTGTCTGCCTGGCAACAAGATGACAGAAGTACTAAGCCAAAATATCCTTATGTGGGCATAGCTGCCTCTTCATGGCAGAGCCAATTTGGAACCTATCCATTGGCAGGGATGTCCCAGAAACAGCCAATTTTAGTTCAGCTTCTTTAAAACTCCGGATTGTAAACAAACAGTAAGATTTTCCACTGTGGAAGGGAGAATAATGAGAAGAAGGATACGGAAGAGAACCATTAGGTGAGGCTAACGCCAGTTCACCAGAGCAATTAGGAATTAAAAGAATGAGCTGAAACCCTTCAGGGACTCTACTGATAAGGCCCCAAATCTTTCACTTCTTAGAATCCATGAACTACATGTAGCTCTTCCTCCTTCTCTTCCCTGTACTTAAGTTATTAAATCTCCATATCATTGCTTGTTTTCTCTCCTCCTTTTTCTTGATATTTGAAATGTTAGGTCAAAATTGGACATGTTTAGTAGATGGCTTCTGGTTTAATAGTAAGAGGTAGTTGCTGTAATTGCTTCGTTTGAACAGCATTGACATGATGTCATGGATTTTGCAAATTTTACCAGATTAAATGTTCTTGAAAAATCATAACTTTTTTAGATTCAACAAAATTTAAGGCAGGTCCAGTTATATCCATTCCATAAATATATGTCTTCTAGAATCAAGCACAACTTTGATATGCATATCTCACCTGAGACACTGCTCTGTAGGACAATAGAGTCAAAAGAGCAAGGAGTTGAGAGTCAGATGGCCAAGCTAGGATTTAAAGCCCACGTTACTTATTAGTTTACTGAGTGTCCTACAGCAATATCCTTGAGTTCTCTGAGCCTTGGTTTCCTTTTAACAAAAAGGGAATAATAGTAATGATTACTTCACTGTAAAGTAAAAACTGTAAAAACTAAGTGACTCTCTGCACCCGACAAAATAGTTATCAGACTTGTTAATTATACTATCATTAATGTATTAGTGTGCTGTTAATCAAAATGAATGTGAAATTGCTGATTATCAGCTCACAACATGGATATGATAAAAAAAATCATTTCAGTTTGGAATCAGTAAGGTACCTATGGCCAATAATGTTATCTTAAAATTTAATGCATCGAGCACTATCAATTAACAATGTAAAAAATACAGGTAACCCAGTACCATCCATTAATTGAGAAAATATAGTGACAAAATGCCATCTTGAATTTGGGATCTCTTTTAAATGTATTTGTATTTTATTGATCACAGTAGTATTTATGTGCATTTAGGAAAAAACACAGTACATTTTCATGTTAGAAATATTTTTCAGATTACTAGAAAAAAAGTTTGGTGTGCATATGGATTGGTGGGTTCTGTCCAACAACTCCATCACTCCTCACAGTCCCTTGGCACACAGACTGGGAATCACCAACGTTGGTTAAGGTCAAAACAGACAAGGGAGCCTTACGCTTACTAGTGCTGCTTGCCAAGTAGAAATGCTAACCTGCTCTTTCCCAGGATTTTAAAAAAGCATTTGAAGATATTTCACAAGATAAATGGAAATGGGATAAACACAAGGCCTTAAGGAAAATATACTTCTGGTGCATTTATTAAGCACTTGGATCTGATGCATGACACCTGCTTGAAACTCAAAGAATTATCACAGGCTTTGCCGAGGGAAAAAAGACAAGAATTATGACTGCACACAGGCTCATACTTCAGCGAGTCAATGTTTTTAAATCAATGAAAAACAATCCAGTGATTGTGTTTGCTTCAAAGAGAAAGCAATGTAAGATGACATACAGTATTTCAAGCTGTTCAAATTACTGATGGCAGAGTGGCAAGATATATATCCATTAAAACCAAATAGTTGTTTCAAAGTATGTTGGCCGACAGAGATAAATAGTGACTCTCTGAAGTAAATATAAAATGATTTCCTTACTCAGAATTTTGGACCTATAATGATTTCAACCACAAGTATCTCTTACTTATTTTAGAAATCTTCATTTTGTACCTTCATTCAGGATTTCTTGAGTTAACCCACCAAAATCATTTCTGCCTAGCAAAGAGGCATATGTATTAGGAACAAAGTGTGTATATTTCTATAATAGACTCTCTGATGGTCTTATTAATATTAATAAATTGATCATATTGAATGAGTTAAACATGAATGAGTTAAATGTGTCAAATGCAAAGGCTACTCTCATAGGAGTATTACATCATCAATACTACCCCCAGGCTAGAAATTAATGAGCCATGTTTAAGAGCATTACTTTTTGAGAGGAAGAAGTATGTGCAATTTTTCTTTCTTTCTTGATTCTTCTCTCATCAGCATTTTCATTAATAAACTTAAAAAAAAAGAAAACTTTGATACACAAAGTACTAATCACCACCCACTTTTCCTCAAAGGCTTGCATCCTCCTAATCAGTGAAAATTATCCTCTCTTCTTTACCTGTCTAGAAAGTCCAAGGTAGCTAATAGAGGACCACAGAATATTGACCGATCAATAGCATTTGCCAATTCCGGATATTCAAAACTTAAATAGATTTCTTCTATACAAGGATTTTGTACAAATGATGATTTAAAAATGACCTTAGTATTATTCCAAGCCCTCTTCCTCTAAACAGTAAGCTATGCCGCTTCCCATAAGACACAACCTAAAAAAAAGAAATATAATTTCCTCAAAACAGGAAAAACTACTTTATTTAATCTCTCCTACTATACTCCCTTCAAAGAAATGATTATAAGTCTGAAAGCCAGACTTCCATTTTCATCAGAAACATGGAAAAATGCAATAGATACTAATGAATTCTGTTTGATAAAGACACCAAATAGAGAAGAGGGTAGTGTTTGTTGAAGGCTAGAATATATTAAGGTGTTTTTAAATAAAAGGTTAAAAGTATAAGAATAAAGTGGATAATTTCTGGTTTCTTGTCTTTATAAAGAAAACCACATAGGATAATGAAAGATGTGAAAATGACCAAAGTTTGTACTGATCGATGGTATGAGTCTTAGACAACTGACCATGAAAAAGCAACACATTACTATGGTTAAAACAACACTGTGATGTATTTAAAAGAATGTAAACTTGTTAGTTAAATAATAGATCAAACAATAACACTACTGTTTTAATTTTTAAACTCTGCAATTTGGGCAGACATCTTAGAGACATAGCATAAAATATTAGCAAAGAATATTAAAATTTGGAAAATATTAAAAATAGATTACAAATTCTAACCTCAAATTTAGTAATAATGCTGCTGTACCTAAGTATTCTCTATGGAGTATCTTTTTTTTTTTTTCATTTTCACAATCCTATGCTATACTGATCTCCATTTATGCTCAAGACCATTGAGTTCAAAAGCACTTAAGCCGAGAATTAGATTCAGGTATGCCTAACCTAGAGTCTGTGACCCTAACTACTATTGCAGGTTATACTATGAAATCTTGGTTTTACCTCTAGACCTATTTCTTCCTAAGTTTTCCCCATAATAATAAAGAAACCATCACCGCTCCATTAGTCAAGCCTTAAGCCTAGGCATTATTCTTGACTCCCTCTTTCACCCCCAGTCTACATTCAACCCATCATCAGTTATCCCTAACAACCCTTTAAATTTTTCTCCGAGTTTATACCTCTACCATCCTGTCCTGAGTCATCATTTTCTCTCACCCAGAATACTCAAAATCTTAACTGATATTCTTGCTTCCATTCCTGCTATAACACACAGCAGACTCGGTAATATTTAAAAATGTAAATCAGATCTGGCTCCAAAGGTTTCCCACTCTGCTTAGAATAAAATCTTAAATTTCTTTACTGGCATATCAAAGCTGCACATGACCTGGTCCCTCCCTCTCTCCAAAACCTCATCCTCTAGACTCCCTCTTTTCTAGTGAGAGCCAGACATTCACACACTAAGTTTATCTCCATCTGCAGAGTCCTTGAACTTGTTCTTATCTCTCCCTGCAGTGCCTTTGCATTAGGGCTAGCTCTGTCTTATAGTCAGATCTCAGTTTAGATGTCACCTCCCCCAGGAAATGCCTTTTCTGACTCCCAAATCTAAAGTAGCTAGCCATTCACTATTCACTTTACCCTATTTTAATTTTCTGCCTAAAATTTATCACACCAGGCATTTTCTTGTTTTTGTTGGTTTGTTCATTTTTTTCTTTTTGTTTTAAGATTTATTTATTTATTTATTTATTTATTTATTTATTTATTTGAGAGAGAGAGAAAGCACGTGCACATGGAAGGGTAGGGGCAGAGGGAGAGGGGAGAGGGGAATCTCAAGCAGACTCTGCATTGAGTGAGGAGCCCAACACATGGCTCCATCCCATGACCCCAAGATCATTACATGACCAAATCAATAGTTGGAATCTCAACCGAGTCACCCAGACACCCTTGTTTATTGTTTTTGTACTCCCAAAAGAACAAGTTCTATAAGACTTTGTCTAATTCACTGCTGGATTCCCAGTGTCCCAGAAACTAGATGCCCAATGAATATTTTTTGAATGAAGCATGAATGAAGAGAGATGCTGCTCACACATGGAGCATTTTACTAATTGCCTACACAGAATGATTACAGCATTGCTGATAGCTATCCTCCACCCTCCTTCCACCCTCCCTATCCAATTCATAGATATTGTAACCCTGCGATTAAAACTTCAATCTAAGAAAAAATGCTCATTGTTAAAATTAAGATACCCACCCCCAATGGCTTACATTTTAAGCTTTAACAGTCATTGACACCTCAATGTAAATAAGTTTAATGATTATATATCTGAAGATAGGGATGAAAAAAGTAAAAAAAAAAGTAAAATAAAATAAAAATAAAAGCCTGAAGCTATTAAGAGACTTAAAGTGAGGAAAAGGGGAACTTAGGCTTCAAGATACACTGATGAATTAAAAAACTGTCCTGCTTCTGTTCTGAAAAGAAGCTTTGTCTAACAAGTGAGGCCTGATGCAGACAATGTTTCTTAGAAACAGTCTTCAAGTACTGGCAAAAGATGGCCATCTGTTCTTCTGATGCTAAAGACAGACAAAGGGAGAAAGAATAAAATGCAGTACAGAGGGTTTGGATTAGATATGGACAAGGATGCCTACACAGAAATGTGAGGTGTTACACAATGGAATAAGTTTCTGGAAGAAAATAGTAAGTTCTTTTAATATGAAGCTCTTTAGAACTAATTTAGATTTCTATCAGCAAAAGATGCTTAAGAAGTCAGGAAAGTGGACTTCATTCTTCTGTTCTTGTGAGTGATATCGTTTGACACAATGAATAAAGACCAAAAGGTCTTGAACAATTAGAAATCCAGAGCAAAGACTGCCTAATGCAGGACTGTCAACTACATACTACAGATTGGAGACCAAAAACTCAACCTGAACACATCAAGCTTTTGTATTTAATTTACTTGTATCAGAAGTCACCTTTTACATGACATAGAATTGCCTGAGTGATCTGAAAGGAGAGTACCAGTACACAAAGCAAGAAAGAAGAGTGCCAATGGCTTCCATTACTTTTGCAACTTTCCTCATACAATATTCTTCCTTTCTTCAAATCCTCTTTTATTTGAGTATCTAACAAGCCACCAACTTGCAGAAGTTCATGTTCATGATGCAAAATTTCTCTTCTGTTCTGTTAATTTCCATATTCACTCTATACTTCCAAGCCAAACCAATGCACCAAAGAATAGTTACTGGTTTTCAAGGATCCCAAGAACAAAGGTCTACTCATTTTGGTTTTGAAGCTCTGGAAATTTTGTTGTTCTCGATGCTTTTAATGTTACGTTTTCTTTTCTAAAAGAATTTTAGAATACTGATATTAGTATAGTCCATCCAATCTACACGACTGCCTTATGACCAGTTACCGTGTTTACATTTGATCACATTCTAAGGGACTGAAGGCCAAATCTGAATGAAGTTTGCACAGTAGTTGTCATCGAAAAGCATGTAACTTGTGGGGTGCCTGGGTGGCTCAGTTAGTTAAGCATCTGCCTTCAGCTCAGGTCATGATCCCGGGGTCCAGGGATGGAGCCCCACATCAGGCTCCCTGCTCAGTGGGAAGCCTGCTTCTCCCTCTCTCTCTGTCCCCCCCCCCAACTTGTGCTTTCTCTCTCTCTCTCTCTCTTAAATAAATAAGTAAATAATCTTTGGGGAAAAAAAAAAGCATATTGACCAGAAAAAACCTGCCCAACAGACAATACAACCTAGTCTGACCACAGAACATCTTGCAATAGTTCATTATCAGTGCATACAAAAACAAATATGCTCTGGAGAATGTTTCATTTATTTATCATTTTTATGATTGTATTTTACATTTTGTACATAGTCTTAAATTGATTGGCCCATGAAAATAAAACAGTAAGATTAAAAATTCATTTAAAAAAGAGAAATAATTAAAGCAATGATGAATTACAGTACCTTGTATGCAAAAGCAAAAAAAAAAAATTACATTGACAAAGAGTGACATGGTAAAAAAGAAGTACATTCACTACTTTAAAATATAACACAAGGGACGCCTGGGTGGCTCAGTTGGTTAAGCGGCTGCCTTCGGCTCAGGTCATGATCCCAGGGTCCTGGGATCAAGTCCCACATCGGGCTCCCTGCCGAGCAGGGAGCCCGCTTCTCCCTCTGCCTCTGCCTGCCACTCTGCCTGCTTGTGCGCACTCTCTCTCTCTCTGACAAATAAATAAATAAAATCTTTAAAAAAAAAATAAAAATAAAAAAAAATAAAATAAAATATAACACAAGACATAAGAGCTTCAATAAAAAAATCTTCATTTTTAAAATTTGTAACTTCAGTAGTGTATCTTCATGGTTTTGTTTGGACTTAATTTATACATTATGGTACATCTTATAATTATATAAAATGTATAATTATATAATTGTAATTATATAATTATATAAAATGTATACTTTGCTTTATGCTTATACAATATTTAAGAAATTTTATATTGGATATAAGTCAACTCTGAAATCAACTCTAAAGTCAAGAGGTGTTTTTTAGTTTTTTTCTTTTTTTTTCTTTAAAAGGTTGTGGAAAATTATCTAAGATTAAGAAATACCAGAATAACTGAGCCCTATACAGGTTAAAGGGAAAATGACTTGGTTACTTGATTTAAACAATGTACACTAAGTCATCAAATAGTTACAATCATTTTTAAAGAAGCCTTGGTAATCCAAACAAATCCGACCGTGTTTTGTGCCTTCACAGGCACCCTATATGCAACCTAACTCAGAGCTGTCAGTAACTGGAATCGAGTTCCCTATACCCCCACAACACACACACTAAATCAATGTTGATAAATCACATTGACTGATTTGATATCCAGAGAGAACTGTACTTCTGAAACTTTAGTGTACCTAAGAACCACCATGGTGCTTAGGGAAAAGGCAGATTCTCAGGCACTTCTTCCAGATATTCTGATTTCTTCGATCTCGGTTAATTCTGAGACTCTGCACTTTCCCCAAGCACCTCAGGCAGCACTGATGCAAATGGTCCCAGGTCCACCCGCAGAGAAACATACTTTACCATGATATTGTGAAAATAAGAAGAGGTTACATTGCATTCCTTGTAACTGTGTCATGCAAATAAACAACTGGGTAAGGGAAATAACTGGAGAATTTTAGAGAACTGCAACTGGAGAAATATTCAGGGCCACTCTGGTACTGAATATGAGTTAGTGATCATCATTGTTTAGTCAGTTTTTTAAACACAAGATAAAGTTTGTAGACATATCTGTCCTTTTGGTGCCCAATTTTAAGTGTCTACATTTTTATGATATAAGAAGTTTCATTGTATAACCTGTTAGAAGACTTAGCTCTTGAGATTTACCTCCTGGGATCAGATTCCAGTTACTCTACTTACTAGCTATGTGACTACTGACAATTACTTAACTTCTTGGTACCTCAGTTTTCTCACCTATAAAATGGGAATGAAAACCATCTCATGGAAATAATGAGGAGGTGGAATGAAATAATGTGTGAAGCTAGAATCATGCCTAGCTACATATTAGGAGTTCAGTAGATTTTAGATGATCTTATTACTGTTATCCTTATTTTTATCATAGCTATTTTCATGATCATTGCACACATTTTTAAAAATCCACCAATATTCATTAGTAACTTCTATTTATAAAACACTGTGCTAGAAAAGAGGGCAAAATTCAAGCTCTGCTTCAAAATACCTTATAAGCTAATGGAATAATTTAGATATGTATTCAAGTAAAACTAATAAAAAGTAGAGAAAGCAGAAATTAATAAAAGAGAAAGGAAATGTGGAAAGAGTCCAAAGAACTGTGACATTATTTGTGACCTATGTAAATGACAGAATCCGAGATGTTCCATAGCAGAGAGGGCATTTATGCTGAGAACTGAATGACTAAAATATGGAGGTGAAGAGCTAAGAGCTTTCCAGACAGATTGGAATAGCATAACAAAACATGAAGTTATAAAAATATTTGGGTATGTTCTTTAACAGTGAGTTATTCTGTATGCTAAAGCATCAAGTACCCGAGGAAAGACAACTTGGAGATGAGCAGAAAAGATAGAGTGGGGGCCACAGGGTAGAAATCTCTAAATACCTTGCTAAATTTGAGCCAGATTTGAAGGACCACAAGAAGCCAATAAGAGACTATGAAAATGGGAGGGTTGGGGCAAGACTGGCTTTAAAGCAATTAGCAACACTTCAGGCATCATTTTCAAAAATATGGTCCACGGACCCACAATATCAGCATCACCTGGGAATCATTTGAAATGCAAATTCTGGGCCCTCTTCATAGGCCAACTGAACTAAAACCTCTAAGGATGCTGTTATGTGGTCTAACAAGTCCTCCAGGTGATTCAGATTCAACCCCAAATTTCAGAACCACTGCTGTAACTATTGAGTAGACTGGGGGTCAGTGGGAAGAGATTGGGAGGTATGAAGTCCACCGTGAACCAAGTGAACCAGTTAGGAAGCTATTGAGAAGCTACTGAAATTCCATATGAGAAGAAGTTACAGCCTGTACTAAATTAGTAGGAATAGAGATAAAGGGGTTGAGCCAACAGTACTGTAAAAAATAAAGTCAATACTCTTGGCATTTGTTAGTTTTTGCCATCATTAATTAAAGAAAAATGATTTATCAAAAAGATAACCCTTAGTTCAATTTATACATAGTCTGAAAATATGAAAGTGGGCTAATTGCACTAACTTTCTCCCACTTTAAAAATTTAAATTCCATTAAAGGAGAAAAGAGATGATTCTGCTGCACAACCATTAAAATTAGCATAGTAAATTTTGTATGAATTTGACAATCTCTGTTATCAGTAAATCTAGAACTACCAGACCCCTCTTGCTAAATTCCAACTCTATTTAGTTTCACACTGTGATTTTTTAATGGTCTTATTTGTGCATTATTTCAATTTTTCATTATATATTGTGCCATTTAGTATTCTCCATGATTATGTTTTCACTGAACAGATGCACTACGGTTTCGCTGCACCAAATTCTATGATCCATAATTAGATGTCAATATGTTTTCTTTATGAACTAAATACATTTTTAGTTACTTGGACATTAATTAAAATCACATGCTGGATTGTTACATCCTTTCAACACATTTTTGAGGAAATATTTTTGGTTTACTTGAATGCTTTAAAACATTCAATTTTATACTATATAATTCTTTCTTCCATAAGAACAGATACTGTAGCTAATATATAAATATTAATTACAGAGTTACACCACAGAAGCCATTAATGAGATATAACCATTCACATGCAAAAGCATCGACATTTGATGAATTAGGAGAAAAGAATAAATTTTTCTTAATTGTTGCGCTTTAAACATATCACGATCTATATTTATTTTCATGGCAATTCTAGGAAAAAGAATAAATGAAACAAAATTTCAGAATAACAGCAAACAATGACCACTACCGAAATACCATGGGAATAGAAGCAGATTTAAAAATTCATAAAAATTCACATACAGATAAAAACAGCCCGGATGATAAGGTGATACAGAGCTCACACTCATTACTCATGTTATATTGTACCATTTGAATATTCTAAACTCATGAATTTGAATGATGCACTTATCTCATGGAAAAATTAAGAACAGGCATTCCAAAGGAGGAAGAAAACATTTCTAGCCTCTAACAAAATGTTGGAAAATCTAACCCTAGACAATGATTCCACTTACTCCAGGCATTCCCGTCTGTTTTTGTAAATGTAGTATGGAACTAACCAGAGGTTAGAGAAGAAAGGGAGGTAAGCATACAGAAATTATTCTAGCATGTCTCTATCATTCTATCTCTGTTACTCTACTGTTTACTCATTTAGATCTACAAACAGCTCATGCAAAAATTCAGGTATAAAACTCCCCTCAGTGCAGTTGGTATAATGGAAGCTAATGTGTTTCTTAACATTAGTTCAGATTCTACCTCAAATACAAGGGAACATGAAGGAATAAGCTGTTACCTGTTTTGGAAATGTGTTTATTCAAAATGATTCCTCCCCTTGGGGTTTTAGGGAATATCGCATATGGTACACTGGTATTTATTTGGTTATCTATGAAGCATGCTGAGCTACATATATCTATATGAGTGGACAAGGGAGCAGGAGTGAGTTCTAGTATTTCAGCATTTTAATGATCAGGTAGTATTTTGAGAATATGTTTCAGGAAGGGCTACCTACAAGAATTGAGCCTACTGAACCCATAGCCACATTTTATGATATTTACAAGCATGCTTAACAACAAAGTTCAAAAGCTGAGAAAAATACTTCTGCCTTGAAGGTTCTAGGAGGGAGCAGTAGAAGGTACTTGTCTGAGGAAAGATTATTGTTTGAAATTTCTCTTATATGAAGAGGAGATTTCATGTTTACATTTCAAGCAGAACCCATTGTTAGAAATGCAGAATCTAAAAGAAAAAAGAAAGAAAGAGAGAAAAAAAGAAAGGAAGGAAGGAAGGAAGGAAGGAAGGAAGGAAGGAAGGAAGGAAGGAAGGAAGGAAAAAGAAAAGAAAAAAGAAAAGAAAAGGAAAAGAAAAGAGAGACAAAATCTCATCACCCACCCACAGACCAACCAAATAAGAATTTACAGTTTGACAAGATACTCCTGGTGATTTGTTTTGCACACTGAAGTTTACAAAGTTTACTTCTCTAAGGCTTTCATTTAGTCAAAATATAGTGCTTATAAATCACACACTCCATGATATCCATACCACCTTAGATACTTGGGGTGAGAGATGGCTGGATGAAAGTGAATAATTGGGACATACGCTTAAAAATATTTACTATATATCTGAAATTCAAATTAACTAGACATCCTGAACTTAATCCGGCAGCCCTATCTGGGATGCACACACTGACTTTGTCCCTCCAATTTTGCACATTAAAACTCCCTCTGGCCTATCCTGAGACCAATCTCTTTCAAAGGAGTAGCTTTTTGGCTTCTATCCTGAACTATTCTTCACAGTCAGGAATCACTGTCCTATTTGGCTTGCCTGTGCTGAGACCATTCCCAGGATGAGAAAATTACTAACACCAATGGTAACTTTTTCTTTCTCCTCTAAGATTTACTTGAATATTTGCTAGTCAAAACACAGTCAGACATTCATTTCTAGCAATATGGTACACCCACCTCTCCACTGAAGAAACTTCTGAAAATGTTAATAAGATATCTTCTTAAATGCCTTGATTAATTCAAAAGAAAATAAGGAATATTCAGACTAAAATATAAGTAAAAGTGGAAAATAGTGTTAAGAGGATCTCTGAAGTCAGGTTTCACCTTGAGAGATTTACTAAACAAGGTAGAATTAAAATTTCCTTTTCATGGCCTTCAAGGGCTCAAGAGACATAGATGAAATTCTGGTCAAGGTAAGGAGTCTAAGAGAAAATTCTTAATAGCTATGACCCTGAAGTTCCTGCCTTCACAGCACAAGTGAAGTTAAAGATATTCCCTGAGATTTCATAAGCAAAAGCTAGTTTTCATATGGGTTTATAGCCTAAATTCATACATGTGGGTACTCTGAAAATCTCAAGCCAAAAAACTGAATTTATATTGGTCCCCAACTAGGTAATAGACACAGATGCTAAACAGAGGCAAATAAAAATTCTCTCTTGAGTACTATCTTCATTTGGGACTGAAATATTTCCCACAGTTGAGACGCTAAGAAACATAAGGTCATTGCTCAAAATTACATAACTCACCAAATGCCCCAAGAAATCAAAAGAGAAAACAATCACAAAAACAGCTGGAATGGATTTATGAATATAAAATATTAAATAAGCATATATATAATATATTTTTAAATGAATATTAAAATATGAATAGAAAAACTGATAACTGATTAAAAGAAATTGACCAAGCATATTCAAAAAATAACCAAAGAGAATTTATGGAAATAAAAAACAATTGAGATTTAAATTTTACCAGATAGAATTAATAATAGATTGAGGCAGTGGGGGTGGTGCCTGGGTGGCTCAGTCAGTTAAGCATCTGCCTTCAGCTCAGGTCATGATCCCAGGGTCCTGGGATAGAGTCTCGCATTGGGCTCCCTGCTCAGCAGAAAGCCTGCTTCTCCCTCTCCCTCTCCCTGCTGCTCTGCCTACTTGTGTTCTCTATCACTCTGTCAAATCAATAAATACAATCTTTAAAAAAAAATAATAGATCAGGGATATGGGATACATAAAAAATAATATATCAGGGATACATTAGTAAATAGATGAGAAGTCTTAGAGAAAACCCCTAAAATCTGTGACATTCAAAAGTCCAATCTTAATAGTAAAGACAAGCTACAAACTTAAGTAAACAAAAGCCAGCTTTTATATGGTTTTGCAGCCTTAATTCACACAACTGGAGTGCTCTGAAAAACTCATGCTAATATTTAAATTTACGGAAACACAGAAGAAAGAAAAACTAAGGTATAGGCAGTATTTGAAAGGAAATTTCTGAAAATTATCCAATACAAATGAAAGACATAAATCCACATATTCAAAAGTACCCCAAATTTCTAAGTTAGAAAAAAAAGAAATTCTCACCTAGATTCACCACAGTGAAACCACAGAACACCAAAGATAAAGAGAAAAATCTGAGAATTAAAAAGTCAAATTATTTTCCACAGAGTAAAGGATAGGCTGAAGGTTGACTACATGGAAAAATCATATGATAGTGTCTATTGGTCTAGAAACATTTAATAATTCAGGAATTATACATGATTAAAGAAAAAAAAAAAAAAAAAACCTCTTAGCACACAAGAAATAGAAACGAACTTCCTTGACTGGATAAAGGTATTTTTGGGGAAAAATAGTAAACATTATTCTTAATAGTAGAATAATGAAAACTTTCCCTACAGCATCAAACAAAACAACAATGCCCATTATCTTCACTTCTATTCACAATTGTACTAGTTGTCATAGCCAGCATAGTAAGGCAAGAAAAAGAAATCAAAAGAAATGAAAAAAATAAAACTTTCATTAATCATGGATATATTACTGCCTAGCTGCAAAGCCTAAGAAATCAATATATATATTATTAGAATTGATTAGAAGTCAAGTTTAGCAAGCTTGTAAGATACAAAATAACATACAAAAATCAATTATACTTTTTATACCTCAGCCACAAATTTAGAATGTACAATATTTTAAAATGTTATTTAATGCTTTATAAAAATATATGAAGTCTGAGAAATAAATCTAACAAAAATCTATAAAAATTTTGTAGAGAAAATTATAAATTTTATTAAATATTAAAGAAGACTTAAACAAATAGAGAGATGTACATAGGTTGGAAGATTTGCTATCATAAATTTCAAATCTCCCCAAATTTATCAATAAAATTCTAAACAGTCTCTAAATAAAAATTTTTAAGTATAACTTGACAGACTGATTAAAAGTAGAAAAGCAAAGGTCTAAGACTTGTTAAGACTCTCCTGAATAACAAGCTGGAATGTATCTCCTACCAAGTATCAATAATTATTTTTAATTTATTAAAATTAAGAGTGTGGTATTGCTGGAGACTAAAAAATAGTTTGCTCAAACAACATATCACAGAAAAAATATCAACACATTCAAGGAAACTTGATTTATGGCAAAGGTAATATTTCAGATCAGTGGTAAAAATATGGAATTTACAACAAATAGTGTTGGGTCAACTGGTTATCCATATGGAAAAAAATAAAACTGGAGTTTTACCCCAATACCCTTTACAAAAATCAATACAGACCTAACTATGGAACCAAAACCATAAAACTTTTATAAGATAATACAGAACACTATTTTATAAGCACCATAAGGACCCCATACAAAAAGCGCAATCCATACAAAGTGGGATTGAAAATTGAAACACCTTCAGATTAAGCAGTTTGTTAAAAAAAAATGACACCATTCAGAAAAAAAGAGAAAATGTTTTCAACATATGTAATGAAGGATAAGGATGCAAAATTTCTAAAGAACAGCTAATAAATAAAAAAACACAGAAGCTGAACAAAGAATTAAACAGATACTTCACAAAAAAAGAAATCCAAATAAATGAAAAAGTAGTATCTGACCTGATTTTTCAGGGAAACGTAAATTAAAACTACAATAAGGTAAGCATTACATACCCACTAGATAGTCAAAAACAAAAATAAAAACAAAAAGCTTCTGTCTGACAACACCAAGTGTTGGCAAGCATGTTATGCAAACAAATATTTTATACATGTATACACTGCTGATCATTGTGTAAACTGGTAAACTACTTTGGAAAATGGTTTGACCTAATCTAGAAAATTTGAATGCACACATTTCTTTTGATGCAGAAATTCCATTTCTAGGTTTAAACTCTAAAGAAACACTCATATATACATACCAGGAGAATGTTCATAATAGCACAATTTATAATAGCAAATGCTCATTAAAAATACAATAAATAAATCAGGGTGTGATCATACAATAGAATCTGGAGAGCACTGAAAAGTGAATTAATTACATTTACCCACATCAATGTCTAAACCTCTGAAACCTAACGCTGAGTGAAAAAAGAAAATCACTGAATACATACAGTATTGTTCTATTTATTGAAAGTTAAAGGGGCACCTGGGTAGCTCAGTCAGTTAAGCATCTGACTCTTGATTTTGGTTCAGGTCGTGATCTCAGAGTCATGAGATGAGCCCTGTGTAGGGCTCTGCATTCAGTGGGAAATCTGCTTGAGATTCTCTCTCTCCCTCTGCTTCTCCCACCACTTGCATGCATGCACTCTCTCTAAATAAATAAAATCTTTTTTTAAAAAGTTAAAAATAATGTGTAAAAGCAAGCAATATATGGTTAACAATAGAAACATAGTTAAAAATACAAAAGTAAGCAAATGATAAACACGAATTTAGACTAGTGATTTTCTTGAGTTACGTGGGAATGGAATAGATTCAGAAAAAGGAACACAAAAGATTTCAAAGGCATAATGTTCCATTTTGTAATTTTGTGATCCATACATAAGCATTCTTTGAATAATGATTTCTACATTACCTATATTTTATATTTCTTGTAATCTACTCAATATTTTATATAACAAAAGTATTAATATAAAGTGAATGAATTAATCCTCACATATTCAATACAATTCATTTTAAAGGTAATATTGTCCAAAACCAGCATATAACTAGAAACTGGAGATTTCATAACGTATCATCCTCTGTGCCACGTGAAACACTGTAAACAATTTAAACAGATCCTCTAATTTCAGTCTCTACTTGGAGCTGTCACTGAATTCTATTTCCTTACTTGTATTTAGTAAGTGATGAACTAGGGCCCAAAGACTGTATGAAAAAGTCCACGCAATGATTAAATGTTTATCAATATGTTAATATATGTTAATTCAACAAGCAATTACTGAGTACCCAATATATATGCAAGGCAATGCTGTGGAATTTACAAAAATACAGAGGATACTCAGTTCTTCTCTACCTGTCACCTAGAATTCCTAAATAACTTCTCAGTATCTCACTCTCTGTCTTCCTCTGTCTCTCTCTCCCTGTTCTTCTCCCCTCCCTCTCTTCTCATTCTGTCCCTAGCGAACCCACCCCAACCATCTTTTCTTTGCTCCCAGACCCATATTTCTACTGTACAGAGCCCAACATAGTACCCAAATGATGATAAAAATTTTCAGTGGATTTCTCTGATTATTTTTTTCCTTGAAAGCCTCTGATGGTCCCCATCATGTTCAGGGCCCAGACATTTAAATGCCTGTGAAGCCCAGGTGGTCAGTTAGATGAAAGAAGCCTACCAATAGGAAGAAAAAATATGGAGAGCAGAAGCCCCACATAAAAAAAGCAGCAGCTAACCTGTTCCAGCCAAGTATTGCCTCATAGGAATAGAGGCTCAGTGTTGTTCTTTCTTAAGAAAATCATGAAAACTGGATTTTTATTGAAATCACCTAACTTTTCAGTTCATTTTTGAAGCCATAAAAAGACCTTTTGACCTACAAAATAGAGTAATGTTCCCTCCTTGACATAGCATGCAGAGCTCTTCAAACTCTGTTTCCAAACTAACTTCCTTCTGTCTCTTCCCACACTCTATGTTCTGCACTCAGACATCCTGAACGTGCCATGTTCTTTAATGGTTCCAAGATGGGTGCACAGTTAGACCGTGGGCCAATTCCTGATCCAAGTCTACTCACCTCTAAGGACTGCACTCGAGACCCCTCTACTTGGAAGTCTTCCTTAACACCTAAAGGACAAAGTCAGCCATGGTTTACTGTATCGGTCTCCTTTTCTTTGTTCATGTACATACAGGCTGTCCCTGACTCTCATATTTTCAGCTTCTGAACAGCCAACACTTTCATGCATTATACATCGACACTCCAAAGTGCCTTTTGTATGCCAAATCCAGACTTTCATACATCAGCAGATCAACGAACATTTTGCACTAATGTGTGGTGGCACTGCCTGACAGCCAAGAGTTCTGTTTGGGCAGTCATGCCATCTTTGTCTGTAAGAGCAGGCTTTATGTAATTATTTGAATGTTTTTTGCTCTTTGCCCTTATTATTTTGCCAAAATGAGTGGAAAATGAACATTGAAAATGCTGATAATGGCGATAAAATCATAGGTCTCATAAGCTTAATACAGTTGAAACAAAGATGAAATCATTAGTCATTCCCATTATGGCACATCTTTAACCCCAATCAGGCTCTTATTAGATTTAAACCCAGTCAACTGTGGTTCAATTATGAAGGAAAAATATAATATTAAGACCCTTGTATAAAATCCTGGAAATAAATTGTTGAAGATTGCATGTAAATGGCAAGGTATAATTAGAGATTGTATTATATATACTTTAGACCTCAAGGGAAAAAGAAACTCTGTATAACATGTAAATCTATTTTTTTTAATTTAACGTTATGATTCTATTATGTGTTTAAAGAATGTATTATGTATGAATCTATGGATATTTGATGAGCTCTTTCATTAGGAATCATGGTGCTTTCTACTACATCCTTAACCTCTGGGTGCTCTGGTTCAACTGGCTTCTTCATTTGCTCACTCACTCACACATGATCCAGGAGTACTAAAAAATCTAGCCTTGTTTATCCTCTACTTGACAGCCACCAATTTCAAGGTGGAGGCTAAAGTATACCTCCTGCCACCAGCAGAGATGAAATAACCGATTTAGAGCAAAGATGGCACCTACCTTGTGGAGCAAAGAGATAAGACCTCAAGTACTGCCCCTAGTAGTTCTCTAAAAGAAAGAGCTCTAACAATTTCTGATGATATGTCAGGTACTGTTTTAATGTCACTCTATTAATCCTCATAAAAACTTGTCAGGTTCCATTGAACAAATGAGGAAAATGAACTCAGAGAGTTTAAGTAACTTAGCCAAGGTCATACCTACGCACAACTAGTCAAGATGAAAGTTAACCCCCCCCCCAAAAAAAAAGGAAAAAAGACAGTTAAAACCAACTGTATCTATATCCAAAATGCATCCTCTTTCAAAAATACCGTGCCTTCGTTGAGTTCAGTATTACAAATCCCGGCCAAGGCTAACTTTTTAAAGATTTATTTATTTATTTATTTATTTAAGAGAGAGTACACCAGTAGGAAGGGCAGAGGGAGAGGGAGAGAGAATCGCAAGCAGAGATTGAGATTTTGAGCACAGAGCTCAACATGGGGCTCAATCTCTTAACTCTGAGATCACAACCTGAGCTGAAATTAAGAATCGGACACAGCCAACTATACCACCCAGGCACCCCTGGGTCAAGGCTACTATTAAATGATCAAATGATGATGGTTCTTCTGATCCATCCTTTAAAGCTGTCTCTGTTTATGATGATTTTTCTTTTTCAGAAAGTTCTACTGCATCCATTTCCAAATAGTTGCTACATAGAAACATCTCGTTCATCACCCAATAAGTGGTGATTTTTAAAAATATTAAATGTTTTACACAGATCACCTAGAGCAAGAGTTTTCTGAAATGAATTCCTTTTATTCTTCTCAGGAGTGAACTTAGCCCGTGTGCATCTTCTCACAACTTGTCCATTCACAGAGATTTTAAATTTTATGATATACATGAAAGTGATGAATAGCGGGCACAATAAGATGAAAATCAAACCTACATTTCCTGCTCACAGTCATGTGTCATGTGATGCCATGGGATCATTTTACTCTATAAATTGATGCTCAAATACATGAATGAATAATTGAAGATTATTCTTGTGGATATTTTACTTCCTTTCTCAATTTCTCACTACCCTTTTCCTCCTTGAGGCATTAGTGCCTACAGATCTAATAAATATATAGGTCTTAAAGGTTTCCAATATTCACCCATTTCCTTTGGCTTCTTTATAGAATTTAATATGTGCATTTTCCTTGCTTTATTTCTATCTTGTACACTGGCTCTTCTGAAAAAGATAATTACCAGAGGTTGTGAAGACTCGGCTCTCTGGCTGTAATCACTTACCTGCATCTAAATTCATTTTTACCAGCTCCATGTCCACTGAAGATATCACTGGTGGCCCTCTCAGACATACATGAATCCCTTTTGCCTGCTGCTATTAACTCATATCTTCAACCTCCTCAGATAGTTAACCCCACAGGATCTTGGGGTCACCTAACTAAACATACCTGAGAGAAACACCCCACTTTGGGTGACTCTGAGCAAGTGAGTAGCTAATGTGGATAGAAAAGCCCTACTGCCTCAAGGACAGACTCTCTGGTATAATTTATGTTCCAGTGCCTCCTTATGAGATCAGGCTAAAGATGAACATCTAAAACCAAGTCTTTGCTTAGCTTTTTCCCCTTCCCTACCCTCTTCTCTCATTCACATAGGATTTTCTCCTGAATACATAGTCTCCCTCCTTGTTTTAGACATTGTCTTAGGTGAGGCTCTACTTCTAAGGAAGATGATCTAGAGAAGATGCCTTAAAACCAAAAGAGAGCATGAGGATATTTTTTTTTTTATGTAATCAGTGGCCATAGCCCAGTTTACTGGTTGTGAGACTCCAAAATTTTAGACTGTGGGATGTTCCTCCTAAAATCTGTTATTTGTCTGTTAAATCCAGTTAGAGCTGAAAATGGATGTTGAAATCCAGCCTGGTAATATAAAAATCACTTCCTGACCACCCCTTCATGCCTTGGCCAAGCTTCTATATGTACCTGTTGCTCTTTTGGAATAAAAGGGAACCTGGTCATGTTGGTAGGGTAGAGATTCAGGACCTCAAGACTTGTGGACCTATGGATGTCATGGCCCTATGGGTAACTGAGGAGAGCATCTTTGATAGGAAGAAGCCTCAGGATCAAAGGAAACAACCAGAGTAAGTCTAGTCCAAGAAGACAAAAATAAATTCCAAAGCAAAGAGTTTACAATAGGGTCAAGAGATCGTGGAAGTTTGGGGGAATGAATTCAGAGCTGAGTTTGATGCAGTATCAGGAAGCACTGATGCACAGTACACAGATTCATGGCCTTGGGATAAGTAGTGACCTTTTACAACTAAGCTATTTTTCACATATATCGAGGATGAAACTGCTCACTTTCTTGGAGATCAACTGATCTGTTTTCTCCTGACTCCCAGAATGTACTTTTGAAAACTAAGTCCTTCTTACCATTCCACTACCATGAACCTTTAAGCTTGTGATGAGTCCGTTTCAGTTAAGATTCTTGTAGGCTATTCTCCCTGAGTATGTGACCTCCTTGCTGTTAAGGACAATATAGAAGCTAGATTTCCCGTAATTTTTTATTTCCAAACCACTCTCTTCTGTTGCCACATAAGAAATAATATGGTAATTTTGTCATATTACTTTTGACCATTCAAGTTATTATATACTTTTTTAATAATAGAAAATTTTTAAAGATTTTATTTTTTGGGGGGGCACTTGGGTGGCTCAGTGGGTTAAGCCTCTGCCTTCGGCTCAGGTCATGATCTCGGGGTCCTGGGATCGAGCCCCGCGTCGGGCTCTCTGCTCAGCAGGGAGCCTGCTTCCTGAACCCTCTCCCTCTGCCTGCCCTTCTGCCTACTTGTGATCTCTCTCTCTGTCAAATAAATAAATATTAAAAAAAAAAAAAAAGATTTTATTTTTTTTTGACAGCGAGTGAGGAGAGAGAGAGCACAAGCAAGGGGAGCAGCAGAGGGAGAGGGAATGGGAGAAGCATGCCTTCTGTGGGGCTTGATCCCAGAACCCTGGGATCATGACCTAAGCCAAAGGTAGACACTTAACCGACTGAGCCACCCAAGCACCCACAAGTTATTATATACTATTTTTAATTGTATATCTGCATCCCTCTTATTGATTAGATTAAAATCTCCTAGAAGAGCCATATTAATATCCCCTTCAAATTTTAGTATTTTGTCAGAGTAGACCTTTCACATTTTTGGATGAACAGCATGTTATTTATTTAACAAGAAATTATTATGCACCTATGCACTAGGACCTTTTCTACCCATTTGTATAAGTGTATTACTTTGAATGATACAAACGCAATGGTCTCTTCATGGAATTTTACATTTGATTGAGCAAAAATGGCCAGTAAATAAATCACAGATAGTAGTTAAGTTTTATAAAAGCAATAAAAGAGGGACGGGGCGCCTGGATGGCTCAGTGGGTTAAAGCCTCTGTCTTCGGCTCAGGTCATGATCTCAGGGTCCGGGATCGAGCCCCACATCGGGCTCCCTGCTCGGCGGGGAGCCTGCTTCCCCCTCTCTCTCTGCCTGCCTCTCTGCCTACTTGTGATCCTTCTCTCTCTGTCAAATAAACAAATAAAATCTTTGAAAAAAAAATAAATAAAAATAAAAAATAAAAGAGGGAATTATGAGAGAAAAGAAGTGGTTTGGGAGAGAGGCCCCTTTGTTAGAGTGCTGAGGGGGCACTGTCTGAAGAAGTGATTGTCCAGCTGAGAAATAAAAGACAAGAGAGAAAAAAAAAAAAGACAAGAGAGAGGAAGCTACACTGGGAGGAAGCACTGGCAAGCATAAAGTTTCTGAAGTAAGAGAAAAGAACATGTTGAAGAAGCAGACAGAAGGTCAGTGAGGATGAAAGGCAGTGTGAGGAAGATGAGTTTTACCAGATGTAGCCTGAGAGGAACGCAAAGGCAAGTCAGGCTAAGTCACTAAGCTTCTTAAGATTCACCAACATGTATCAGCATGAGCCACACAATTTGTAAGACCCGGTGAAAAATGAAAATGTGAAGCTCCTTATTTTTTAAAATGGAGAGAAATGCAGTTTAAAGTAATAAGTACTAAAACATAACCCATTTGGCTTTCCTCCCCAATCTCTTTCAATCTGTCATGATGTCTTTTATTTGCTATTTAATGCCTCACTCCCTCTGGCATGGAGATACTTGTTAGGTAAGCACATTGGGACACCTAGTGCCATGTTCCATCCCCAAACATGGCAGAGTGTAAGCCCTGACTCTCCTCAGAGACTAAGATGATATAAATTCTCTGACTCAGAAAAACTGTTAATACCATTTTCAATGGAAAAACTAGGTTATGGAGAAGGTAATGCTTTGACTAATCAAACACAAATTGAAAGCACTTGAAACATAATTTTCAAGAAGTAATATACCTAAAATGACCATGCATTGCACCCTTCAGCTTGGAGGAAATACCTCACAAATCCTCGATCTAGAGACAGTCAACAGAGAGCTGATGAATCTCTTCTAATTCTGTTCTTCTTTTTCCTTTTACTAAATTCCTCATTAAATCCCAAGATTTCTGTTTAGACCAACATTTTCTCATTCAGCATTTATTGAGTACCCACCATGTGCCAGGAACATACCTGAATACATTAACTCCCAAACTAAAATGCAAACCACAATGTAACTAAAGCTCAGCTTTTTATAGAGTACAGTGTTTTTACAATGAGAGTACAGTGTTTTTACAATGAGAGTTCCATGTTCCCAATGAAACTGAGCTTTTAAATTTAGCATTTTTTAATGTCCTAAATACTGCTCCATCTTATTTAACACCTCACACTCTAAGACAGATTGCCACACTTGTAGATGAGGTAACTGAAGAGCAGAACTGTTAGGTAATTGGGAGAGACGCACCAAAGGAGACTGAGCTTTCAATTCAGGTTTGTCTCACTGTAAAGACTTGGAATTTTTCCTATAAATCATCTTCTTCCCCTTCTTCCTCTTCTTCATTGAATTATCATCCCTCTTATATCCTCACATTCAGAAGTACTCCATAAGTCAACAATTCTGAAACACCCATTTCAAAATTTTTAAAAAGCCTATCTTGTTTGTGTTTACTTAGTTTTAGAAGAGCTGTACTTCACATTGTTTGAATTACCTACAAGAAATGTTGAATGCAATATTAGTAAACTGCAACACTTGTACACAGTACCCACTATAAATGTTAAACATAAATGCCTCACTGAAATACTAAAAATCATGCATGGAATTAGGTTATTCAAAGAGACAGTTTGTGACTTAATGTTATTTACTACCTTATTCACAAGGATCACATCTTCCCCAAACTCTAACAGTTGTATGTCTGTTAAAGAGAGGTCTATAGATTAAGGCCATGATTTTCTGAATACATCAAAAGTCTCAGAGCATTCCCAGGGATCTGCTGATTAACCCAGCAGGATATTAATTATGAACACATCTGCCATTCTTACTTTTTGTTCTTTTGCTTTAGATAGGAGTGGAGTAATTCAGACCTATGTGGATGATTAGGTGTAGCTAGCAGTACATGATGAGCCACATTTGGATACATTTATGAAACATTAGATAAAATGAAACAGTTTACTAGAAAACATAACTTGTATTGGAGATTACATGTTTAAAGTAGAGAAAAGTTGGTTTTTTTAAAAGCTTAACCTTAAATGAAACAGCATATGAGGTGGGTGAATGTGAAAGAATAGATTAAGCTTCATTGTTTCTGGAGAACAAGAGTATTTATAGTTCCTTACTTTGTGACTCATCACTGTGCTGTAAAATATTTGCGGTATTACTCATAACTACAAAAAAGACATGGAATAGAACAGTTTTATGTTAGGGCAAGGAACAAGGTGAACAATCTGGCATTCTACTTGTGACATTCTCATTTGTAATAAACTGAACAATTTCTATAATTTTTGGCTGCTTTTCTTTCTCTGCAAAAATGAATATACCATTTAAAATAAGTGATAATCCATGTGCCTCAAATCTAAAACTATCAAAACTGGCAAAATGGAAATAAGAGATAGGACTACAAGAAATGTAGCAGATTGTAATGAACCTCCCCCTCCAACCTCAGATTTTTTGAGCAATGTAAATTTATGATTATTATGAAGACATGCATTGGGGAGCAAACATATTATTCCAGGGGCATTTGCTTCAAACACTGCTTCTTTCTACAGATAAGATGAGGACCAGAAGGAAGGAGACATAACAAAAATGGAGGAAGTATTGATAATGAATGAGAAGAGTAACATGATATAAATCCTATAACATTAAAAAAAAACCACATTTTTACAGATGAGACCAGCAATTTTAAGCAATAGCTTATTAATATAAAACGATTCATTTTATAGACTTTTTCTAGTCTTTTTCACTAAGTACTAAATATACTCTAAAATGAAGTTAACTTTCCACAACAATATTAGTTCTTCTTAAAGAAAACGCTGATTAATTATCAGTTGCTCTAAACCGTCTCAAGAATAGAGAGAAAAAAATATGTCAAAACATTACTAACTTCCCAGGAATATAATTTAGTCTTACCTCTCTTGAAAACTACAGAAATTTTTGCTTTGTTACTTACTTTTGCCTATATTCACTACTGCATTCGCCAATTATATTTCTAGCATTTTACCATGAAGATTTTCATCCTCCAGAAAGATTATATCTGGCCAAGTTTTTAGACTTTGTATTTGTTCTAAAGGATAAACTGAACATTGGCATAATGGAGAAGCTACCTTCTAATGGCAAAAGTCACTAGGAATAGCTTATTCTGGAATAATGTTAGGTAGCTGCTATGGGCTTAAGAGTTGTGTTAGGGATACATATAATAGATGTATATCAAAATATACAAAATAAGTATATCTGGGCTAGTTTCCTCCAAGGTGGTGAACTATCACTTACTGGCCTTATCTCCCAGAATATTAATCCTGGAAATTCCAAAGAAATCTGAAGAAGGTGAATGGATCTGTCATTTTACCTAGAAACTACTAAAAAATTCTGGACTAACTACAGGTGGAGGTTATAGAATATGTCTGTGTGTGCTGGAGGCAGCGTTCTCAACCTTGACACTCTCAACATTTTCAGTCAGATCATCTTTTGTTGAGTGGGGATTCCCATTGCACTGCAGAATTTTTAGCAGCATCACTGCCCTCTACCCACTAAATATCAGTAGCACAAGCACCACCCACCCCTCCAGTCGTAAAAATCAAAAATACATCTAGACATTGACAATCTTCCCTGGAAGGCATTGAGAACCATGGATATAGATGATTCCAATCCACTGTCTCTTCTAAAACCTGTTTCATCTCACATGTAGAGCCTCCAATTTATGACACAGCAAAACTCTGAGTTCATAAAATGATTCATTACAAAAATCAAACTAAGGTATGGCCTTTTAATTCAAGCCTAATAGCCTCAAGGCAGTCACTATAAAATTGAGGAGAAAAAGATATTAGGATCAAAAACATTTAGCAGATTAAAGGACGCTGTCTAAAAAAGAATTTGGGGTGGGCTTCTGGAACATGAAAGTTACTGGAAAAAAATAGATTTGAAGCTTAAGTTTGTAAAGCAAGGGCATTACCTCAGGAACCACATGACTGATTGAAAAATCATATGTCTTCTTAAAATTTAAGATACCTCTTTGGCTCCCTGCCTTCCAAGAGAAGGAAATGGGCTGAAAAAAGGTGCTAAGTTTAAGATGGCACATTTCTCAGCTTCCACTTCACATGGGACTTCTGAGAACAACAGAAAAGGAATACAGCAGAATCATGACCTAATTAAGGAAATCCCCACCCATTCCCTGCCTCCTTCAGGTAAGGGCCTCACCTCATCTGTACAGGGATTTCACATTTGCTATGAGCCAAGGACTGTGGTCTGTTTCCAATCTTTCTCCTTTCCTAATTAGAGAATTCCATCGTTGTGTTTGCAAAGGAGGGCAGATATAATTTGTCTTTCAAGTTCGTGGGACTCTGGAAAAAGTGAAGACATAATTACACCTAATTCAGAGGCTACCATGAATCCAGAGTTCCTGGACTATGAGTTGGATTCAGTGATTGAATAAATTTTAGATCATCTCCTTGGGGAGGGGTTGAGTTTGTTATATGAGTGGGATGAAAGCAGCAAGGGGATATTTCATGACTGGAAGGTTGGATTGTGGCAGAACACAAATATCCATATGGTTCTTTACATTCCCCAGCCTTTCTTACAGTTAGATTAAAATTATATGACTACTTCTGGCCTCCAAAGTACTATAAACAGAAGTGACACTTATCAGGCAGTTAAACTTATTGAGGCAGTTTAGAGCACAGTGCTTCCTCTAAATCTTTTTCCCTTTGGCGGCCTCCTTGAAAGCCGTATGTTGAGATAGTGGAGGCACAAAATGGAGTGGATCTCTGAGTCACTGTGTGAGGAAGAACTTCTGCTACTCTTCACCAGGCTTTGCTGTGTTAGATCACTGAGATTATAGGGTATATTTGTTACGGCATAGACTAAAGTGTCCTTTCTAATACAGTTCTTTAACAGAGTTCCAGCATCATCACAAACATGGATAGAGTTAGAAAATATGCCACTACTGTAGGGCTTAGCTACAAACAGAGCTGACTGCTGGCAAAGATGTATTTAGGATTTCATTTAAAATCCATTAGACAGTATGTAGCAAAGACACTTAAGAGGTGTCTTTCCTTAGTGCATTCTTCATACCTCTACCAGATTATGTTTTTAAACTCGAGATATCAATTACATAGTTTTCTTACTTCAAATCTATCTAATTTCCCCCACTGCCTACTATACTACATCTTCATTCTGTCACTTAGAATCTTCACTATAAACCTAGCCCATGTTTCTACTTTTGTATCTCATTTTTCTCCTACCTTTATCCTGCAATTCAGAAAATTGGATTGTCCATTCTTATTTGTGCTCTTCTAAACCAGGACTTTTGCTAATATCATTTCCTTTGGCCAAAATATTCTCCCTGTCTTCCAATTCGTAGTCTTAACTGCTCTTCAAGATCTATCTCATCAGGGGTACCTGGGTGGGTCAGTTGGTTAAGCATCTGTGTTTGGTTCAGGTTATGATCCCAGGATCCTGGGATCAAGTCCCACAGCGGGCTCCTTGTTCAGCAAGGAACCTACTTGTCCCTCTGCCTGCTGCTTCCCATGCTTGTTCTCTCTCTCTCTCTCTGACAAATAAATAAAATCTTAAAAAAAAGCAAAACAAAAAGATCTATCTCCTCTGTTACATCTTCAACAAAGCCTTTCCTAATCCCACCAACTGGTATTAGAGCCTCTTTCATTGCACTAACAAATTTTGATTTTTGGTTATGGCACTTAGTTGAAACCATTTTTTTTTTTAAAGATTTTATTTATTTATTTGACAGAGAGAGAGAGAGAGAGAGACATAGAGATAGGGAACACAAGCAGGGGGAGTGGGAGAAGAAGCAAGCTTCCCGCTGATCAGGGAGCCAGATGTGGGGCTCGATCCCAGGACCCTGGGATCATAACCTGAGGCGAAGGCAGATGCTTAATGACTGAGCCACTCAGGTGCCCCTTAAACCATTTTTTGTTATGTCTTTGCATTACTTGAGTTACTACTAATTTATATTAGTAATGCAAAGCCTAATGTAAAATAAAAATGTAAATTAAACAGATGGAATGAACTGGTGTATGGAAATAACATAATCAGTCTACTGCACTAAAAGCCTTTCTGCTGCGACTCTCTCCATTTCTTTCTTCTCCACCTTCACCATAGGTATTTGAAAATCCTCCTCCTTTTAGGAACAGCATAATTCACATGGAGTCTGGAAGCCTACTATTTCCACTATTCTTATGCTGACAGCATTATCTAAGACACCATCTTAAGCAAGTTTTACTTGTCCTAACTATTTGGACCCTGAATATCCTTGCTCTCGTACTTCCCCACTATTGATTGCTCAGTTCCTCTGCATTATAACAATACACTGCATCAACTCAATTCAACCCAATCAGGAGCTCAACAGAAAATGTATCTTCATGAATATTTTATTAAATTGATCTAAGCAAAATTCCAGAGAGATTTAAATTACCATCTAGGTTTCTGCATATATGCCAACTTTTGTAAACATAGCTATATATCATCCATGTCAATAGACACGTAAGATGAACTCCCAAGGTGGATTATTCTCAGTGGATTTCTTAAGACAAATTCACACCTTCCTCTGCCCACTATAGGGTCAGATCATAGAACAATGATTTTACGAAAATAATTATCAGTCTAAGCATAAGTGTGGAAATATCCATGATCCTCTGTTTAAATATGCCTTGACCTACATTCTAAAACTTAGCTACGAAGAGAGCTGTTCTAATTCCACCCATGAAAGTAGCTATTGGAGTCCATGGTTTGGGATATTGAGGACCTCCTCTCTTTTTCAGTGATATATCTACCAAACCATTTTAAAAATCAATTAAATAAAAGGGAAATATAACATGAATACCTGTACTCAAATAATGATAATGAATGCTTAATGCACATATCTGCATTCACTTCAAGGGAAGACCATTGAAAGAAAAAGAATAAAAAGTGGCTCCACTATTCCCATATCCCTTTCTTGGGTAACCTACTATTCTGATTTGCCCTGGACAGAGGGAGGTTCCCAGAACAAGGGACTTCCTGTGCGAAACCAGGGAAGTCTCTCCAAATTAGGACTAATTTTTTACCCTGCCCTTCACAGATTATTAATATGATAGCCTCAGTTCTTTGCAAATTCCAAAATACAGGAACTTATTCTAGAATTCATTTTGTTTTTTCATTTCTATAAATTACGGAGGCCAGATATGATCCGTTAAGAATTCCAGACATTCCTCCTCAATCACAGTAGGTCTAAATCCCCTTTCTCAAAGTGCTTGAGTTTCTGGGTCTCAAGCCATAAAACAGTCAGGGAGGTTCTCTTAAGGAATCAACCGCTCTCTGGTGTATTAGCTAAACTGTATTAGCTAAAAGAGATCCTTGCCTCCCTATCTTATATTTTCTGTCCCAATTCAATCACAAAATAAGAAAAAAAAATTGTCATGGGACAGGAGACTTTTTAAACTTCAGCTAAATTCTCTTAGCTAAACTATTCCATTTATACATCTTGGCAGTAGTTAGTGAAAAACCTAAAGAGACAACAAAAGAAAAATATATGGGTTTTTTTGTTTGTTTGTTTGTTTTCCGGGAACTTCTGAAGTGTTGAAAAGTGTTTCTTTTTAAAAGCTCCTGACAATGACTGGCAGGACCCGAGAAAACCTTGCAAGATGAGCCCTACCCTCTGAGAATTATTATCAAAGCAGTAATTGGGAACACCTAATCCATTCCAACCACAACTGCGGGATCATGATCTAATTGCTACTTGGTGGTCCTTCTCAAATGTCACAAGAAAAAAGTGAACAAAGCACAGATCAATACTAAACACCAAGGTAGGGGTACCCAACCTCAGAGAAGGGGAGAAGTTCTACCATTCTAAACTAAACTGACAATAAAGACAGGGAAACTTGTATAGATTGATTGAGTGAGTGATTACTAACAGGCCCATTAGGCCAGTGTCTTCTCAAGAATCTGACATTTAAAATCAAAAATAGAACAGGCCTAATTTTAAATTGTGCAATTAGGGAATTTAATTTAAATGTGAAGGAGAATGGGAGGTGTATATATCAACCCAATTTAGTGCAGACAGAAAAACAGACAGAAATGGAAATTACAGAGTCAATTCAGAATAGACATAATGAAGCCCATTTACATTTGATGTAATAGATGTTTAGAATATTAATGACCCAAAGGCAAAATTTGAGGGTACTATTGGAGTATTTAAATATCAACTTTTGAACTTTATTTTTCACAAGCATCTTCTAAATTACAAATATAAGTAATCATGAAAGTTAAACCAAAATTTCACCAATAAAGTAATTATCTTAAGGCCCTAAACCAATTTGGTTATGATTTAATCAATGGTGCCTCAGTAATAGGTAGCTCTGATTCTCCTAATGAATTGCCTTGAAGGTTAATTCTAAGTTCAGAAAGTTGATGGTCATGATCATTAGTGTAGAAAAATGGAAGCAGAAAATGGGCCTTTGACATTTATCATCAAACATGGAATACAAACGCACGAATAAGTTACCTTTATCCATCTTTATGTAGTAATCAAGAAAGATGCCTTCTAACTCATTTGCTTTGTCAACCAGGCAACAGCACATGTCATCTAAATTTTAAAAGAAATTACTTGGAAAAGAAGGAGACTCTAAGAAGAGGAATAGCAGACATATGCTCAAACTGTGAGATTTCAAATGATATGTCATAAGATATAATATCTAATCACACATATAGAAGGGAACCATTTCTTTGTGGAAAAGAAAAACACAAAGATATTTAAGCATCAGTCTGGTGCCTAGAAATACTACTAATTTTTTACAAAGTTGGGTGACAAAATTAAGTGAAACTCCACTTCAAGTCAGATTTTCCTTCCAAACAAGAATCCACCAGGAAAGATTGATGTCTGTGAGATCCTGCCACTTTGTTAACAGGGGGTCACAAGTCCTGGTAATTACCTGCTTTTAAAAAATATTCAAGAACAGATTGGGAATCTTGGACCCAACATCTAAGTGAGAACAATAAACACAGTCTTCAGCTGCCATTACATAACTTCTTTCTTCATTATCGCACAGCAGATGATACTTGTTTCTCTATTTCATGTTTTGCTTTCTAACCTGAGCCACAGGCCAGATTCTCCTCCTCTGTAACTCTGCAGGGATTCTTTGGTTTGTACCTTTTGTGTAATTCTGCTTGGCTTAGAATTCTAAATATGGCCCATTCCCCTGGTTTCAATATATTTCTTGATTTTTACCTGAGGACCTTCATTAAGTTGAGCGCCTTAGAACAAGGGGTAGTTTTTTCCAGCAGGAGAAATCTGGGGATATTATGGGTTTGAAGCTATAATAACTAAGTTTCTATTTCATAAATTGGAAAAGGGGAAAATCTTCTTTCAAGAATGACTTCTATCATTTTGCAACTCAAATTGCAATGTATTGCTACAGTGTCTAGTGACCACACCCTAGATTGTACTTACATTCTACTGAGATAATTTCCAAAATGGTTTAACAAAGATGAATTACCAGATTCTAATCTTTGCCGTCTGAGGTTTCTCAAAAACAAAGCTGGATCTCTGTATTGCTCAAATTACAATAACTTACGCCTCTTGTCTAAGAAATATAATTTTTGAAATGAAGTCAAAATCACTTCAAATTCACCCAATCTTTGTTTAAAACAGGTGATTTTTATGTTCCAAGTGTTTCACATAAAGTTTGTGTGAGGTGGTCACGCACTCAAAAGCGCCAGGCAACTCTGACATAACCCTCAAGAGACAATCACGTACTCTGTGAACATTTGTAGTATTTTCAACCATTACTTTTTTCAGCTCCCTTTGATGATTCATGCTAAGGGTAGAGAACCGGAAGGGATATTTTCCTTCAAAGCCATAAAAATAGCCAAAATGGATTTTCTTTTAGCCATACATTTCAACATGCATAAACTCTCTGGCTGATATTTCTTGCCATTTGGTCCAACTTTACTTCCTGAAGACACTGTATGAAAAGAACTAGTCTAATTTAAGAAGGAATCTGTCCCTGGTAAAACAATACATACAGAAAGGAAAAAAGAAATCATCCAATTTAGCCAACTTCCTGAAAGCCTTGATCTTAGAATCTGGTTTTTAAATAGAACTTAACAGTTACTATCCAAGTCATTTTGCTCTCGGTACGTTTAAGATCATTTTATGGAAAATAAACACAGTATATTTAAATTAATCATAAGATCAATGAAACTTATACAATTTAAGTAGATTCCTTCTATATGCTCCTATTCTACCTTGCATAAACTCAGGAATATTTCACTTTCATTTGTCATCAAAACTCTTCTTGATTAATAATTTCTATTCCAATGGTAAGTTTATTTTCAGAGAAATTTACCATAATTTTTCAAGAGATTTATTAAGATATATGTATGGCCTCCTCAAAGTGTGAAAAAGCAAGATATTAGGAAAATAACTTAATTCACAGCATATGTATTCTTTATATATGTGTAGGGAAACATATTTGAGTGATAAATCTCTGCCATTCTTCTCCACTGTGGTTTAAATCACCTCTTTTGGAAAGCATATGAATTTTAGGAAAAGACAGTGTTTCATGATTTTTTTTTAAATTTAAAAATTTACATGCACACAAAGGAAATAAAGTGCATATTTACAGACTCACCACCCTGTTCAGGTGGCAGTAACTACTGGGACAAACACTCTCCTCACCCATGGAATCTGCTCAAATGAGGGTCTCACAATCAGAACTGAGAAGCTACAGCAGAACACATGCTGTGAATTATCATAAAATATTAACACTTCTGAGTCTGATTCAGTGGGGCTATTATTTTATTGGAAATGGAGATAAAACTCAAGAAGAAAAGTGCAACAAGTACTTAAAAGGGTAAACATCATGATATTATTTGCTAGATATTTGTTATATATGGGAAAAACACAGCCCCGAATTCTAGATTAGTGGTCCTTAAAGCATGGTTTCTGGACCAGCAATTGCAGCATCTCCTGGGAACCTGTTGGAAATGCAAATTCTCAGGCCCCACCCCAGATGTATCTGATCAGAAACTTTGGGACTGAGCACAGCAAATTGTTTTAACAAGCCCTCCGGGTCATTCTGATGCAAGCTTTTGTTTAAGAAACAACGTTCTAGATAATCATTTTTAGGAGGTAGTAAATTCAAGTATAGACAAAATATTTTCATATGTAATAATAAAAAAATTTATATAGTGCTTTGCAAATTAGAAAGCACTTTCGAATGCATTAATCTTATTTGATCTCTCAATATTATGGTGAGATGGCCTGAGGAGGCACTTGCATTTTTATTTTACACAATTAAATGGAGTTTGAGAGAGGTTAAATAAATTCCACAACCTCACAAAGCTTGTTAATAAGATTAGAACCCAGGTCTTCAGGCAGTAAAACATACAGGCTGCTACTAAATAAAAAAAAAAAAAAAAAGTGTTGATTGGAATTAGTACAGATGCTTTGTTTTCTTTGTTTCACAACCTCCACAGGCATCCAAACAATGTTGTAAACTCTTTGAACATTTTTAATTAAGTAGCATTCAAAAATGTTAAAAATGCTAAGAAGAATTTACACTGTACACATCCATTTTAGATACATATTCAAGTTAAGCTGTATCTCTAACCAAAATCAAATGAGATAAATTCTCAAATTTACCAAAGCTCTAGTTAAAAAGTTTTTACCTGTAAGTAGAACAATCATTCATTTTTGCTCTTGTTGCAAAAGAGCAGTTAAGCGTCCCAGATGGTTTCAGAGAATTCTATTTTCATAAAAGTGTAAAGAAAAAAGAAGCTTCAATTTGGGGGAATTCAGTTAATCATTTCTGAATATTAGTTCTTTAATTTATGGTATAGGAAGTAAGAAATGTTCTACCTGGAACTTTTGTTTCCTATCTGGAAGACAGATTCTAGATACTTTTCACATAGTGGTTTCAAAGTGAGTGGGAAGACATAACTTGGACCTGCTTCTTACCATTAGTTGAGTGTATCTCTTCTGAAAATTTAATAATCATAGTCACTTATTCTAAAATGGTTTCTATCACGACCCAATCCCTTTTTATGGACTTCTCTCAATTTTAAAAGAGGAATTTAAGGATGCTAACAAAGTTGACATGTTTTCAATTCAGATTGACACTATTCAAGACAGAGGTATAAATGGTGTTTGTTCAGTAAAATTAATATATCCCAGAATCTGTGAGAATGTCTGATATCTAAAGAAAGATTAAAGCACAATGCTGGAGAAAACATGTTTCAGACTGCTGCAGATGTTCTCAAATCCAAATCATCTCTACCAAAAAAAAAAAAAAGCGTGAGATGTTTCTTTGAATGACACAGGAGGACAATTTAAAAATCTAGCCAAGCGTTTGGGTGGTTCAGTTGGTTGAGCTGCTACCTTTGGCTCAGGTCATAATTCCAGGGTCCTGGGATCGAGCCCTGCATCGGACTCCCTGCTCAGCAGAGAGCCTGCTTCTCTCTGTCTCCCTGTTGCTCTGCTTACTTGTGCTCTCTCTCTATCTCTCTGTCAAATGAATAAATAAAATCTTAAAAAAAAAAAAAAAAAATCTAGCCCAGAATTTCTCAAACTGGGATCCGAGAATGTATCCTAAAGAATCAGAACATCCATAAGAATATTTTAATTGTATATTATTTGTAACCATGATGGTTAATTAAAAAAAAAACCAAACTAGCCAGTTATAAAGAAACGTATTTGAGATGATCATTCACAATTGAATAAACTGTTTTCAAAGACTGAATATACATTTCTTTTTTCTTAAGATTTTATTTATGTATTTATTTATTTGTTTGTTTAGAGAGAGAGCATACACTAACAGGGGGAGGGGCAGAGGGAGAGGGAGAATCTTAAGCAAACCCCATGCCCAGGGTGGAGCCAGATGGGGGGCTCCATCTCACAACCCTGAGATCATGATCTGAGCCAAAAGCAAGAGTTAAACACTCAACCAACTAAGCCACCCAGCCATCCCTGAACACGTATTTCTTAAATCATTCTTTCCTAAACTATGATTCAAGAAGGTACATCCAAATTAATTATGAGAATCTTTTACTTTTCCTTTTTTTTAAGATTTATTTATTTATTTGGGAGAGAGAGAGAGAGCATACTCACACAAGAGTTCAGAGAGGGGCAGAGGGAGAGAACTCCACACTGAATGTTGAGCCCAGTAAAGGGCTCGATGAGATCATAACCTGAGCCTTGAAACCAAGAGTCAGTTATCTAACCGACTGAGCCACTCAGGTGCCCCGGGAATGCCTTTCCAAGGTCTCTGTGTTCAGCAAGAAGCCTGCTTCTCCCTCTCCCACTCCCCTTGCTTGTCCTTCTATCACTATGTCCCTTTCTGTCAAATAAATAAATAAAATCTTAAAAAAAGGACCAGTCCATCATTCACATTTAAGAAATAATTATAGCAATCCACTTACTGCATTAAGTCTAATCAATCTGAAAAAAAGAAATGAATTTTCTACTAGAAAGTTTAAATAAATATGAAACATTAGTTTGAAAGCAACACAGAACAGAGTGACAATGGCATAGTCTAGCTATGAATTCATGCAGTATCAGTTGGATCAATATGATTAACCTTGAGTGATACACCAGTGTGACAAGACAGGAACATTCCATCTGCAGGAAAAAGCATTTTATCACCAAAAATGTTTAAATTTGCTGATGCATAATTGTAATATAAATGAGACTGATTTTATTTGGTTTTATTGTTTTAAAATTCTTTACAAACACGTCTCCCCTTACCATTTGTGCCTGGTCTGTGTGCTCCCATTGCCCATGGTACATTACTGCTGACTTTACAACACACACAGTACAAAGACTCAAACCAGCTATTCGACAGGGAAAGACCCCCCCAGGGGGAAAGGAAGACCACTATCTGAAGGTAACCCTCAGGATAATCCAAGTACGGGGATGTTTAAAAGCCTCATGGGTAAAAAAAAAAGTATGGCAGGGAATAAAAGCGACAATGTATTAAAAGAGAGTGGGGGGGCGGCTGGGTGGCTCAGTTGGTTAAGAATCTGACTCTTGATTTTAACTCAGGTCATGATCTCAGATTAAGCCCCGTGTCAGGGTCCACGCTGGTTGTAGAGCCTGCTTAAGATTCTCTCTCTCCCTCTCTCTCTGCCCCTTCTCACCTGCTCTCTCTCTCTCTCAAAAAAAAAAAAAAAAAAGAGAGAGAGTGAGTGAAAATATATAGGAAATTCTGTGTTCTCAATAATTGTACTCAATGTACTGTAACGTCTTTATTCTGCCTTGTTTTCAGTGATTTAATTTAAAGCTAAAAACTATAGGGGCACCTGGGTGGCTCGGTCAGTTAAGCATCCACTCTTGATCTCAGCTCAAATCATGATTCCAGGGTTATGAGATCAAGCCCTGCATTGGGCTCCACACTCAGTAGGAAGTCGGCTTGAGAATCTGTATCTGTCTCCCTCTGCCCCACTCATGTACTCTTTCTCTCCTCTATCTCTCTCAAATAAATAAATAAATCTTTCAAAAAACCCCTGGAAACTCTTGTCAGAACTTTTTAAGTAGAAAAGCTGGTCTTCTCTGACATATCAAAATATAGATAGCCAGCCAGATTTCTCATTGTCTAAGAACAGAGTTATAACTATGGAAAGGAAGAAACTCTGATGTTGATTTCGAACTGGAGATATCAATATAAATAGAGACAGATAGATAATAAAATAAATATAACTATGTGTATATAATGTGTGTACATATGTATTTATGTGGTATGTTGTGCCTTCTGAAAAAAAAAAAAAAAACAACTTAGAGGCAACAATACTTCAAAAGCAATGACCAAACCTATCATTCATACCTTGGGTTTTTAAACATCATTCTATACTAACAGGAAACTGAGCTTCTTGGCTAATTGGCTGATGCCAGGTTTGGGACTGCGAAAATACACAGTGTCCTTGCATTATCTTGAGTCCAGAAAGAAAGAATTTTTGCCTTGCCCTCAAATGAGGACGTATCAAAATACACACACACATACACACACACACATGCAGTTTGAATGGGCTCTAACTGGCCGATCTGAGACAAATTGTGCATCAAAATAAATAATGATAGTAACAGCATATAACTCACTGAACTATGGAATATAAGAATCCATGAGGCCATTCTAGTAAAATAAATACATACATAATTAAAGGGGGAAAATGAAAAAGTCATCCATATATAAAAATACCAGATAATAAATACTGGAAAAAAGTTATCAAATTAGAAATTCACCATATGGAAATAATCATTGCAATACTATTTGATTCAGACACAAATCATCAATGGATACTAAAAGGGTGAATATTTGATGAGACAGGATATACACAAAGTCTCAAAGTATCTCTCCACAAGATACTTATTAATTATGAAGGGGGAAATAGTAACTTTATGGGAGAAACCTGGCAGACACCACCTTAACCAAATAATCAAAGTTAATTCACCAGTAATGGCACAAATGGACATCAAGTGCCTCCTGAGAAGGACACATCACTTCTGTGGTATTCCTGCTAAAAATGCATAACCTGAATCTAATCATGAAGAAATATTAGACAAACCAAAATGGAGAGACATGCTACAATACACTGGTCTCCACTCCTTAAAACGTCAAGGTCATGAAAGACAAAGAAAAATTGGAAACTATTCCAGAATAAGGGAGACTAAAGAGATATGGCAACTAAATGCACCGTGAGATCCCAGACCAGAAAAAAAGTAATAATTTGTTACAAACGTTACTAGAAAAACTGGCAATATTTGAATAAGTTCTTTACTATTATTTAATATATACTTTTACTATAATAATATGGGATTGGATTTAGGGAAGGAAAAACTGTTCCTCGGTCACTTCGGGATCCTTGGCTGAGTCTCAAAATTAAACTAACAAAGACAGATTAATAGGAGAAAAGCATACAAATTTTATTGCATTTTTATACATACTTGAGAGCCTTCACAAGAGAATGAGACCCAAAGAGGCGACCAGAGCAGGAATTTTCATACCTCTTAGACAAAGAAACCATAAATTTATAAAGAATTGACAAGACAAAAGGCTTTGGGCTAGAGGTAATGAATAGCCAAGAACTTTCTAGGAAGATAAGGGTTAGCTTAACAAGATTTGTTAATTTTCTGTCTCTGGTGATAAGAATGTCTTCCTTCCTCCTGGTACTGGGTACCTACACAGGGGAGATTTATATCCTTTCAGGGAAGAAAGGCAAGGAGGGAGAGCTCAGTCACCTTCCCGCTTTCGCAGTTTTCTCAAACTCACTCATTTTAATTAATATGCCGAGATGCCATATTTTGTGGTAGTGCGTCCTAAATCCTATCAGTATCAATGCCAATTTTCTGATTTATATAACTCTGAATATTCTTTGTTTCTTCTTTTCTTTTAAGATTTTATTTAATTTTTTGAGAGAGAGAGAGAGAATACAGAAGGAGAGTGAGAGGGAGAAGCAGACTCCCCATTGAGCCGAGAGCCCAATGCAGGGCTCCATCCCAGGACCCTGATAATCCGACCTGGGCCGAAGGCAGACACTTAACCTGCTGAACCACCCAGGTGCCCCACTTCTTTTTTTTCTTTTCCTTTCTTTTCTTTTCTTTGCCTTTATTTTCTTTTCTTCTTTCTTAATTTCTTTCAAGAAAAACACACAGAAGCATTTAGATGTAAAGAGACAGAATACCTGCACTTATTCTCAAAGAGTTTAAGATAGGTGGTGGGGAAAGGATTAGCATTCAGGGAAGCTGGATGAAGGTTAAACACTTGTATTATTTTTTCGGTATTTCGGCAATCTTAAATTATTTTAAGATGGAAAATTAAAAAAAAAAATATTCCCCCATTTGGTGGAAATGCAGACGATGGCACAGAAAATTCAGCTGGGAGGTTAAAGAATAAGCTCAGGAGATAATGGTGTTATTGTCAGTTGTTATAGGGAAGCAAGAACAAAGGCGCCTTAATCCTCTCTATCAAGGAGAATGATCTACTGGAAACAGCAAAGTAAGTACTGAATTAGAAAATGAAAAATGTGAAGGCATAGTAAGAAAGCACCATGCTATTTAAAATGTATGTAAATACTGAAATCTAAAGAACAACATCTTGGCAAATTGGAAGGCATCTCTAAAGTTCTCTGGGAAAAGCAACTTAGTTAACAATTGCTGATGTGAAAGTCAATCTATCCTTGGGGCATTCAGAGACCACAGTGTCAGGGTATCCAGGTGCTACTAAGGAAACAAGCAGATGTTTTTATTCATCTTAAAAAAATGTAGATCTTAGAAAGAGAAGTTTGACATTATACAGACAAAATTTTGAAACTGATTTTCAAATATTTAGGTTATGAGAATTTAAGAAAAAAACATAATCCCTCCAAGTATGACTAAAATCAAACCAAACCAAACTAACTTTGTTTCATTTTCTGAGAAGCTTAGTAGATAACGGGGGTCAGGATGCAAGTCTTTGCTACCAAGAAGCCATCGGCAATGTACTACAATGAATCATCATGAACAGAATAGAAGGGTATGGGCTGATCACACATTCTAATACGGTTGACAGGAAGTGGGTTTAAAATCCTTTAGATCATTATTTCAAAGTGTATTCAAATTGGAGAGAAGGAGCTCGACTGTAAAGGATTCCATCCTGCTCAGTATGCACTAGAAAGGCAAATATGCCAAATTTATTGGGCATGGCTTCAGAATTGAACTATAGAAGCAGAAATGAAGAATATCTCTATAAGTTGGAGTTACTGATTGAAGATAACAAGGATATTGGTTCAGTAAATTTTGCCTGATTATAAACTATAGAAAATTTGGAAATTACTGAAAATATAAAAATAAAACATAACGACCAACTTAGAGATTGACATTGTTAGTATTTTGATGGTTTTTCTTCTTAATTGTGTGTATATATGTGTATGTGTATTTTTAAGTGGAAACATACTGCGTATTCATTCATTACTTGATTTAGCAAATATGTACAGCATGCCTGCCAGTGCCTGGCACTATTCTACGTACTGGGGACAATCAGCTACAAATAAAACAGACAAACACTCCTGAACTTATAAAAGTCACAGTCTAGGGGCGCCTGGGTGGCTCAGTGGGTTAAAGCCTCTGCCTTCAGCTCAGGTCCTGGGATCGAGCCCCGCATCGGGCTCTCTGCTCAGCAGGGAGCCTGCTTCCCCCTCTCTCTCTGCCTGCCTCTCTGCCTACTACTTGTGATCTCTCTCTCTCTCTCTGTCAAATAAATAAATAAAATCTTTAAAAAAAAAAAAGTCTACATATACTTGAATACTTCATTTTCCTCACATAAAATTACAATGAAAGTATCCTTTGTGTCATTATTTTTTGAAAATGATACTAAATAACTGTATAATGTTTCATTAATGGTATTATGATGCATTTAACCACTCCCTATTGTTGGATATCTAAATTAAAATATTGTCATGAATAACACTGAACAATTTGGGGCACAAAACATTAATGCTATTTCTCATTTATTTCCTTATGATTCAGGAAATGTTATTAATATTCAATCCTTCCTCTATATTTATATCTAAACCAGTAATAAATGAAAGCCTGTATCTTTCTTTACCGTATTGAATTAAAATTTGAAAACAACCAACTACAATTTGGCGATTTGATGGGTTAAAAATATTTGTTTCACTGAGGTTTCAATTTACATTTTTATTGAAGTTTTGTATGTTTAGACATCTTCATTCACTTTTTTGTGAATTGTCTGTCATATGTTTTTTCTATTGGTAAGTAAAAATGTCTGTCTTGTTTATATTATTTGTAAACACTTTTTATATAGGTAGGGAGAATAATTCTTTGACAAGCTAAACTTTAATATGGAAAAAGAAAAAGAAAAATGGAGTTATCTCCCAGTCCCTCCCTCTCCATTCCTCTCTCTCTCTTTCTCACATCCAAGCACAAGATGAATTCCTGACTTAATTGTACTTCATCTAGTTTCAAAATCTGAAGTTTAGAAATAATATAAGTAAATAACGACCAACATTGAAATATATGAAGAAAAAAAGCAATATTAAGAGAAGGCATGTCTTCAAATGTGGAAGGTAATAATTTTACTGGTTTTTATTTTTATTTATTTTTTTTGAAAGATTTTATTTATTTATTTGACAGAGGGAGAGAGATCACAAGTAGGCAGAGAGGCAGGCAGAGAGAGAGGGGGAAGCAGGCTCCCCACTGAGCAGAGAGCCCGATGCGGGGCTTGATCCCAGGACCCTGAGATCATGACCTGAGTCAAACGCAGAGGCTTTAACCCACTGAGCCAACCGGGTGCCCCTTTTACTGGTTTTTAAATGTAAAAAATCCCCCTCAAATTTGAGTGTACATTTTAAGAGGGATAATAACATATAAAGGCTTTTCAGAAGACAGTAATCAAAAACAGAATAGAGTTTAAAATTGTATTGTGTCAGCAAAAGTAGAAGTGAGGATATTTATATTTACAAATATAGTTTTCTTCTCTTTCCAACTATAAGAAAAAGTATATACCAAAATAGACTAATTTTGTTGTACTCTAGGGCCCTGAGCTTGTACGGCGACTATTCATGGTAAACCTCAACAAATAACTAAATAATTATTAAGTGCATGTATCAATGTGTGAGTGAATAAATGAATCACCAAATGAGCAAAACTGATGTGCTAAAACAAGTATACATTTCAACATATATGTTTTTAGTTGACACAAGGACTACATTTACAATCAGGAGGTTTTCCCAACAAAGAAAGGGCTGCCTCAAGCAACAGTGAGCACCTCAGGATTTTTAAGGATAGAAGAAAAGGAACTGGGGTGACAGAGAGATGAATTAGCATCCGGCCAAACATTGAGTAAGGCCATTCTCACTTCTAGGATTCTTAAATTGTATGCAAGAAGACAAATTATATGTGTGTGTATATATATATACACACACACACACACACACACACACACACATATATGTCTATATATATATATACACACACACACATATATATGGAATATGGAATATATATATGGAAAAAATATATATGGAATCAAAAAAGGAATGAATGGAATAAAATGGAAGCTGAGAAATAAATAGACAAAACTCTGATTTTAAGCCTGAGGTAAAGACAATAGGTTGAGCAAGAGATTATTGTGAATAGCAGAGTGTTTGAAAACATGCTTCGAATTGGAAACCTGAGTGTCCAGAGCTCAGATTTTAAGTTTCTTTTAAAGTAATTTATATCTGTTTATACTACTTTTTGTGTTTTAGAATGGATTCATAAATTTGAATGTGTTATTTGACCAAAATGTTGAATGAACAGAAAATGTTAGCAAAGTACATTTCATTCATATTCTAATTTTTTGATTTTGTGGGTAATAAAGAGCACTCAATAAATATGATGGTCTTTCATTTTTATTAGCACTCATCATTTAAACATAGCTGCATTGATAGAATAAGTTATTCTAGAGAATGGGTATAATTGAGGTAAGAATCTTCCTCTAAACTTTTATACCTAATACATTAACTGCAATCATGTTTCCAGCCAAATTAATCAAAGAGATATATAAACTATTTAAGACGTTTGAGTGGGAGAGCCAGAGCCACTCTTTCTAGGCTCAGTCTGCCAAAAACCATTGGAGGCGTCTCTATTTCTAATATTAGATACTACAATTGGACCTCCGCCTCCTGTCTCCAGATAGCTACTCAGTAGGGCCGACTTTCTCTCGGCTTATGTGAAGCTAGAGGAGAACAAGATTTGTGACATTCTGGGATTTTGCCAGAATTCAGTGGGAGGTAGGACCAAGGCTGAAGGCCAAGTGACAAATCCACCAGATAGCTGCACAAAACATACCCTCATGCTTTTGTTGATTAAAGTGTCATATTATTTTTTTTCCCCGAGCGTGGGGGTAGGGAGGAAATAATCTACTTTTTGCAAGTATCTCTCCAAGAAAAATAGTTCCAAGTTGAGGCTGGTATACTGTGAGGGGGAAAAAAACAACTAAAATAAAAAGCTTAGCTGTAGTTCATTAACTTTAATTGGTTTTTGTTGCCTCTCCTCAGGTTTCCTGGATCTTTCAGCTATCTTCTCCCCCAACTCTCTGCTTCCCCTTCTTCTACCTCTCGCCTCCTCCCCCTCCAATCTGGCTTTCCCTCCTTCCTGGCAGCAGTTTAAGCTTTAATTTGATAGTAAAAAACTGAATCCAAAGTTACAAAATTCTTCAGATTCAACTTCTTTGAAAGAAAAAGAAGTTTCGGAAAAAGAATGGGTCTCTCAGCTTAAAACCAGCACTCCCTCAAAGGCACTTGTCTCCGCATGTTGCAGGTGCTCTAGGAAGGTGACATGGAGAGGATGAATGCTGGAAATCATTCCTCCCTTTAAAAGTGTCTTTTGGAGTACTGACTTAGTACAGGCACTGTTCTGGGCCCTAGAGGAACGCAGAGAACAAAACAAAAGTCCCCATTCTCACGGAACTTACAGTTTACTCAAAAGACAGACAAAAACAAATGAGCAAACCGCTATGTAAAAGCCTGTTAGTGAAAAATACTAACAAAAAACATAAAGCACGGAGAAGGAATTAGAACACTGGAGTGCACTTTAGAGAGTCTGATCAACAAAGGCTTCTCTGAGGAAGTGACTCTTGACCAGACACCTAAAGAAAATGAGAGTATAAACCATGTGACCCCAGACAAGGGAACACACAGCAGTAAGAAGGCCAATATATCTAGAGTGAAGGAAGCACAAGGAACATGAGACAAAATGAGGTCAGAAATAAATACAAATATATGTATCTGTCTCACACCCCTACCCCATGGAAAATAAGACTGACTACATTTAATCGGCCATGTTTGATATTTAAAATGTGGCTTCAGAAAATATAAGAACCTGCCTATTTTAGATCCACTCAGAATTCCCCACATACACAGATTCTTTTTAAAACCAAAGCAAAAACAGAAAGGAATGCTAAATTGCTTTTAGGTCCACTGGATGATTTCCATTAGCCTTGACTTATTTTAAGCTCAAGGCACTCACAAGTGCTAATTTTCATCACTAATGTAGTCCAACCTGATCTATCCAGGCAGAATTGCATCTAAACCTCAGACTTAATTCAATGCTTCCTAATGGAAGTAGAAGCCAATTTTGGAAGAAAAAAGTTTTAGAGAAACAAAATATAGCAATAATAACTAGGCAAAGAATATTGTCCTGGAACCAAGAAAACGGAGTTCTAGTCCCGGTATATGATAATCAGAAAGTGAAATTATGTCTCTGAGTCCTCATCTGTATAAGAAGGATATAATGAGTTGGTGATTTCTAGAAGTTATTAAAGATTTTAAATTCTATAATTAAACTTCCAGTAGATTCAAAGATTTGAAATAGATTCTTGGATAATAAATCCATAACCATGACTTATCCTTTGGTGACTCTGTATCAAACAGAATATTGGTCAAGACTGACAATTGTTCCTTATGGAAAAAGATTTAATGTAAAAATACATGGAAAAAGAAAAGCAAACTAAAAAAAGATTTTGAAAAGAAGAAAAAAAAGGTTAGGAAAATGAATTAAAAATGAAATCGAAAGTCCAATATAATTCTGTGGATACTCAAACTACTCACTGCATGCTGAGAGTAGAATAGGAAAAGAGGATGTCCATATAGTTCAACACTAGGAAGACAAGTTCTGTTAATAGTTTATTTCCTCTGTATCCCACAGGGTTAGAGTTAAGTTGATTCAAACATGTCCCAGGACCTTAAATATACATACATCACCATAAATTTATATATATTTATATACACAATATATTATATATACACGTATATAAAATATTACATGCTATATATATTTTACACATATGCATACACACATGGTCCTCCAAATTAATATACTGGTTGAGGCCCAAACCTCTGGTATGGTGTTATTAGGAGATGGGGTCTTTAGCAGGTAACTAGGATTTAGGTGAGCTCATGAGGGTGGAGCCTCGAAAATGGGATTAGTGCCCTTATAAGAAGAGAAAGACACCAGATCTTCCTCTCCCTCCCCCCACTCTCCACCATGTGAAGATATAACAAGAAGGCAGCTGTCGGCATCCCAGGAAGAAGGTCCTCACCAGAACCAAATCTGCCCACCTTGATCTTGGACATCTCAGCTCCAAAACTGGGAATAAATGGTAGATGTCTATTGTTTAAACCACTTGGTCTGTGATATTTTGTTATCGAAGCTTAAGCTAAGTCACAATCATTGCCACATTGTTCATGAGCTATTGGATCAGAAAGTCACCTATTAAATGAATTTAAACCCAGAAGACTTTTTTTAATTTTTTTTTGAGAAGAGAGAGAGATTAAGAAACTTTACAAATTCCTTATTAAAAAAGATATTGGAGGGTGGGGTGCCTGAGTGACCCAGTCAGTTAAGCGTCTGCTTTTGCCTCAGGTCATGATCCCAGGGTCCTGGGATCAAGCCCCATAGGGGACTCTCTGCTCAGCTGGGAGCTTCTCCCTCTCCCTCTGCCCCTCTGTCCTGCTCATGCTCACTTTCTCTCTCTATATATAAATAAATAAATCTTAAAAAAAAAAAAAAAGGTTTGGGAGGGACACCTGGGTGGCTCAGTCATTTGAGCGTCCAACTCTTGGTATCGGCTCAGGTCATGATCTCATGGGTCATGAGATCAAGCCCAAGTAGGGCTCCATGCTCAGGGGGAATCTGCTTGAAGATTCTCTCCCTCTACCTTTCCCCCACCCCTTTCTCTCTCTCTCTCTCTAAAATAAATGAATAAATCTTTAAAAAAAAAAAAAGTTACGGGAGAAAGGAGCAAGAGGAAGTTGAGTACAGACTTCAATAGAATGATGCTACAAGCACTCCTCCATTTTGTATTCTTTCCCTTCAGTATGTTCCCTAGTATCCTTCCAGAGAAGGAGGGATAGAATTTAGGTACAAAGAAAGAAAAGAGAAAAAAGAGAAGAGAAGAGAAGAGAAGAGAAGAGAAGAGAAGAGAAGAGAAGAGAAGAGAAGAGAAGAGAAGAGAAGAGAAGAGAAGAGGAATACAGGGACATTGGGCTTAGCAAAGATAAGCATCCTAATCCAAGAGGCTGATACTGAAGCTTTCCCTATCCAGGAGACACTGCTCCCTGTCACTGTGACAGATGGCCTATAGTTGCCACAATTAATGTTTAATCTATAACCACTTATGTAATAACATGGTCACTTAGATCAAGGCTTTTGAAAAACTGAGTATTTGGCTAGTTGTTTCTCAAATAATCCTCAAACTACCACTTTTGTAACTCTATGTCCCCTAGAATATTTCTTCTTCTTAATCTTAGTCTGACGTACTTTATTTGAGAGATAGGATTAACTGTTTTAAAAAAAGGGGGGGGGGGTGCCAGGGTGGCTCAGTCAGTTGAGTGCCTAACTCTTGGTTTCAGCTCAGGTGACTAAGGTCATGAGACCTAGCCCATGTTGGCTCTGTGCTCAGCTCAGAGTCTGCTTGAGATTCTCTCCCTCTCTCTCTGCCCCTCCCCCGTTCATGCGCACTCTCTCTCTCAAATAAATAAATAAATAAATAAAATCTTACGAAAAAATAAAAGAGGGAAATCCTGCCATTTGCAACTACATGGATGAAACTGGAAGACATTATGCTAAGTAAAATAAGCCAGACAGAAAAAGACAAATCCTGCATGGTATCACCATTATGTAAATTTTTTTTTTTTAAATTATACAACTCAGAAACAGTAGAATGGTGGTTGCCAGGGGTTGGGGGGGGAGGAACTAGAAAGAAGCTGGAAAGAGCACAACTTTCATAAGGTCTAAGGATCTAGTGTAAACTGTGGTGACTACAGTTGATAATACTATACTATATAACTGAAATTTGCTAATAGGGTAGAACTTAAGTGTTCTCACCAAAAAAGAAAAGGCAAATATGTGAAGTAATGGATATGTTAATTCAATGGTGGGAATCCTTTTGCAATATGTATATATAGACATATCTATCTATCTATCTATATAACAAATCAGCATGTAGTACACGTCAAATGAATAGGATAGTTGTTTCCTGGCACTGCAGAATCAAAGCATGATTTTAAAAGTAAGAATATAAAAAATGCAATTAATTAGCTTTTAAATGGATCCTTTGCCCCCAGTACTCTACCGTAGTAAACCTACAATAGCTTATCAGGAATAAAGGATATGATGCCTTAGGATGCATTTTCAGCCATCTCTGTGAAAGAACAAAAAGGGAGAGAGATTAACAGTTAAACATCTACTCCAGGACAGACACCATTTCAGTTGTTTTACACACACTATCTTAGTTCATACTCAGGACAACACTATGAAGTGTGTATTATTCATTGCATTTAATAGATGAGAGCATTTGAGATTCAATGGATTTCAGTAACTTGCCCAAGACCAAAAAATTAGTAAATAACAGAACCAAAATTTAAACCCAGGTCTAATAGCCATTCTCTTTGGCTAGACTTGACTAGAACTTGTCAAAAGCATAAATTAGCATGAATTTGCTCCAGACATTGTCAATCACCAAGATTTGTGGCTTTCAGTGCACTGGGACAAGAACTGAACCCATGTGGATGGGACAGTATTATTCTTTCAGGAAACAATTTGCATGTGTACTATATAAAGAACACCAAACCAGACACTGTAAAAAGCTTAATAAATATATACATATACCTATATGTATGTACGTGTACCCATTTCTCAATTATTGGAACCTTAATTAGCACCTAAAATTATGAACCATCTTTATGCCTAAGCATACTATTTTTCTAAGAAAGGGACACACAATAATAAAACCAAATAACATCAGCATATAATTTCCAGGGTTTGTTCTGGGTGTCAATAATCAGTCAGCTCAACCTCTTTTCCATTACATGTATAGCTGCACTACTAGATAAAGATAATTTCATATTCTGCAATAATCTTGGGCACCATGATATCTTCAATCATCCAAGTCTGAATCATGCTGGCTCTAAACTTACAGGAGTAGGAAAGCATATTCATAAGTACATTTGAGGAAAAGGGTTATAACAAAATGAAAAATCAGATTTTATTTCTCCAAACAATCTCATCCTGATAAAACATGCCTTAATTTATTTTCTAGCCTTTAGGTGTCTAGTAAGAAAGAAGTGTTTTGTCTCAAATTTAATGACAAAATTCCCTAAAAGACTTTACTTCTGGTATCATCTCTGAGCTGCATATGGTGATAAAGTTATAGGATTATATTTTCAATTGCTTTGATCCCTATGTGCTGCTATTGATATTTATAATAATTTGCTATTAATATAATGTTCTTCCTAAAACAATAATGTTTTACAACTTCATGCTCCTAAAATTCATTAATTATATATGAATATGTAAGTTTAAAGATGACTGAACGTCATCCAGTGTACATGGCACACCTGCTCCTTGAGCAGAATAGTAAACCATTTATATCTTAGGATATCAAGATGTCACAAGTAGATTTGCTACTCCTTGAACTAGTCTCCTTGAATACCTTCATCATTCTGACTCCTGCACCCCACACTGGAAGTTATCTGAAATTCCACTTCTGGAATGCAATTTCTTTAGTTTGAATTCTATTAAAATACCAAAGTATTATAGAGTGGTAAGAATGAATGAATAAATAAATGAATGAAAGGATGAAACGGCTGTTAATATGAGTTTCAGATTCATTCCTGAGAACTGACTTGGACTGTGAGGACGTAGGGCCTCTTTCTTATGGTTGAATAATATTTCATTGTATGTACAGACACAACAACTTCTTTATCCATTTATCCCTTTATCTGATGAATGACACTTAGGTTGTTTTTGTTTTGTTTTGAAGATTTTTAAAAATATATTTATTTCACACAGAGAGAGAGTGTGCACACACAAGCAGGGAGAGTGGGAGAGAGAAATGCAGGCTCCCAGGCGAGCAGGAAGCCCAATCTGGGACTCAATCCCAGGATCCTGGGATCATGACCCAAGCCGAAAGCAGACACTTAACCTACTGAGCCACACAGACACCCCACTTAGGTTGTTTTTATACCTTAGGTATTGTAAATAATGCTGCAATGAACATGAGGGTACAGATACCTCCTTGAAATAGTGATTTTGAGTCTTCTTTTTTTCTTGGTAAGTCTAGCTAAAGATTTGTCAATTTTATCTTTTCAAAAATCAGCTTTTAGTTGCATCTTAGTTTCATTTTGGTTTGATCTTTTCTGTTGTCTTTCTAGTCTATATCTCACTTCAGATCTGTTAACATTTGCTTTATATACTTAGGTGCTCCAAAGTTGAGTGCATAAATATTTACAATTATTTTATCTTTTTGATGAACTGACCACTTTGTCATTATATAATGACTTTGTTTGTCTCTTGTTACAGTCATTGGTTTAAAGGCTTTTTTTACCTGATAGAAGAATAGCTATCCTGCTTTCTTCTGGTTTTCATTTACATGGAATATCTTTTTCCATTACTTCACTTTCATTTTATGTGTGTTTTTAAAGCCAAAGTGTCTCTTGTAGGCATATGATTGGGTCTTTTTTTAAATTCACTTAGCCACATTATGTCTTTAGATTGGAGAATTTAGTTCATTTACGTTTATCTCTTTTTAAGATTTATTTACTAATTTTAGAGAGAGCACATACATGAGTGCAAGTAGGGGGTGGGCAGAGGGAGAGAATTTTCAAGCAGACTCTCTTCTGAGCACCGTCAGCCTGACACGAGGGGATCAATCATAGGACCCATAAGATCAAATGACCCATGAGCCAAACCAAGAGTCCACGCTTAACCAATTGGAGCCATCCAGGCACCCCAGTTCATTTACATTTAAAGTGATTACTGATAGGTATACTTACAATTGCTACTTTGTTATTGTTTTTTCGGCTGTTTTGTAGTTCTTTTTTCTTTCTTCCTCTCTTGCTTTCTTACTTTGCGGTTTGATAATTTTCTTTAATGGTATGCTTAGATTTGTTCTTTTTATCTTTTATGTACCTACTGCAGATTTTTGCCTTACCATGAAACTTACATAAACTATCTTATCATTATTAACAGTCTATTCTAAGCCAATAAGTAGTTGAGGGTGTGCCAAGACCCATCAGGGTCCCAAAGGAAAGGATCTCAGTATGTAGATGAAAGCTGATTAGAAGCTGAACCCTCAGACAGCAGCTGAGAAAGTATGTACTGACAGCTTTTCCAGGGAAAAACTGGGAGATGGGCATTTTCACCTGCTTCTTCTGCATTGAGTCCAGGTATATAGCTGCAGGGGAAGTGGGAGAAAGGGGTGCTTCTATTCCTGTATAAAAATTGTTTCTTTTTTTCTTTTCTTTTTTTTTTCTTTTTTGCTATAGACCTGTGGGACTCATGAACGCAAGCCACACTGACTATCAAAGCTAGGTGATTTAGTGACCCATCCCTTGGGGGGCAGTTATAAAAGTTAGGACACAAGATATTTGGAGAAGTTCATACAAGCAACTTGGTTTTCTTGTTGGAGTACGCCAGAGAGAGGGGAAATGTTCACTGGCTCCCTGCTCTCTGGGAGAATCACAGCCAGCTCCTAGATGCATGCAAATTAGAAGCTGGACCCTCAGGCAGCAGTTTATAATCTGTGCATTCAAACCTCTTCCAAGGAAAAAGACAAGGGGACACGTCTTGCTGCCTGCTCTTCTCTGCCCTGAGCCTTGGGAAGACAGTCATAGGGAGTGCTTGCACACCTATTAAGAACTGCTTCTGTGCTTACTACAGTCCTTTGGATCTTGAGAAGGCAAGCCCCACGCACTTTCAGAAATTGGTGTTGTTGGGGCCCGTCCCTGCTGTGGGAGCTTAAAAGTGGGGCACTAGAAGTGCAGTCCAAACTCTTTGCTGCTCAGAAAAAAGCTGGGAATTGGTGGTTCTCTCCCCACTGTATGTCACTGTGTCAGAGATGGAGTATATGGGAAGAGTGTTGTCAGCCTTTCCTACCTGTTTCAATATGTGTATTTTCTCATTTGCCCAATGTGTAGGACTCACTTAGCTAGTTTCTGAATTTCTCTCAGAGGGAACTGCTCCATGGGTGTCTGTAATTCAGTGTCTGTGGGAGAAGAAGTTCAGAAGCCTACGAGGTCTCTATCCCCACCTACTGTGCTGCTCTCTTTTAATCGTACTAGGGACTGATGATTACCCAAGGCTCATGAGTCTGTTTCTCAACCAGAGAAAGTCTGATTTATTTTTCTTTAACCAATTTATATACTGTTCTTTAAACTGTGTTATACATGTTCCTGACTCTCTAAATCAAGTATTTTGAATACTTGAATTTTTTATATCAACAAATATATTTTCAAGCAAAATATTGAACTACTGAAGTAAAAATATTTAAAAAAAAAAAAAAAAAAAAAAGAGTCTTAGCCCTCTGTGAACTCACAGCCTAGTTAAGGAGATAAGGATGTCAAGAAATAACTACGATGTAAGTAGGCCCATTCCTAACATTTGCTGGACCTGAGCAAGCATACAAATGGAGGTTCACATACCCAATGTCTAAATATTTAATTATAAATTAAGCTATAAACAGTTGAAGACAATGTTTTGTTTTGTTTTGTTTTTAATTCTGCCTTGACAAATATGCCTTCTTAACAACATGGACTATAAGATTCAAATTTAGAATTCCTGAATTCCTCAGAGTTCCAGGTTGGAGATCAATGTCATCAAAGAGGCTGCCCTTCAGCCTCGGGCCTGTACCTTTCCTATCTTCTCTCACCATCCCACCATCAGCTCTGTCTTTTGCCATAAGGGGCCTTGGGCACATGTGTGTGGACATCAAAGGCAACAAATCCAAGCTCCAACCACATTCCACCCAACCCTCAAACTTAGTGGTGCTCACACCAACTTCATGGACTACTCTCAGATGTAAAGATCCAGAGGAAGGACTCCCGGCAGTTTCTGGGATGGTACTGGCAGGAAGTTTTATGATACCAGGTATCCGGAGCATAATTCAGAAAGGGGGAGGTTAGGGCTTTGGGTAACATCCTTTAGACCACATGGACCTCTCCCAAGCTGGAGAATGGTCAAAGACCTTTAAGTCGGGCCCTTCTAGCCCACAGTTGAGGGTGACACTATCTATAATTATCTTAAAAGAGATGTCCACAAAAAGCTAGTGGATCTCTGAATGGCAGTTCTTCTTTGCAGAAGTGGGGAGGCTTTCAGAGAAGAGATGGCATTTGAGCTGGGTCTTACAGCATGAGTGGGAGTTTGCCGTGCAGAGAAAGGAGGGAAGGGCACTCCAGGAAAAGAAACAGCATATGGGAAAATACAAAGTTTGAAAGAGTGGCATATTCAGAGAATGGTGAGAAGTTCCTTGTGGCTGAAGCGTAGGGGGCATGTGGGAGATGAGAAGAGATGAGGGTGGCAGGGTTTGTGGAGGGGAAAGACTGGGGAGGCATCATGATGAATGTCGTTCTCCCAGAAGGCACTGGAGATTATGTAATGGTAGCCTGGCACACTCTAGGATCAGCCTTGTGATTTCAGAGAGGATATCTGGCAGTGTGGACAGATTAAAACTGGGGAGACTAAGTGATAGGCAGTTGCACCCAGAAAACAATGATACACAAGGCCCCTGTTTCAAGCATTGACAGCCTATACATGAACATTCTTTGTTACATCTAATCTACGGGACTGGATACGAAACATGAAGAATAAGGTCTCAAATGTGCAATAATCCCAAAAATAAAGCTGTGGATATTAGGACAGGGACCAAAATAAAGAGCTACTTAAGAGGGAGAATCAATAGGATGAAGCTAATTGGGTAAGGAAGGGGGGGAAGGGTAAAGGAAGGACTGAGGATGACTCAGAGGTTTCCAGGTTCAGTAGTTTGTGATGCTGTTAATTGAGATGAGACTATGAAAAGGCGAACAGCTCTTCTAGAGTTGGCAAAATTCATTCCATTTCTGTGATATTTTCCTCATGTGGAAGCATAATGTCAGATCACAAGATTCCTGGCCTATCCTGAAAGATCCCCAAAATTTTGCAGTTTTTCCTTTTTTTGCTTTTTTTTTTTTTTTTTTGCTTTTTTAAAAGTTCTCTGTCCTGGTCCTTGTTGACAGATTGTCACTCGTCCTACCTTCATGTTGTTAAAGACCAAAAATGGCTTGTAAATCAAATCACTTTATATGTTACAATTACGAGATTAAAAGAGGATCAAAAAATGGACTCACAGACTCCTCTAGATTAAAATGTGGAAACTTCAGGACATCCCTGCTATGATCTCTTTCTTGGTTGCTTAAAAGCCCTAGCCCATAAACTGAAATTGTCAGTTTTGACCTCCAAATAAGAGGTTTGTATATGGCAGTTGGTATAACTGCCAAAATTGTGCGAAAGAGGCCTTGGGGTAATTTGAAGGAATGGGCTGTTTATTTTTAATCCTTCTGTCTATTGGCTTTATCTTCCATGAAATGCTCATTTTTTTAAATGCTCATTTTATAGTCTCCTAGAGCACACCAACATTGTTGGAAATTTTTTTATACCAACTCAGAACATGCTTGAAATATACAGGCAAACTTCAACTCAGCCATTTAAATTTCTCCCTACCATTTCTCCCAAACTGTTTGGATATTTTAAAGGAACTCTAGGAGAAGCATTTACAGCTAGTTCAGTCCTAAGAGAACAACAGAGTAGATTAACCTAGAAATAAAGTTGGCATCTTCACTCGAGACCTGGTAGAAATCCTGGAGCAGGTACCATTGTGCTCTGTGGAGTTACCTCACCAGCTTGGGGAGGCACAGCTCCACCCACGGTGGCAGGGCCAGGAAGGGCTTTCCCGGACTCCACTTGGGCTGCCTGCATGCTTCTCACCCTCCTAGCCTGTCAATCTGGTACCACTCAGTGATTACTCAACAACAGCCAAAAAAATCAAATACAACAAAAACAGTATCAGCCCAGGAAGGAAGACGACGATAAGTAGAGTATAGATACGTTATCACCCACTGCTTTCAGCTTAATAGAAATATGTTTGTTTCAGCAACCTGAGTTATGTAGATACCTGCGATTGGGACTGCCATACACAAAAACAAGAATGAATGCATTTTTTTTACATTCTTTCAGGCATATAATTTTTTTCAGGCATATAATTTTAAGAAGACTAATTTTTTCCAATTATATAAACATATTGAGAATTTTCCCATGACTTCTTAAAATATTTTTATTCCTCCATTTTTAGGTTGCTAATTAATTCAAGGTTTGGGGTTTTTTTTTGTGTTTTTTTCAATAAAAACATACTTCTGAAAGACCTCAATTATTTGCTCTTCCTAAATGTTTTTCATTGCAAGGATTAGAGGTGATAAATCACATTCAGTTTATCTCCTACGGTTTCTTCTAGCACATTGTCAACTCCCCTCTCACCCTCATGCGCACACCCCCTGCATAGTAACTGCATATGGGACAGTGTAAAGGCTGTGGGATAAGTGACACTATTAGCACAGTGTGGTGGCTTTGATGTGTAGCTCTCCGCAGGGTTGCCAGAAGAGTGACAGACTCCTGCTCTAATGCAAAGACTATTTCTCATTTACTCGGTTCACTTCTAATAGTCTTATGTTGCCATTAGTAGCACAAAGCAGGCAGACATCATGGCTGAAAAATCTTACATCCTTGGTATTAGATTATTATATTAACTGTCAGCTTTCTGTATGCAATAAGCCCTTTAGTAAAAACAAATATAAGGAAAAATATTTTTATAAAGAAAAATACTCAAATGAGGTCAATCATTTTTACTTTAATTCAAATGAAGTGTGTTATATCCTACCTACCACCACCGCTCCACACTTAGGGGTAGGGGAATGGAAAATTCAAACTTGTCTATGCAATTTTATAAGGCAAAAGCTGTCCTCATCTCCCTGCATGTGCTAGTGTTCCGCAAATTTAGTTTGCCAGTTTCTAAGCCTTGAGCAAAATGCTGTTCCCAAACAGGAACAAAAAATGTTAATGAATAATTTTCTATCTAAAAATAAACCATATTAACAGTTGAAAATTGGAAAAAGGAAAAAAAAAAAGGTTCAAAGACACCCAAGAAAATAGAGTGGATTGCACTCTGTGAATGAAAGAGGAGTTAACCAATGAGCAGTTAACCAGTAGGTTTAAAGCAGAAGCCAAGCTACCTATAGATGTGGGAACATTTTAAGTGTGAGAAAGCTGTTAAAGGGGACTTAAAAGAACAAAAAGTACCATTTGTTCCCCTAATTAACTTTGAAGAGTCTAATTAAGGGCAACATAAAAGCGTAAGAAATGCTGGTTATTAGGCATGTACTTCAACTTGATCAGTGAGACGGTATTCTTGTAAACAAAAATGCTAATTTCACCCAGCCCAAAATAAACTTCTCTGCAAATATCTCACAACATAATCACGCAGTACCTTGGGAGCAGAATCCCTATCTAGTATAGGCTGCCTCTTGAGGTTCCCAATTCTAGGCATTAATGGCACTCAATTTAAAGACACATGGGAGGATAAAGGACATTCTGGTAATTTGGTCTGAACACAGACATTCGTCAGAGGAGTCTTCTTTATAGCCATATTATGACTTGCTCGGGCAGCTCCAAGAATTGGCCATTTTAATCATAAATAGGTAGAACTCTATCTCCAAAATGGAGAAAAGCAGGACAAAGTTAAAGAGTATTTATATCTGATTAAGACAATACATCAGTATTACTCAAGGTTAGGTTAGGCTTTGCTTTTGCTTCAGAAATATGTTTAGGTTTAAGTTTGAACACTCAAACAGATTTAGAGAAAAAACACAGTATTTCTTTTTAGAAAAGGAATCTGCCAGAATCATAAAAGTTATTATAATATTAGAATAATAGGATGATACAATGATGTTTTTATCTAGTTTTCCTAAGTGGAGTGAACCCTCATCCCAGAGTTAAAAAGTGTGACTTCTGGGAAATTGTTTCATGTTTTGATTTGGTGAAGTCAGTGTCTTTAGCTGGGGACACCCAGAGGAAGGTATTTTCAAGGAATGCTTCACCGGGATGCTGTAAAAAGACCATTTTAAAGAGCTCTGCATTTCTTATGAAAACTGTATCATGATTCTTCTTGCCAACACAATGCTAAGTACAGGAGCATGTATATGTAGACGACTGTGGCTTTATGATACAATCCCACCAAATAGGATTCCCCGTCTTATTTAGTGTTTGGAATTAGCCATAGCCTGCAGCAGCTAGGGCAGCCTGGTGATTGGCGTGCTATTAAAACTAACCCTAAAGCTTGCAGTTAGGAAAAGAGTAGCTTCTGTGATGCTTTGAGACTTTGGTTCTAACATCAGCACTCAAAAGGACAGCTTTCAAAAAAGGGCAGTGTCTAACAGCCCTGAGATGAAGGATTACAGAGTATAAATAGAAGGAGTTTTAAAAATATATTTTGGCATACAGATACTCCTAAGCAATTTCTCCTGCTGGAGTCTCAAGAGCTGACTGCCTGTACTTAACCTGGTAGAACTTGTAGGGAGGACTACTTTGTTGAGGGCCTTTTGCCCCTGGAGAACCAGCTGAATGTAGACATTAGAGACCACAAAATGACACATCCCAGAGTCAGACTGGAAGAGTTACACAAAATTAAGCACCTAGACTTGGTAACAGAGTGACCTAAACTTTAAATGTGAAAACAATGCTCTTAGTTGTCTTGTGCCTCAATATGCACAGAGTATGTACAGAACTGTTTGTACTGTATAGAAAACACTGTGTGTAGTTTTTAAGAATAGCAAAAGAACAGGTAGAAAATAGACATAAGAAGCAAGAAAATATCCAGAAGACAGAATCACTGAATCACTTCCTTTAAGCTGAGGCCTTTTAATTCAGCCTTGAAATTAATATTCAGAAATTATTGGGCCCATGAAAATTACATTGCATTGCTCCAAACTGCAATTGCCTTGTCTGAGAATACTCCTGATGCTCTCCACCCAGCCATTTCCATCCCTTTCTACTGTAGTTCTTTCCATCACTTAGGTAAAAGAATGCCGTCATCTTCTAGAAGCAGATACAGAAACTCAGGGTACTCACATGAAATCTCTTGCAAAAAAGTGACAAGAATGAAGGAAAGAATCTACTTCAGATCCATTTCCAAATATACTTAAGCACCACCTAAGATATTATAAGCCTTAATCATATGATTCTTAGCTACTTTTATTCTCATATTCCTCATCAGTTAGTGATCAGAATTATCCCCAATAAAAGCAATGGAGACAAGAATCATTTTTCTTAGTGAAAGGGATTAGAATATAAACATTCATAGGTTTTTGATTAGAATATTCCTCTCTGATTTGACTAAGGCTATTTGTGGCATTTTTCTGCTACACTGGTCTGTGAGCCTTTCGATATGCCTATAGCACTCAGTGTGTCTTTACTTGCAGCAAGAGACTAATTTAGTGCTAATTGCTCAGTGTTGTCATCAAACAGTCAGTGTTGTCTGCAACACCTCACTACCTGTGCATAGCTTTGAGTAGGAATGCTCAGTCTGCACATATATCCGTTTATTTAGCCTTTTAACTCATGATAGTCTTTATTTTCCATCTTAGCCAAATTAACATCAACAACAACAAAAATAGATTGTTACTGAGAGCACCATAAGTGCTGGCCTGGAAGTAATATATGGATCACTTTTCATTCCTTTCCAGGTTAAAAAGTTTAAGGAGAAAATAAAGAAAAGAATTGAGAAGACTGAGAGGTACCTAGGTCTGTATTCTGAATATATAGCATAGCTATATACATTTTCTTAAAACCTCCACCTTTACACCTTAGAGGACTTCTATAAAGTGAAGAAGAACTTCCCCGGCCTTCTCCTCATCAGAGGTTAGATGATTACATATGAGATCATGTAGCAAAGTTGAACATTCTTCTCCCTATCAAAACAAAATCAAGAGTCGCTTCAAAATCTAATGAAAAGCCAACCTGTTTCCTCCCAGTTGTTTCTCTGGGCATCTAGAAGCATGCTTCTTGGGGCTGTCTTACTCAGCTTTGGGTCCAGTCCTGATAGAAACAGAAAATCTTCCTCAAATTCCATTAAGCATTTCTCTTCAAAGCTGCATTGCATTTCTTTACAGGTGGTGTTTGAAGGAGTACTTAACAGAGTTCTACATCTTTTCATTGAAAGACCCTGAATATTTCCTAACACCATATTCAGAGAAGCCCTGGGAGCCAAAGTTTAGCCTTCAGAGTCCAATACCACAGATATGTTGGTCAACTCACATTCACCCTGCTTGATACTTGGATGGGTGAAACACTTTATCCAGATGTTCTAACACCTTGGGTATAATATATGACTACCAAAATAATTCAGCAAGATACCTCAGAATACGTTTTTGCTGTGTGGGAGTCAGTGATTTGGGGATGGAGTTACAGACACCCACATCCACAGGTAGCAACCTGTTTCCTAGTATAGTTGGAAGGAAACTCACTGATGAGAACGGTGTATACCAAGACATAGAAGAAGTAACACTACAAACCCACGTTTTATGCAGCACACACTTCAGGGTTTCTACACACGTGAAGCAATGGAACTGTACCAATCAATCTATATTCTGCTTCCCTATATCCTAGTATAGACCAACCACATCTACCCAGGATAAGTAACAGAAGGTTGGAGTCTCTCTGCAGACATGGGGCAGAGAGGAGGTAATTCAGTCTCAGGGATATAGACTTGGAATCATTGAGAAAATACTATATCTAATCCACTGAGCTAATCATTTGGACACGAGAAGGAGTGGTGCTAGAATAATGTGGGTGGGCCAACACAAATTTTTTGTAAGAATTGCTGTATTTCAACCATTTAGATTGACACATCCCTGAAAAATAGGTTTCAAAAGCATGCTGCAGGTGAATCTAAGTTGCATGAATGAAAGAAGTAGAAGAAGCAGAAGCAGAAGAAGCAGAAGAAGAAGAAGAAAATAATAAAGGTGCAAAGATAAAAGTGCAAATTTACATACCATCTCCTAAAAGTTATTCATTATTAGCACTGTGAAATACCTGAAAAACATTTGTGATTTTTATGTGACTTGTTTTATTTTTTAACAAAAATTCTGCGTTGGTGTTAAACAGATTTTCAACCCTCAACAAACCAGATGGCTAATCCAAAATTATTACATGAAATATGAATAGGAAACTAAGAACTGTACTCTACAAAAAGATAATGAGAATTTTTCAGCATTTACATTTTTACCAAATAAATTATTTCTATTTCATTGGTATCTACTTTGGAATTGTAACAAATAGTCCCAGTGATAATTACCAAATATCTATATTTAGTGAAAACTAGCACATGTGTATCATAAATAATAGCACAAATTGATATTTCTGAATTGCCTGTTTTTCTAGATATAGACATTTGGTAATTATCGCCAGAGTTGGCATGTAAAGAGGTGTTCAGACAATTTTAAAAATGCATATTGCTTACTCAGACCATGCACTAATGATATTCTGCAATAAGAATCCAGATTTCGGTATGTTATGATAAGTTGAGATCTTGACCCCACAGATAATAAAGGAGAAGTATACACTTTGGCTTAGCAGGCACAGTCACTTTCCTTTAGGCCCACCTAAAGCAGTCCTGTCTGTGCCTGATAAATCACCTGTTAAACTAATAATGGTTCCAAGGTGAAATAACTTTGACCTTAAAACAAAAATGTTTACTGCCCAAATATTATTTTTGTACCTTGGCACAAAGAAGTTCATTAATTCTGCATTGCTTTGTCTGTCTCCTGCAGCTTTTAGTTCTGACTTATTGCCTGACTGGCAAAGAGTAACTTCCAACAGAGAAAGGCTAAGCACAACTTGGCCAGAAAGGGCTTGCTTTTGGCTCCACCTGGTAGAACTGATGTCTGTGGAAGCAAGTCTCTGTTCTGCTCAGGTAATATGCAGGGTATACACAGAGAGCACATGCAGGCAGCAGATGGAAGACTAGCTTGATTCCGTCCACTATCATGTCTGGCCAACTCTTGGCAAATATTATTCTCTGAGCACAGGGAAACATGTGAAACAGCATCCGCCATTACCAGGTGACGCTAACAACAGTGTTGGAAGCTGTGACTTGGGCAATGGGGAGGACCAACGGGCTGGTGGCAAGGGGGAGCTACTAAACTGAAGCTCTTTTGCTTGTTGCCACTGTGAGAAGATGATGCAGCTCAGTGGGCTGCTAATGAGAAGCACAAGAGGAATATAAAGGCAATGCCAACAGGCATAAGAAAAGGAAGATAATTAAGAGACAGCATTTAAACTTCAAGTAAAATCTAAATTCTGTAGCATTACGGTTAAGGAACAGGCCAGTTTGCACCTACTCATAATAAGAATTTAACAAATATGTACATGATGCTTAGGCGATAAGAACAATAATACAGCATAACAAAATAGTTGGCATGGAAAAACAATAACAAGATTTATAAAAACATAGTTAGTAACACAATTAGGCCTAATACCAAAACGACCTCAAGGTGGGATAAGTTAGTATGATGAGGTGCTTGCTCTTGACAGGATTCTAAGAATTGGATGAAATTTTTCTAGATTAAATGTCTGCAATAATCTATTCGTTCAACTTAGATGATGAAATGTGCATATTATATAATTAAATGATTGTTCTCTTTCTTCTCACACATCAACTCACAGGGCCATTGATTCACATCTCTTTTTTTGTTGTAGCTGTTAATGCGTAAGGCCTCATGAGACATAGTTTAATGATCTCATATTCTGACAGAGACAGAGCTCACCTATTATTCCACGTGCTTCCTTACAATGTTTTTCTCTTCTCCTCTCCCTCCTCCTCCTCCTCTTCCTCCTCCCCCTCCTCTTTCCCCTCCTCCTCCCACTCCTCCTCCTTCTAAATCTTATTCTTATTCTTATTCTTCTCATGAGTCTACTTGGCTAGCTACAGTAATTCAATCAAACACTAGTAGGTGTTGCTGTGGAGGGAGTTTGCAGATGTAATTTAAAAAGTCACAATCAGCTGAGTTTAAGTAACAGATTATCCTAGATAATTTGGGTGGGTCTAATTTAATCAGTTGAAAGGCTTTGAAAACAGAGCTGAGGCTTCCCTGAGACAAAAAGTCCTCCTATTGATAGCAGCTTCAGCCTGTGCCTGTGAGTTCCAGCTCACTGCTGATGCCCACTTCCTGGTGGTTCCCTCTGTGGATTTCAGATTTGCCTATCCAGCCCCAACAATTTTATAAACCAATTTCTTATAATAAATCCCTTGATATCTATATCTACTAGTTCTGCTTCTCTAATCAAACCCTGACTGATATACCCCACACAATTTCCTCACCTCCCCTTACAATTAGGTTGAAGCCGTGTGACTAGTTTGGCATGTGGATTAAGAGGTGCGAATGGACACATGTCACTTGCATACTGAGGGAGCTAAAATAAAAGCCTCCTCTGCCTCATCTGTCTCTCCTTTGTCAGTGGCAACCTTAGAGGCCACAGGTCTAGACGATCAAGCCATAGACCGAAACAGCCTGTAACCTTGTGTCCTGTAAAGAAGTGTCCCCTGAATTTCATCAGACTTGGTGAAACTGAGAAACAAACTTTCCTTCTATTAAGCTTCAGATTTCTTAACATCATTCGCGGGTTTATTTATTATGTCAGTATAGCTTTCTTGTCCCACTTAACATATTCCTGTCTTCCAAATCTCCGTATTCATAGACGGAAGGTACTCAGAAACTCACTAGGCACATTTTTGTCATAAGTTACAAAGAAGTAGCACTAGTACTGGGTGATAGGAAACTTCATTTTTGTTGGCAATGATTTACACTAAAAATAAGACAAAGATGGAAAACAAAAACTAGGTCAAAAGCATGAGTTGCAAATACTGAACTATTAGCAGGACTTTTGTTACTTTGTAAGATGAATTTTACACTTGTTTGTTCTTAGTTTCACTGTAGCCCACATTTATGACAATCCAAAGAGGCTCTTATGATCAGAGTCAAACATGTAAAGGGCACCACACCACAGGAACGAGGATGAAGAATTAATGCTCTGTTAATGGTTTTCGAGGATGATGAAAGAATCCATACAATAAACTGGAGGGCTGGTTGACTGAAAAATACAAAATTTTCAACTTTTCAGTCTTATTGGATCCTGATCTATGTGGGCTATGTGGCTGGGCAACTGATGAATAATTTCAGATTAGCCCCTTTGACTCATCTACAGTGCTACCAGTCCACCTGAAAGTAACAGATGGCCTGCTATTTGTGCAAAGCATTATTTTTTAACTGTTCTCCTTACTAGATTTTATTTATTAAGACAAGAAAATGTAAGAAATCTGAAAATTGTGTTTTCAGAAGAAGAGTTTGAAGAAGAAATTGTGTTTTAGAAGAAGAGTTTTCATATACAATATAAGGTGGACTATGTAACAGAATGCATACATAGAGACACACACATGCATTTGACACACACCTAGATACAAAGAGGAGAGTAAGAACACTAAAACTTTCACCAGTAAGGAAGATGACTGTTCCTACGGAGGAATAATATGCAACTTTAAAATTATTTTCTCTGCCCTCTTATTTTCCAATTTTTTCTAAACTGAAGATATATTATTTTAAATCAGAGGAAATTTTTGCAATATAATAAAGAATTAAAAATGAAATACTGAGATAAGCATTGAAAAACATGATAATATTGTAAATATAGGTCCTTGCATTTATTACAACATTTGCTTTCCAGATAGATTTCCATCGAAAATTCACAGCACTTGGATTATTAATAAGTACCTTTTCTACAGAATTATCAAAAGTATTTTTTAATGAACATCTAATCTTTCCCTAGCAACTAAATGATTACTTTATGCAGTAAAATCTAAATCTGAATGCACATTTCTCATTTTAACAAATATCTACTTAGCTTTTTTAGCAGATTTTTTTTAAACAAATGGGTAGGACTAAGTTATAATTAACATCATCAAATGTGTTTTATGTTAAAAGATGCTACTAAATGCATAAATATGCTGGAAAATACTTTATTTCTAGTCAGTATGAACATTATATTCACTTCCAAAATGTATAAATATTAGCTTCCACTACCTCCTGCTAAGTGAAAGTAGAGTTCAACTAGTCCCCACCCAAACGATCACAAAGTCTTGATTTGCAGGAACTTATTGGCAGGTTTTAATTATACTCAATTCTCCTACCACCATCACATTTACCTATTTTTTACTATTAGTTTATTTTTCTTGGCAATATCCTTAATTTCACAATTTTATTCTATTAGTCCACTTACGTCATGGAAATGATTTCTAGCCTTCATATATATGTTAATCCCTTTCATGTGCTCTATTTGCCAATAACTGATTTAGACTTTTCTTCATTTTAAAATCTTTACCACTTAAGAGGTCAATACAGTTTTATCTCCATGGATGCAGAACTGGCATAAGTAAGTAAGTAACTAAATAAGGAAGTAAGTAAATAAATAAATGAAGAAATAAATAAATTTTGAAAAACTAACCTATTTCAGAAACCAGCTGATAGAGTTGAAGGCACTTTGTAACATGTAAAGGTTTGAAATGTTCAACCTCAGAAGTGAAGGGACAAAGGAATATGAAAGTGGTTTTAGTCCACTTGAAGTTTTAAGGTCCCTACAAGTTGAAAGGAAAAGAAGCCAATTTACAATGATGGAGTTCAGGGTAGGCCTCCTCAAAATATACCAATTTGGCATACTGATTATTTAGTATTTAAATTACTTAAGAAACAACCAATGCAAGAAGGACACACTGACCCTCCTTTGTCCCTCTGACAGCAGGAAGTAAGTCCTCCATGTGAAAGGTATCCTTTCTGAACCAGGAGAAGGGCATCCTTACCACCAGAAATAGGAAACTTAGGGCCAAGAAGGCTATATTAATAAACCCTGTTACTTCTTCACTATTTTACTATTCCAAATCTGAATTCTTTCTTACTAATTCTTCACAAATCTATTGTTTCTTCGGCTAAAAGGTATAAAAGCTGTTTTGGTCACTTCTTTGAGTCTCATAATCTATGAGCTCTTATAAGTATAAAATTAAATTTGTTTTTCTCCTGATCTTTTTTTTTAAGATTTTATTTATTTATGTGTCAGAGAGAGAGAGAGAGAGAAAGAGAGCACAAGCAGGAGAAGCAGCAGGCAGAGGGAAAAGCAGGTTCCCCACTGGGCAAGAAGCTCGATGAGGGACTCGATCCCAGGACCCTGGGATCATGTCCTGAGGGGAAGGCAGACGCTTAACCAACTGAGCCACCCAGGTGTCCCATCTCCTGTTAATCTGTCTTCTGTCAATTTAATGATTAGACCAGCCAAGGACCCTAGAAGGGAAAAAAAGAAAAGTCTTTCTCTCCTACTATTGTCTGATATGTTCTTCTCTTTCCTTTAACCCTTAATTCTACACCAACCTCAAAATACTAAAATGTTACTTTGTCTATGTCACAGTATCAGTCTAAAAGACCAAATATAGTTCTGGTTTAACCTGTTTTACCAAGAGGCTCCATGGTTTGAGACCTTTTCTAGACTAGTTTTGGGGTTTGTTTATTTTAGAAAAGCTCTTTAATGTTTTTCAAAAGATAAGTAAACAAGAACAATTATACCTTTTTCTTAATGAGCAGAAGGAATCAAGGGTGTCCCTAAGACTGTGGTGAATAAAAGAGCAGCTGAGGTGAGGGCAGGGGACTGTCTCCTTCGAAGGTATCATTGTGGTTTTGCTGTAGAAGTCCAGAAAAATGAAAGCTTTCTGAATCTTAATAAATGTAGTCATGCCATCGCTACCATAAACATGTGTACAGCCCTGCCACTAGAGAGAAACTACAGAATTAATGACTTTTGGGTGTCTCTCTACTCATCTGGATCCCAAGACTCTGGCCACAGTGCCCACACCCCTAAAAGTGGTTTTTGAAATTAGAAAGCCACATATATTCCCAACCATATATACAATGTGTGTACAGAAATACAGCAAACACAGCCCCATGACATTTTCAATGAACACTTTCCCAAAATACCAAGTGACTGTTTGCTGTCCCAGAGCCTGTTTACTGAGAGACACAAATATAAAAATACAAATAAACATACAAATAAAACATAGAAAGTAGCCTCTTAGCTTTGGAGAGACAGAAAGAAATCATGTTCTCACCGTGTGCAGTTAGTTGTAACGATGCAACCAACATTTATTTAAATTCTAAAATAATGACCCAGCCACTGAGTATAGAAGTTTTTTCACTTTAATTTTTTGGTGCCACAATGCTGAGTTACTGCAGGCATTATTGATGACCATGGGGGAAAATGAAAAGTCTTCTATGATGGAGGAGTTAAATAATAATGATAAGAGCCAGCCTACGAATCAACCCAGTTACTGGGTTAAAGCAAAGACAGTCTCTTCTATACTGGGTTTTACCGAATAAAAGAGAAACTATTTCGGATGCCAAGGCAAGCATAGATATGCACACAGAGTAGTCCGCCTGTTCATCTTCAAATATGTACCAAATGTACAAAGAAAAAAAATAAGATTCATTATCATTAATTAGCTAGCATGTAATAAAACCCAATGACAATTTCTTACAGTTCAGTATCACCCCTCTACACTACAGCTGAGTATTTTTCTTCTTCCTGAAGTGCCACAGCTGTTTCTGATTCTCTCACTATTGTTATAATTTAAAGACCAAGAAGTTTGTTTTCATTTGCAGCGTATTAGGTTTTCAAACTATTTGCTAAAAACTGCACTCTAATTTCTGCTGTTACTATTTTTCTATTTGAGTAGCATTAAAAAGTCAACCTTTTCTTGGTGTTCCAATTCTGAGATGGTACCAAAAAAAAGTATGCCAGCAGAAAGACAACAGTCAAAATAAATCAACCACTGCCCTATAGAATGGGACACCTTTCTCATTTCTGTTCCTCCTCCAATCAACAAGCTTGTGGTTCTACCATCCACTGGTTTTTTAAAAATAGTAAATCAAATGCCAAAATGGGCCCCAAACAGGATGTAAATAAGGGGTATATTTATATATTTGATACACTGTATTGAGACCTAAAGAACTTAACAGAAATGTAATAATGTGGAAAAGTGTTACTTTTTCTTTTATTTTCTGTCAATTTATGTCTTCGAGTTAAAGGATATCGACTATTTAGCAAATCTAGTAGCAAAACTAGCATTCCTCTCTCCATTAACTGTGCCCTCTCATATGTTCTTTTCCTGATGGAATAAGAGCAGAACACATTTCCTTTATCACAATTATCTCCAAATAACTTTTTATAATCACAAATTAGCTGTTTGGCCTTGCACAAATTCTTTAACCTCCCTGTGCTTCAATTTGCCCACCAACGAAAGAGAGATAATAATAGTTTCTAGGCTATAGGGTTGTTATAAAGATTTTTTTTTAATTAATAAGTACAAAATACTCAGAACAGTTCCTAGCATGCAGAAGGACTTGATAATTGTTAGATATTGTTTTATTTTTATTACCATCATTATTCTTTCATCATCATCATATTTCACAACAATGCAAGGCTTATCGCAAACTGTCAATCGTGACAAATATTTCAAGACCATGGAACCCAAAAATATCTTAACGGTAATACCAGAACCTGTGTTTGGCAGAGTTCCATTCTCATGATCTTTGATATTCCCTATTCCATATTTGGATTAAGTCATACCCTTCCCTCACAAAAGAAATTTCTCCTAAAATGAGTTAATTTTTCAAATCTTAACATAAATTTTATACCGCATAAATGAAAATTACATTTGTGGGTAGAGGTCACTTCTATTTGGAAATTTGAAATATTTAATTATGTCTTATAATTCCTATGAATTTCTAGAGAATAAAATGTTAGTTGGAAATGTCAATTGGACAGTTTAGACTGGTTTCTGTTAGATCTGTTAAGTCGCACACATGTGTTTGTATGTATGTGAAAATATAGCCAATCTCCAGCAAAAGAAGTAAGTCAGGTTGGACTTTTATCATAACCTGTTGATTAACTACTAGCAATCTGTCATGTTCTGAGTCACATTACTACAGAAAATGGAACGTCACCTCCTGGAGTGCCCCTTGGAGAACCTCAAGTTCATGGGAATGAACAGTAGAAGGGACCTCTGAACTCTTTCCCACAGCCAAATGACAGCTGTGATTCTTTGGCCTCAGCTCGCCTTCTTAAAGCTGATTCAGCACAAAATTTATGGTGCTTCCTCCACAGTATCCCATGCCAGCTCTGAACATTTATTATTCTGGCCAGTTATTGAAGGATATATGTTTTTCCTATCATCCAGTTTGATCAAAATTCCAGCCTATAAGATAGTAGGAACAAACCACAGCTGAGGAATGAGGTAGGAGTGTATTTGACATGCTGCCAAGTTTTGTTCCCTGCATCTCGAGTACAAACTTAAGTACACTTTAATAGTGTTTGTAAAAAAAGTCATGATAGGGCTTCATTTTATCAAGTTTCTCACATCGGAAGCATGTAAAGGGGGAAAAAAAAGACATCAAAGGGGCAGATGAAGACCTCAAACTCATTTACAGGAATGTTGGGCTTCAATCTTTTCAAGCTTCTACTACTTACAAGAACTGGCACCTATTATAGAATCCCCTAACCTCATTAAGCCTCAGCTTTCTCATCAACAAAATGGAAATAACAACGCAGAGCTCACAGCATTGTGAAATTCAAACAAAATAATAGATGTTAAACATTTCATACAGAAATGATTCAATGAATATTTGCTTTTACGACTATGATTAATGAACTCTGGGTTCACATGTACTTGGTTTTGGTCTTTACTGAGATTTTTGATGACTGACTTACCTCTTGAATACTTGAGGCTTAATAAGCTTGTGTACTAAGTCATTGAAAACTGTAAAATAAATTAATTTTTCATTCTTAAATTTCATAATTAAATGAGTCATTAAGTATGATGAGTTTTTCCATTTTACTTGCACATAGAGGCAAGTATTACTATACTTCCACATAAAGGAATTATTATATTGGTTTTTATTATTAGTTATATTTTTTGTTTTGTAGGATTTTTTAAACTATAAGAAAACAAATGTCTTCATGAATTTCATTTCAATTTCATAAAACCAGAATATGAAGCTTTATTTGTTGTAGCAGCATTAATTCAACCAATATTTATTGAGCATCTGCTTTGTGCCAGGCACCGTTCCTGGCACTGAATAGTCAATGGTGAAATGTTCAAAACATTGTTCTTACCAAGCTTACATCTTTGGAGAAGGTAGACATAAGTTATACATAACAGACTGTGTAAGGTTATAGAGGAAAAATAACAGGATGAAATGAAATGATAGAATCTGTGGGTTTGAACAGAGCCCTCTGGATAGGGCTTTTAGATAGGTGGGCATGAAATGATCTCTAAAGAGCAGCATTTAAAGTGATTCACAAGAGAGGCACCTGGGTGGCTCAGTTGGTTAAGCATCCAACTCTTGATTTTGGCTCAGGTCATGATCTCAGGGTCATGAGATTGAGCCCCACATCAGGCTCTGTGCTGGGCGTGGAGCCTGCTTAAGAATCTCTCTCCCTCTGTCTCTCCTCCCCTCACCGCCTACTCCCCACCCCCTCATTCTCTCTCTCTCTCAAAATAGAAAGAAAGAAAGAAAGAGGAAAGAAAGAAAGAAAGAAAGAAAGAAAGAAAGAAAGGGAGGGAGGGAGGGAGGGAGGGAGGGAGGGAGGGAGGGAGGGAGGGAGGAAGGAAGAAAGAAAGAAAGAAAGAAAGAAAGAAAGAAAGAAAGAAAGAAAGAAAGAAAGAAAGAAAGAAAGAAAGAAAGAAAGAAAGATTCACAAGACATGAGAGAAGGAGCCAGCCACATGAAACTTTGGGAAGGAGCATTCTAGGAAGACAAGGTAATGCTGTCAAACATCAAAGTGATCTTCGTGTGTTAGAGGAACATGAGTAGGCAAGACAGAAAAGCTAGATGATGCAAGACTTGGAAGGCCTTTGGGAGAACCTGATTTTATCTCAGAAGTAATAGGATGTAATCGCTGGTTGGGAAATGATCTGATTGGTCTGATTGAAATAAGTTAAATAAGATAACTATGAAAAAACCAGCAGGAATACCTGTCAGAAGTTAGAAGAGAAACAACAGAGATGTGGACCAAGGTAGTGGTGAGGAAAACAAAAAGAAGTAGTCATATTTAAATACCATTTGTAGATAGATTCAAAAGGACGGTCTGATGTATCATATATGAGTGTTGAAGAAAAGGCAGGAATCAAAGATGGCAAACAGTGGTGCCATTTGCTGAGATGTGGAAGAAAGAAGAAAACTGTTTAACTGAGGTGTATCAGAACTTCTCTTCTGGGACATGTTATATTTATGAGGACAATTCGACAAGCATGCAGATGTAGTTAGGGCTGAGCTCACTGTAGATCATCAAGGCTGTCATCGTATTGATACTGGAGAGTCAGTCTTAATTTACCCAAAAATGCCCTTCAATGACCTGATATAACAACAAGTCCCTCCCATATGAAATTCCCTTAATTAGAGTGTCAAAAATATACTGGGGGGAAAAGTTTGCCTGTTACGTAACAGCGAAACAGAACTCTGGCTGATTGAAATTTCTCTATTAAGCACATAGCCAGACACAACTTAGTCATTTTTCTAGGCCTGACTCATGCATTACATAATCAGTAAGGTCAGGTGTGGGACATGGGAGATTGGGTAGAGAACAAATCAATCAGAAATCTTAAGCATCCAGAGGACATTATTCAGTGTTTTTGTAGAAGGTAATTATGGAGATGGCATCCAGGATAGGTAGGTAGGGTGGAAAAAATCAACATCAGATGTGAAAGATAAATTTCTTCAGAGATTTCCTTTGAAATGGTAATCGGTACAGTCAACCCTTAGTTATAGAGTCATGAAATCTTGTGTCTCCAAACATTTATGCTACATATTAATTTTAAACTCCTCCAATTTACATTTATAAAACCATCAACAACCAGACACAGACTCATAGTGAGCTTTGTACTTGTTCTTTTCATTCTTTTCCTCAAATAAATGTGCTAATAAAATGTAAAATGAAAAAAAAAATGCAGCCAAGGAGAAGAGACAGTACAGTCAATGCTATTCCATGTTTCAGAATAAACAAGGCTTTGTGAATACTCAGAACTGAGTGGGTTATTTTCAAGCTATTTCTGAATATCATGTAGTATAAAATCAGTGTTGCTGTGCATAGAATGTTAAAACATATCTCGAACAATTTTCCTCTCTCTGTCCAGAGGATAATTCTTCATAAGGAAGGTGAAATGTGTGTGTGTCTGAGAGAAAGAGAGAGAGAAAGGGAGGAAAAGAGTGAGAGAAAGAAGACATTCTGAAACACATCCAAAATATTATTTAAATTCTAGCATGGAATCATAGCAATTGGTCCTTGGAACCGTGGTGAGCCCAAGGTTGGCATTGGAGCTCTTCATCTAATGTCCCCCGCGGTGTGGGGGGTGGAGTGCTGCTGTCCTGCCGCTGAGCCAGCAGAGTTACACATGCTTTCAGTCTTTCCATCTGAGCCGCCACACAGAGAGCAGGTTCTTACAGCACGAAGCCATCCAAGACTGAAGCTTGGTGCTCCGAACACAGACACATTCTCACTTCCACAAACGTTTAAGTAAAAAGAGAATGTGCTGAAGGGGGAAATTATTGCCTTTTTGTTTCCTTCCTTTCATTTTCTTTTCCTGCACAAGCACACCTCGTATGGTTCTCGAGTTATAGAAAATGAAAAGCAAAGATTAATTCTGAAACTGCTAATGGTGTAAAAACAGGATTTTCAAAGAAAGTAAAAGTTTCTTACCCTGGAAAAACTTCTGGAGAGAAAGTTTCAACCCTTTTCCTTATAATCTTTCTTCTGAATAACACAGATATTTGGGAAAGATTTATCAGAAACATATGTATTTTTTTTTTTCAAGAAAACCTGCCATAGTAAGTATCTGTACAGGATTGTATGTAAAATTAGTATAATTTCTAATACAGAAATATTCCCGTATGTAGATTTTCATTAAAGCAGATCTTCATTTAAGCAAAATATATTGATTTCAGATAAAGATCACTGGAATTAATGCAGTTAATATTAATGAAATAAGATCCGTATTTCTCTTAAGCCAAGGAAAAGAGAATAGAATGGGAAGACCAAGTAAATTCAAAACCATTTCCCAATGGTTAACCATTGGGAAGTTAAAAATCTCATCTCTAGCTTTTTGCAGAGCTTTCTTACTGTAGCTCATAGATCTGACAAGCCAACCATGAAAATTAAGAAGAAGGCTCCTCCTCTAAAATATTTTCCTGACAAATTTAGGAAGAAAAGTATTTATTTAGACACTTTAGATAAAGGTTTGGTGTCTTCCTGATGGCAGGCTGTACCCCTCAATTTTCTGGCATAAACTTTTGGTGTTAGCCGTTGGTATTGAGTTTGTACCCTAAGCACCTTGCTTATTGCCCACTCTACAGGAGTGAGAGATTAAATGTGTGTGTGCACAGTTGGCTTCTGAAATAATAACCCCAAAGGGAACATAACTGTAGTTGGTATCTTTGGGAAGAAACTCACATTATTTTATGAAAATTATTCAATGTGTTCCTGCATTTTGGTTGTTGTAAAAAGGAGAAAATAATGTTAGGCCTGCAAAGGGATGTTTATTTTTTAAAACTACAGGAATAAATTGGTCAGTTACAATTTACTGACAAATGAGAGAATAATCTAAATCAAACTTCAAAATGTGCAGCAAAATCTTGAAGAAGAGTACAAATCAAAATGCTCTTATTTATTGGCGAGTTATAAGTATCCCAAGGATTGTGGAATAAAACACTCCTCATCTCTGCTTCCACCATTCAAATGCTTCCTGTGCTTTGTGAGCCCCTCGGGAAATCACTGTTCTCTCTAAGTTGCACTTTCCCCTTCAGCCAAGTAAACTTATTATGCGATTACACTGCCATTTAATCCAGTATAATTGTAGTAATATGTACAGTAGGGCCTACTCAGCAACAAAGCCCCTCTGCCCAGGGAGGCAAATGCCTCATGGAGTCTGAGCACTACAGTGCCAAGGAAGAAGCAGCTCCCGTTGCTCAGGAAGTGAAATCACTTCCCGCAAGGGCTGGGACTGAGGAGTATATGGGCTTCATTTCCTAAAGAGATGACAAGTTAAGTAAATCATACGGGAAAAGAATGCGGCAGGTTTCTGGATATATGCTAACGAGACTGATGCTCTAGTAAAGAAAGGGGGCATAAAAAATCTTCAGACTAAATAATGTTGCCTCCAACAAGCTTATCTCTCAGTGGTCATAATGTTTTCACTCTCTTGCTCTCTTCATGTGCTTTTCTCCAGCAAAGTGAGAGGTGAATCACTTTTGTTCTGCCGTGATTATTTTTACCCCTCAAAACACAGCTTAAGGGCTCCATTTTAGGGCATAATTGCACACAGAGCCAACTTGCTCAAAAGGTTAAAAAAAAAAAAAACCTCCTCTAGTCTCAGTAAATATCAAGCAGTGGATGAGTCAGGTTCAAGGGAAAGCAGAGGAAACAACCATTTCTTACTAAAAGCACTCAGTACACACTTCATTGCTCCTCATCAACCTCACGTGGCTCTTTATCTGTCCTTCAGGTTTCCTCTCTACAGTACACACAATACAGTCTCCATCTTTGCAAATAGCTTGAAATCCAAAAGCACATTTGTAAATCAGTGAGCTCAAAATGTGTCTAACCATAAGGGAAAAATATCATATGTGGGGGTTAGGTTTCTAAGCTATCCAAGGGTGGTTAATTTCACTTTGATGTATATAAAATGGTGAGTACTATATTTGTGGTGAAAATTGTAGAATTCAATATTCTTAGAATACTAGATAATCGTATAAAAAGAAAAACATTTGAACTGGTGCTTTGATTTTTTTCAAGTTGGAAAGCTGAAAACTAAAGTGATGAAAGAATACTAGATTTGGGTAGAGGCCTCATAATCATTACCTCTATGAAGGAAACTAACTTAAAGAGCTAGGTTTTGATATTGCAGAGAACAACAGGATCAAATTCAAGCCAATCATATGTTAATAAATTGCAAATTACATCATCAACGCATGTATTTATTTTGCATGTGTCTTCTTCTGGGAACAAGAGGCTAAACCATACCTGCCAATTATTTTATTTCAACCTCCACGCCTATTATAGTTTTCAATCCTCTTCAGGTACCTGATAAATGAAATTATCTCTCAGACAAAAAAAAAAATTAGTTTGATGACCACTTTGAAGCTTTCCCTGATCTTAAACTGCATTTCATACCTGACCAATGAGAAAGGTCTACCTGAAGACACTTTATATCCCTTGTCTTCAAGATCTGCAAAAACACAACATTCCAAAGTTGTCCTCTTTCCTTGTTCAGATCCTTAAATTGGGCAGTGGAGGGAAAAAACACATACTAGAATGAAAAGATATGTATGGAGCATGAGGAAAACCGTATCATCAACAGGTTTCCCTGCTTCTACTATTTTTTCCAATAATCCATTTCCACACAACCCACGGGGATTTTGTAAGACATTCATCACAACTCTGTCCAGATCTTATGCATTCAGTGGCTTTCGTTCCTACATGGAGAAAAATCCAAACTCAGTACCGTCACCTTCCAGATGCCATCTGACTAGCTTAGCCTCCATTACCTCTCTGAGCCCAGCTGCCACTACTCTTTACCTCATTCCCAAGCTCCTCCACATCTGAGGACCATTTTACTCTTCAGCCTGAAGTGCTCTCCACCAGATCTTTGTATGGCCTTAACACAGTTTTGCTCTCTGTAAAAATATCATTTCAAATGCGACCACCGTTTTTAAAACTGCCCCTGACTTTCTTCCTCCTAGTTTCTATCATCTTACCCTGCTTTACTTTTGGGGGGTCATTTATCACTATCTGAAATCATATTACGTATCTTACTTGTTTCTGTTTGTTGTCTTTTTCCTCTCCACTAGATTATAAACTTCATGAGGACAGGGACTATTTAGGTCACAGCTAACACTATTTTCCTAACACCTAGGCTGGCACATAGTAAACAATAGTTGTATTAAATGAATGAACAGCATTTATGTTAAAAAGACATCTTTGCATTTATGTTGATGTCTGTAATCATTACATTATTGTTAAACGTTATTATAATTAAATCATATTGTGGCCTAGCAAAAGAAAATCACACCTCTTTTGACTGAAATGCCAAGTTCAAGAGGTGAGAGTTTAAGACACAAAGTCTGAAAGCACTTTAAGCCAATTCTTTCACAAATGAACTGAAAGGAAAGGTTAAAGGGATCGAGTTTTTTAGTCTACCAAATAGAAACTCTAAGAGATTAGTTAATTATTGTCTTCACATATATGGAGACATTTTTATCATGAAAATGTCAAGCTTTTATCCATCTCTGAAGGGGAAAGAAAAGGAAACAGATTTAAATTAAAGCTAAAGGCAATTAGGGTGAACGGAAGACTCACTCGGCCACAACAGAATGGGCTACTAATAATGGTTTGGGAATATAGGGGCCAAAATTCTGACAGGACAGAGTTGAAAACATCCATTCTGAATACATGGACAATAATTTGTGGGAGAAGTGGACATAGCTGAAATTCCCAGATGGTCTCATTTGGGTAAGGAATGCGTTGAGCAATATAAGATTAACACAAATTGATATATGTTTACATAAAATAGTTCAAATTCATACAAATGTCTATAAATACATGCTTCGCTCTTTTCTAGTCCTGTGCATCCAACTGATATTCTCTACCCGTCTGTCCAGATAAGCAGCTTATCTTCCAAATAGAAACTGAGTGCATTATAATTCTGTCACAGCTGATTTCTCCTCCCTCCTCTCCTCTTACTTGGTTTATGCAGTAGATCCCACAGGAAAACAGAAGATAAATGTCCAGTCAAACTTAAAACCACCTGTTGTATAAGAGGTATTGCTCCTATGTATCCTGTGATACCAGAAAAAGTTGTTCTATCCTAACGTTAGCTAATAATATTGACAGTTATTAAATATGTATTATTTGCTAAGTGTTTTTCAAAGGGTTTACATGGATTATTTCACTTAAATCTTACAACTATTTAGGAAACTGAGACTCAGAAAGGTGAAATCATTTGTTCAAGTTGACTCAGAGAGTAAATGGCAGAGCCAAGCCTAGAACCTGCCCCGTTTGCATTGGCTATGTTATGAACCCTCTGCTAGATTGAGTTGAAATAGACTAGGAACAGACAATAATTCATCACACACAGGTGGCATTTTCATTTATTAGAGAGCATTAGCATCTTCCTGAGTCCTATGAAAAACTGATTATTCCTTTTTTTTCCTCCCTTAATCTCTCCTTTGAGAATCCCTTCCCATCCAACATTATCCAAAATTGGCCACCAGCCAGCATATATTTTTAAGTCAGTCCATTTAAATATTGGACAGACAACCATGCAGAGACACAGAACAGTTCCAAGAGTGTGAACTGGAGAAATGCCCACAGTCTCCAGCTCTGTCTTCAGCATCTCCTCCGTTGCACTCCCTCTGAGATGCCCAAGTGGGATTATAGTTAAATGACCTCTATCCCCATGCATACACTAAAGAACATTGTTATTCTGTGCAGAGACATAAATGCCACCTTAGTTGGGGTTTCTTGAGGGTAATATGGCAGGATATAACAATTTTTTTAAATGTACATCATGTTTGCCCTAACAATTCTGCAAATTCACAAAGAACGTAATCACAAATGCACACAAAGTTTAGTTAAAAGGTTGTTCATTGCAGTGTTTTTTATAGTATTAAAAATAAATGAGGGGCGCCTGGGTGGCTCAGTGGGTTAAAGCCTCTGCCTTGGGCTCAGGTCATGATCTCAGGGTCCTGGGATCGAGCCCCGCATCAGGCTCTCTGCTCCACAGGGAGTCTGCTTCCCCCTCTCTCTCTCTGCCTGCCTCTCTGCCTACTTGTGATCTCTCTCTGTGTCAAATAAATAAAATCTTAAAAAAATAAAAAATAAAATAAAATAAATGAAAATGAAATGCAAACCCCACATAGTGGATTGGTTAAATCAGTCATGGTACATCCATACGAGGGTATTAATATGATGTCTGAGAAGAAGCAGTTTCTTTAAAAAAATAATGCTCACAATACATTAAATGAAAAAGCAGTAAATAAACAATATGCACATTATGGGCTTATTTTTGCAAAATAATATTAAGATGTGTATAAACATGCATAAAAAAGGAAAAGTTAAGCATCAAAAAGTTAATAACAGTCATCATTACATGATGAGATTGTATATTAATTTTGTCTTTTTTATGCATATATACACTTTCTAAAACTTTTTTTTTTTTTTAGTGAGAGAGAGTGTGTGTACGTATGTATGCATGGGGGGAGGAGCAGAGGGAGAAGGAGAGAAAGAATCACAAGCAGGCTCCACAACCAGCATGGAGCTGGAGGCAGGGCTTGATACTACGACCCTGAGATCACCACCTTGAGCAGAAATCAAGAGTTGGATACTTAACTAAGCCACCCAGCCACCCCATATAGATATGCTTTCTAAAAATCACATGATTACTTTCATTATGAGAAAATTAAAGAAAGAAAAAAATACAGTCTACTATATTGTCCTAGCATAATGAGTATAAACTCCTCCTGTTTTTTAACAAGATTACTATTTGTTTCAAATGATCTTAATAAAACTGTATGCCTAGGGATTTGGCATTTAGTCAGAAGCAGAAAGAAAGATTTATCATAAGTTTAAGATAACGGAAATTTCTTATTTTCATCTCTTCATGGAATTGGGAAAGAAAATGTGACATTTGAAATTTATAGACCTAGCCAGCACCCGAGCAACCCCTGTGTGGCAGAGAATGGATGGAGGAAGCCAGCCAAGGTGCCCAGAAAGAAATCATTGAATACATGTTAGTGAGATGGAAAACAGCCAGAAATTAATTGAAAATGAAATATAATGAGAGGCACCATTATGCAAAGTATCAAAATATTTTTAAAGCAACAGAACACAAATTAATCTTTGTATATGGATTTCCATATATTTAGTATATGGAAAAAGTGGCATTTCAAATCAGCTTTAAATGTTGAGCTCTTTAATAAGTGATGTTCAGATAAGTGGGGAAAGAAAAAGAAGAAATTAGATTCCTACCTCACACCATTCAAAAAAGTAAATTTGATAAAGATCCATATGTATGAAGCCAGTCTATGAAGAAGTTAAAGTAGTGGAAAGTGAAAATGGCTTTCGATGTCGTTTGTGAAAACGCCAAGAAAATCAATGATAGATTAAAAAATAAAATATAATCTAAAATTCCTGGGATGTAAAATGTAATTTAAACAACATAAAAGATAAGTGACACTTTTGGACAAATTGTAATGTTTAATGCATAAAAATCAGCCGACATTCTTAGCACATAGTTAAGCTCTCACAAAACAGTAAGAAAAACAGAAAGGGTGCATAGGAAAATAAGATAAGAATAGGCAATCCAAGAAGTAATCCAAATAGCTAATACATGAATATAAAAAAAAGTTCAACATCACTAGTAACTGAGTGCAAATTATAAAAGAGACGCCATTTTGATCCCTGGAAGATTAACAAAAATTGTTTTAATTAGAAAATATTGAGGGTTGGCAATGCTGTGGTGAAATGGAGATGTTCATACACTGGATTAGAGGATTATACTATGAAACATCTGTTTTGAGGATCAGAATAATATTACCTATTGAAAATTTAATTGTACTTCTAGGTATCTATCTCTAAGAAACCTCATAGTTAATAAAGACATGCATACACCACTGTTCCTAGTAGTGAAACTACAGTTAATCAACATGGGACTGGCTAAAGAAAATACAACCCCAAATATACACAGAAAGACCGACCTATATGTACTTGTATATCTTTGGCAAATATACACACACACACACACACACACACACACACACACACACACACATACATACACACATATACAAATGCAAATATAAACCCTAAAACAAAGCATAAGTCTAGGGAAGTATAATCTCTACACTGTGTGAGGGAAAGAAAGGATGAAACCCAGGTTATTAAATCTATTGTTCAGCAGAGGCAAAAAATTCTGTTTCAGAGAAGGACCTGGAGAAACAAAATTTTTCTATATAATAAAATCAGATGATACTTGTTTCCTTTTGAGCATAAAATTTTTGCTCCTGGTAGAGAAAAAAGGGCAGAGAAACATGGTATAAGGGCCAAAGGACTCCTAGGAACTATAAAGAATAATTTCATCTTAAATTGCTTGTGCTGATGTGGCATCAAATACTCTGTCTTCTCAAATTTGCAGAATCATCTGCTCTACACAAAAAGTTGGTGTGTATGTAGAGGGCATGTCGTGAAGGTATGGGTGCATGCAAATTAAGGAAAGTTAATTTGAGTTCCATGCTTTGCTTGGAGCCAAGGCAGAAATAAAGAAACAGTTAGAAGATACAGAGAAATGAGGAAAATAAAAAGAAGCAAGGAAGACAGAGCCAAGAAAATGTAAACCTACCAGTAATACTCAGAAATCTTGGAGGTGGCGTGTTACTCTAGGTCACATAACAGGGGTTCAAGAGTATCTTGCCTAAATCATAAAGAGTAGAGATGTCCTAGATGGTATGCAGGTTACATATGTTTGTAAATACAATGGTATAATATTTACAACATTCCAAAAAATTATAAAAGGAATACACACTGGTAAAAAATATATCATTGAATAAAAAGAGAAAGCCTCTTGGGGGCCTGGGTAGTTCAGTCAGTTAAGTGTCCAACTCTCGATCTCAGTTCAGGCCTTGATCTCATCATCATGAGTTCAAGCCCTGCATTGGGCTCCACACACAGCATGGAGCCTACTTAAGAAAAAAAAAAAAAAGAGAGAGAGAGAGAGAGAGAAACCCTCTTCTCACTAGCTCCTCCCAGTCAGTCCAACTCACTCATATACCGCATATATCACATTATGCATAATGCATAATGCATATACTGCATTAATCACATATTCATTGATTAATAGAGAGACTGAGTTGAACTATTACTATTAATGTTGATGCTTCAGGACTCTCCATGAGCTGCTCTACTCTGCCAGCCTGACTAGGATATACTAACAAGTGATATACCAGGTATATATACCTTGATATATAGAGAGATATATTATCTCTATTTAGGCAAGTTAAATGAGTATAATTGTGCATGTTAATTGACCAAACTGAGAACTAGAGATTCTTAAAATGTAGTTAGGCCTACAGGTCCAAATGAATCAGAGAATGAAGAGAACTGCATCTATGTAGAAGATGACCTCAGTGAATAAAATATTGTTTTGTAGAAACTGAGAAAACAGTCTAGCTGAACAAATGTTTTGATTATTAAATTCAAAAACTAAGTCAAGAACTTGTTTCTTAGTAAAACTTAAGACAAGCTCAAGTTCGACTAGAGATAGAGTCTAATAAAAAATAGAAAGACTAGAGACATCACGCATGATGAAAAGGCATTGACAAAGACATCTCTTAAGATCTGACAAACCCAGGAATAGAATTAAGAGTCAAATTGCTGCCAGTACCTGTTACCTCAACATACCAGACATTACTAATTGATCCCAGCCCTGTTTGCCCTGCTCATGATAAATTCGCAATCCTTTTTTTTAAATTTGTTATTTAAATTAAATTTAGTTAACATATAGTGTATTATTAGTTTCAGGGGTATAATTTATGATTCATCAATTGCATATAACACCCAGTGCTCATTACATCAAGCACCCTCCTTAATGCTCACCACCCAAGTATCCCATCCCCCCACCTACCATCCCTCTAGCAACCTTCAGTTTGTTTCCCATAGTTAAGAATCTCTTATGGTTTGCCTCCCTCTCTGTTTTTATCTTATTTTATTTTTTCTTCCCTTCCCCTATGTTCATCTGTTTTGTTTCTTAATTTCCACATATGAGTGAAATCATATAATATTTGTCTTTCTCTGAGTGACTTCTTTTGCTTAGCATAATACCCTTTAGTTCCATCCATGTCATTGCAAATGGCAAGATTTCAATCTTTTTGATGGCTAAGTAATATTCTATTTTATATATTTATATATATTTATATATATATATATATATATATATATATTCCATTATATATATTCCATTATATATATTCCATTATATATATATGTATGTATATATATATGTGTGTGTGTGTGTATATATATATATATATATACACACACCACATCTTTATCGATTCATCTGTCAACAGACATCTAGGCTCCTTCTATAGTTTGGCTATTGTGGACATTGCTGCTATAAACATTGGGGCGCATGTGTCCCCTCAAATCACTATTTCTCTATCCCTTGGATAAATACCTGGTAGTGCAATGCTGGGTCCTAGGGTAGTTCTATTTTTAACTTTTTGAGGAACCTCCATACTGTTTTCCGGAATAGACGCACTAATTTGCATTACCACCAACAGTGTAAGAGGTTTCCCCTTTCTCTGCATCCTCGCCAACATCTGTTGTTTCCTAAGTAATTCACAATCCTTCTTAAGAAGACAGCCCAGGGAGCAACTACCAATGGATCAGAGTTAACACAAGAGATAAAAATCTTTTTACCACCTAAGTGATTTCACAAAGATATGCAGAAATAAGCTCTCTGTAAGTAAGAATATCTCTAAGATATCTCCTTGCCAAAGAGGAATCCAACATATATGAGATATATATCCCGGCCACATATAATACAACATTATATGTGTATAGCTTTTACCCTAAGTATAAAATAAATTCCTGTCAATCACTCTGTGCCCTCAAAGCTATAATCAGGAAAAAAATCCACCTCAGTCTTTAAATTTTAACAATACCAACAAATAGCCTAGTCATAGTATAGAAATATAAAATGCCAGAAGAAAACAGAAGGCCTCATTCCAGCTTTCAACTTCCTCTCTCCTGCCTCACCACAAAAAACTCAAAGCAGGAATTACCAGCTCTCCTGACAAACCCGTCAGCCCACTCCACTCCTAATCATGCAGAGAACAAAAATCTCCTGCTACACAACATTCTGTGGCTGGGGGAGGGGGGCAGGATTTCTGCTCGAGATCAGAAGACCAAAGAATTGCATTTGTCCTAGAGAAGGCTCTTGCAAAGTTTCTGCTGAATTGAGCTTTACATGAGGGTGGAAAACCTAGTGTAAGGCATGTGGTTGCATTAATTATAAGATTTCAATTTGACAGTTTAATTAGGAAAAGGAGAGTTAGTGTAGGGCTTGCAGAATTCATGATGAATCACATACTCCAACAGACTTCATTTTCATATTTCAATTACACACATTTCTAACTGATGAACAGCAACATAGCATTTTCTGTTTAATAAATGTGATATCTGTTGGAATTGATAACATTAGTTCAGTAATTACTGAGCCATTATTGTCAGGCTTTTAAAAAACATAGAAAGAAGCCTTAATTATTAAAGTTTAGCATCAGCACAAAACTACATTTTCAAATGTTCCTACTAAAGAGCTTTTTAACAGTGCATTAGCTATCCCTTACAGAGAGAAAGGTAAAACTCAATAGCAGGTATTTGCACAGGACTGATTTTGATCTAATCACATCTATTTGATTCCCTGACATACTACTGTGGTTATTACGTTCCTTCTAAATCTTTATTCAGAATTCAGGACCAAAAAAAACCCAAAAAACAGGGGAGCAGAACTTAGATTTGAGTGACATAATTTAATGTAAAAATCATGCAAAGACTCTCATATTTGCTTAAAATAATAATAATGATAAAATATAACAAAAAACTTATTTTTATCTAAAGATAAATGTAGATTCACAGGAGGGCTAACTTTAAGTGACTCCGTCTGTCAAAACATGTGGAAACTTATGAGCTCTTTCTCAGAGTGCCTGCTTGGAGTTCTGGGAACCAAAGTTGAGAAGCTGGGTATGTTCGTAGATGCACTAGGGTCTTTTCTTTTGCATGGGGTTATGAACAAACAGAAGTTCATTAAATCAAATACAGATGTCAATTTCCTCTGGGACTAAGAAAAAGATTATATCCTATAAAAACACAACTGCATATACTAGAAGTGAAACATACTTCTGTTTTTAAAATTACTTCCAAATTTGTTCATGATGAACTTGACTTCTATCTACCTGAAATACCTGCTTACTACTGTTTGTCTTGCAGAAATCTTGATGTTATTTTGCTTAATAAAGCACATTTATGTGTTTGTGTGTTACATGCATGTATATTTGTATATGTATCAAAAATGTTCCTAAACATTCAAGTCACAAAATATAGCTAAGAAAAATAGTCTTTAACATATCACCTATTGCATGTTAGAATCACACATGTAAAGGATTTGTGTTTTATAGTTTCAAAAAGTAAGTCCTATTTTTTCACCTCATTGGTAATTCACTTCCATTAGTTTAGGGAGAACCTTGTGGAACTAAGTATTTTGTTGACTGCGTCAGAATGTTAAATGAACTCATGACCTTAAAGGAGCTAGCATACTGCCTAACACATTGCTCAATAAGTGGTAACTATGATTACTGCTTAATTAATTAAAATAATACAAAAACATAAAAGTCTAAAAATTATAATCAAACTAAAAAGTCCAAAAATTATTTCAAATCTAAAAAGATAAATCAGAAAGAAATGGCATTCCTATCCACTAATGGCACACCAGTAAGAAAATATTTAAAATTAACATTCTTAGTTCCTTCCTTGACAAGAATTACAGCTGGAATAATGGGCAAAGGGCTATTTCCAGGACTTAGAATTGTTCTACCCTGTCATGTGATGGCAATATAGAGGCAAACAGAAGAAAATCAGAAAAGTATAGCATTTAAGGGCTAGCGATTTCCACTTTTTTTCATTTCATAAATTACTGAGGCCTAGAGAACCAAACTTCTTTTTCTCAGAATCACAACAGCTGATAAATATCAGTCTAGATTGTTCTGTCCACTTCAGCAACAGTTGCCAAAATACGGCCCACAGAGCTCTGGGGATCCCTACTTCCTTCAGGGTCCATATACCCAAAACTAGTTTCTTAATAATCCTAAGATACTAGTTTTTAAATTAACTATTGACATTTGCACTAATGGTGTGAAAGAAATAGCAGATAAAACTGCTGGTACCATTGAATGAAAGCAGTGGCACCAAACTCTACCAGTAGTCTCCGTATTCATCACTGCCACACTCACTATAAAAGAATAAATAAAAAGCCAGTTTCATTAAATTTCAAGTTTTGCATACACATCTTTTTAATATCCTATATGACAAAATGGGAAGCACACCTAAATCCCTACTGCATATTTAAGGATACTGATCATCTCTGGGAAAAGCACCACATAATTGTTCAAGTTTCCACTAAACTAGCCACTTTTCTTAAGAGAATAATTTTTTTACTTGAAAGACTGAACTCTGGTTATTCAGATTTGCTTATTTGGCAGACATCGTCTTGGAATTGACAAAAATGACTCTGTCACTTCAGGGAAAACTATCTGGACAGTATTTTTTTGCCAAAGGTAAAATTTAAGCTTTCAAGCACAACTCGCAACTTTGGAAAATTTGCATCTGTCATCATGACAGCGTCCCAATACTTAATGGTGACATTAATGAATGTGCTTTATCGATATTGTAAAATAAAATATGTCAGCCATTGGTAGATACATAACTCAGTATACCATTGTTTTCCAAGTCATCAATAATGATGTTATAAAATCATGTATGGGTAAAAGATAAATTTAAAGTATAAAATAGTCCAGTAGAATTTAGGGTAATGAGTCAGAAAGTTCTTGGCATGCTTTCAGATTCTACAATGCAAATGACCTTTAAGATTATTAGCATTTGCTGAGTTTTGGTATAATATCAAAGAAGAATAACCATAATTGTCTGAAAATGCTATTAAAATATTCCTCCTTTCTAACTATATATATAATATTAGATGTTCTTTATATAACTTTACCAAAACAATGGATAACAACATATTGAATGAAGAAGTATGTTTTCTATTAAACCAGACATTAAAGATATTTATAAATATGAAAAAGAATGCCATCCTTCTCATTAAATGTGCATATGTGTTGAAAAACATAGGTATTTTCTCACAAAAATATGTTATGCTACTTTGACTTATATCAAGTAATGGCTTTAAGGTTATTTTAAATAAATCAATTAAAGTTTTCAGCTTCCTTAGCTTTAATTTCTAATATGGTATATATTGATACATCTCACAAAAACAAAAGGTCTTTTTGATCTTCAACAATTTTTAAGTCTATAAAAAGCTCTTGAGTCCAAAACGTTTGAGAAGCACTGCACTGTGCTTTCCAATAGAGCTGACAAATGGGTTTCAAATAGCATAAAACTTGGATCAGTTGGTAATGGCTGCATGGAATTGATACAGAAGGACCTTAAACCCATGTTTTGAGCTACAAAGATAGAAAATTAGAAAATGTGGTGTTCAACATTCCAGATCTTTCAGAACATTCCAGATAGTCCAATGTCCTACTCAATTTCCTTTCCTCATAGTGTTAAGCACAGTACCTAAACAGAGCAGATTAACAAATATTTACAAATTTAACTAAATCTAATAAAAATGATGCCAATAACTCTTTTTTACAAATTCTGATACAAGGCAGAGTGTCAATGGATATGGTTCTAGGAAACAAATACCAAAAAGGAAGTCTTAAGGTGAGGAAAAAATGGAGTAGACAACTACATAGGTTGCATGATTTTAAGGGAACAGAATAAACTTAAGAAAACTTTTTTTAAATCTCTTAATTAGTGCCTGAATTCATTTTTATAATTGGAGAGATGGCCTTTCATTCCACAATGAAAATGTCAAAAAACAAATACTCTACAGAGAGGTAGCATATCATTTGAATTCATAATAAATTAAAAATGATTGATATTATCCAGGTTTCAAAGTGATATGATCAAAAGTAAATGACAGGGTAGTAGATCCCAAAAGAAAGACAATAAAGGAAGATAAAAGAAATGACATCAAGTGGAAAAATTGAAGATTCAAAAGAAAATTTTATTTATTTTGTAATTTGATACAAAGCCAGTTGTGTTTTTAGATTCCCTAGAATAATAACAATAAAATTCTAATCATGTATTTTCCAGTCCATACAAAATATTGTAACCTATACAGAATAAAAACCTACTCAATAACATCCCAAATATAAATCTAGCCTACTGGACCCCTACATGGCAGCTAACATTCTATCAAGTTACTGCGCTGCATGTCTAGTACGCAGACTTCAACAAGACTTCCCTCTTGCAATGAAAGGAAAGAAGGCATACTTTCAAATACACAGTGATGGTTCAGCATAATGGAAAGAGAACGAGAGTAGAGATAAGTAACTGGGGTTCAACCCAACCCTGACTATCGATCGTTAGCCCTGTGACTTTGGGCAAGTTTTTTACGCTCTCTTGGTCTCAGTTTTCCCTTAAGGGAAAGGATCTAATGATCTTTTTTTGAAATATAAAATGCAATAGTTTTAAATTTAATTATTTAGATAGGAAATTAACATTTCTGTCACAGACATTATTTTTAGCATGTCTCATTGGAATTTTGTAGAACAATATTTCCTTCAAGGAAAATCAGAATACAGAATATTAAAAGCATTTTAATGAGACAAATTATGTGATGAGAAAAATCTATATTTAAGCAACTCTTTTGTTTATCTCAATTTTTCATTAACCAGTTAAGAACATACACTTTCTCACTCTGCTTTCCTGAGCAATGCCCAAAGGGCTATCACCTGAATAATAAGAAAAATGCTTATGAAGAGTTTAAAATGGGAATTTGTTTCTATCAAAATCCATCTCTGGCTATTTCCTAAGGGAATTTTAAGAGTTCAAGATGTCAGAAACATGCATTTTTCCAGCCCTTATAAAAATGTTATACCATATCGAATGAAAATCTACTCTTTTCCTCTTTTTGTTACCTCAAGAAATACCAAAAATAATTTTATGTGGTACAGTGTTTGTCATTTTAAGTCTGTGGAGAACTATTTAGACAAGGTATCCCCCATTGTTTGCTGAAAATGACTCCAATCCTAGAGTTAATTTAGAATAGAAAGAGTAGTCCTTTTTATTGTAAGGGCTAGTGTCACATTGTGAACACTCAATAGCTTTAAAAATTTCTCTCCCATTTTTAAAATGTGCTATACTAATTTTTAAAAATATACTCTACCAGTGACAGCTATACACTAGATTTCATGAGACCACCAAAATGACCCATCATCCAAATTCTCTACCCGGGCCAAGTGTGTCAGTTCCTGTCCCTAATCCTTCCTTTTACTTTTAGCTTCTCTTTCTTATTTGGAACTCTTTGACATCTGTTGATATTTGTATGAATTTCCCCTAAGCTCCTAAAAGAGAAAAGAAAAAGAAAATCTAACAAACAAAATGTAATTAAACATCAGAAAACAGAATGGCTGTCAAATTATCCCATGATTACAATAGATTTATTGGGAGAAATTTTCCCTCTTACTTGCCAAAGGCTGTATAACTGACAGAATTATTGACTTGGAGCGTGCAATGAAGAACACTTGTCAATATGGAGCATTTTTTTTTAAGTCAGTTAATCAACAAAGATTCTTATTTGGTCTTCAGAGTAGTACACAGTAATAATACTTTCGATTATAAAATTTACTCTGTGTGTTGTATTGCATATGGGCCATTGCCTTTGTGCCAAAGATCTCATCACTCACTTTGGGTTGGGGGAGGGAGATGACTTAAAGAAGATAAAGTCTGGAGCTGGGCTGGTCACCATGGTAATTCACATCCAGAATAATTGAAATAATGGTCTCCAGACTTCGTTTGTTTCTTATGTTCTTTTTTTATTGGGGTTTCTAAATTATTTTTAAAATTCCAGGAAAAGCATTTGTAACAAATATAGAAGGCCTCTAAGATTTTGCTGTCCTTTAAAATACAAGTCAAGGATCAATTATCAAAACAAACTCATCCCGTTAATCAGTTTACGAAGGTGCAAATTATTTGTTCAGAATACAATGCCAGGGAGGCTGCTTTGTTTAATGACAATCCTAACAGCAAGAATCCCTGGGGCAGGAAGCAAGTAATCAAGAATCCATCTCTGAAACTTTGAGAATGCTGGAAACAGTCTATTATAATGCATAGTTACGGGGAGACCTTGTACAGAAAACAATACACTGAAATAGGCCAGACTTGTTATGAAACAATAAACTTAAATATAGCTCTGGACCTGACACAACTAAGAGATTTTTGCCTTCTAGGATGGAATTAAACAATCTGGGCTAAACATTTCACACAGATTTTTACTGTCCACTTCATATGTTTGAATGCATATACCTTAATGATATCTGGTATGCAACTTGAGCAACTGTGTGCCCACAGAGGGTCGTGACATCATTAAAACCGAACCCGAATGGCTTAAGGAGCTGATGTAAAGATTGTTTGGTCAATGAAAAGACTATTTGAGTGCTTCCAGTACTCACTCTATATTAGAAGAGATAAAGGAAACCAAAAAATTGTTTTAATACATTCCACAAACATGCAGCAGGAAATTTGTATGCAAGTGAAATATTCAGTGAAGAATCACAGGATTTGAGAGGAAGGAAAAGAGTGAGGCCGAACTGAAGAGCTGGGTTTGGATTGAGCTTAAACATTAAATAGGCAGAGAAGCAGCTGCAGCAGACATTGAGGAAAGGTGTAGAATTGCACATTACATAAAACAGAGAGTGAGACCACCATGGGGCTGAAAGCAAGGGTCCCTGAGAAAGAGTAGTGGAGGGCAAATCCAGCAAGGCAGGTTGAAACCCCATTGTGCTGGCCTTCTGAACACAATTCCCTTTTTTTTTTTTTTTTTTCAGCACAGTATCTCATGGCTTTGGGAGAATGCTGTGAGGGCTACATGACAAGTATTATTTTCCCCAACTCAGAGGTGGGGTCAGGAATGCTGGGAAGAGGTCAGGGTCACACAGAGAGTGACACAGGGAATGACAGAGAGTCCTGTTTCCCAGTCCAGCCATCTCTCAGCCAAGATACACTACAATCTCCCTGCCTCTTTCCCAGGTTCCAAAATACTAAAATGGAATGACCGTGCTGGAATGAGCTAAAATGCTGGAACCGCCCCTTATATTTTTTCCTTTCTCTGTGACGAGAAAGAAAAGAGAGGAGGACTACTGAACTTTAAACTTCCTGATAAACTCTAATGTGGGAAAGTGCCATTTTTAGGTTTACATGAAGGAGTTACCTCTGAGAATGGCCTCTTGGCCTGTGAAAAACTAGAAACATCCCAGGAAGTCACTGAAATGTTGTAGCACTGTGAGAATTTGTATAAAAATAAACACTGGATTATTTCAGGCCTTCTCCCTTGAGAAAATGAACCAGAATTACTCAGAACTACTAGCCTAATCTTGACGGAACAGAGGAAATTAACAACTGAAGCCAGATTTCTTTTTTCCCTTCGAAAAAAAAAAAAACAACTATTTGTGATATTTTGGAAAATGAAAAAAGAACCAGGTTAACCATGTGATCCAAATGACCCTGAAACTAAGATGGCTGAGTTTCCTGATGAGAAAATGCAGCGCAGACGAGCGCTTCTTAGAAGGTGTCGGCTAGAAGCCACAGAAGCGGGACAGCTTCAATTCATGGATTCAAAGAGCCACATAATTTAGCTCTCTGTAAACTTTACTCTCTAGAGCCTGGTAGATGTTTTAAAGCTTTGCTCAATTTCTTTTTTTTCCTCAGAAGAAACAAAGATTTAAAAGCCAAAAGCAGCACACACTATATCACTGTGGAAGCTGCCCCCAAGTTGGACTAAAGTGCTTCCTTTCCGCTGAAAAATAATTTCCCACTGAATCTCTGGTTTGAAAGAAATCTCTTTTAGGTTGCCAAGTCAGTTCACAATCCAATTCACATTTATAACAAGAATGACTAAACAGTGGCTCAGAGTCATCTATTGAGATGTTAAAGACAATCACTTCTCGCAACAGCACATTATATAGTTTATTTAGTTCACTAAGTATAGCAGGTATATGCTCAGTACCTTCTAGTGCCCAGCACTGTTCCTTCAGCTGTAAAAGTGTAAGCCACAAGCCTTCTGTTCAAGAAATTAGGCCACTTCTACATACAAGCAGAACTGTTAGACCCATAGCTTCCTGACTTGCACCTTTGTGGGGCCACAGAGACAATCAAGGGACATAACATAAAGAGAAAGAGATCACAGGAAATGCCGCAAGAGAAGATTGAGCTTCTGCTAAGACTAAATGACTGGCCAGGCAGTTTGGGATTATTATGTTTAATCACACAGAAAAATAAGACTATAGGTGGCTTTTTTCTTTCCATGCTTGAGTGTGTACCTGAGAAGAGCATGTTTCATTTAGGAACCAGGATGTTTACCGTAGAGAGCTCAGTTGTAAGGACGCCTCTGGCCACTTCTTCCACACAGAGTAGGTAACCAGGTGCACCACGAGAAACTCTAACAATGGAAAAGCTGTCTCTTACTACTGTATGAGTATAGCTTAAAAGCAACCACATCCATTTTTGGTGTGACCCACATAATGAACCAGTGTATTTGATTATTTAGTGAGGACTCCATTCATTATTTGGGCTTTTTTCTCTTCCTTCAGCAGCGTAAAGAACATCCCCAGATGACCACACATATGAGCTGAGGAAGGGTTCTGGTGCAGACAAGGGGGGAGAGATCAAAGCTATCTGCCCATGCAGTTTTCTTGTGCTTTCTGCTCAGGCTCAACACAAATTTGTTATCTATTCTGACAGTTTCACCCAACTTAAAACCTTCAGGCATCCAAAGGAACCCAGCTCATATGGGTCTCTGTCAGCATCCAGTAACATCTCAGGAGCTATTTCCCCACTGCAGAGGGCAAGGCTTTGCTCTAGAATTGTAGGGCCTTCAATATGATTCTCCCAGTGGGCTTTCCATAAGCTGTGAACTGCATCTTTTCCCACCACTGACACCTCGAGCATCCCAGAGTCTGCCAGAAAGTATACCCCAAGAGGATGTTTGTTTGCCCTATAACCTTAATCTGCTGCAAAGTCCTTTCCTGTTCTAGGCCCCACACGAAGCTAAGCCTTTTGTATCATTTACATATCCGCTGGAACATTATTTCAAATATGGAATGTATCACCTCCAGAACACAAAGAGGTTTACCAAATGTTATGCCCTCTTTGTGGTGGGAGAATAAGTAGTTATTTGTCTTTAATTTTAGATGAAATATCCCAGCATGCCCTTGACTACTGTATCTCTAAAAACTACAGACCTATCAGGTCTCTGAAATTTCGAAGGGTTTGTTTCCCACCCTTTGAGGCACATGTGTCTTACTGAGACCTCCAGCATGCTAATCACATCTCTCTCATTCTTCCTTATCAACATATTATTGATGCAACATAGACCAATGTGATGCTCTGTGGCATGTCTAGATGTTCCAAATATCTTCTGACTATATCATGACAGAGAGTGGGAGAGTTAATACGTACCTGGAATAAAACTTTAAACATATATTATTGTTCTTTCCACATTAGTACAAACTATTTCAAATCCTCCTTTTGACTACGATAGAAAAGAACGAATTTGCTACATCAAACCACATGTCATATACCTGAGAATGTATTCATTTACTTAAGAAAGATAGCACATCCAGCAGAGCAGTTTCACTTAGGTCTATACTTGGTTGAGCTTCTGGCATTCTATAGTCATTCTCAAAGGTCGATGCAGTTTCTACAGGGACCCGACTTGTAAACAGAAATATAATACAGACTGCCACTCCTGCGTCTTAAGATACTTAAGGGTGATTCTAGTCTCTGTAATCCTTCCCAGAAGTCAATACTGGTTTGGATTCACTGTCTTGGTGGAAGGAGGAGGCAATTCCAAAGGCTTCTACTTGGTATCCTCCACTGTAATTGTTCTTACTGCATAGTCCAGGGATTCAGCTGGTGTTATTACAACTGCTGATTATCAATGTCAATTCAGACCCTGTATTAAATAGCCCTGGAAATATCTGACATTTCCCTTTCCCCAATGCATGGGCACTCGATTAAATATCCACAGATCTTCCTGGGGAAAGCTTAGGGGAATCATTACAGTATATACTTAACACTGTGTTGCCAAGGGGTCTTTGAGTGATTCAGCCACCTCATCAATCACTGGCCTCTGCGTCTGGAAACTAACTCAGGTACCAAAATTGAGTAAGAGACTATGGCTTCTGTTTAGAGAAACCACTATCAGATACCTTCTTATCATCGATTTTTGTCTCCTTTTATAGCATATGTTAAGTAGCTCACATGATAGCTATTTTGACGCAAGAAAGCCATGTTCTATTAACCACGACCTTTCCTATGGACAACCTCCTTAGCCCCTTACCTTGCCTTAACCCCTCTTAGCTTGCCAATTCTTAAAATAATTGTGACACCCCTGGCTTTTAGTGGTTAAGCACTGCTTATTGTTTCAGAGACCCATTATTCTCATTATTATCCTCATTATTCTCATGAACTCATGAAGATCCTAGATCAATGACTCCTGCCATCAGCCCCAGCCTACAGAGAAAAGCTACCACTAAACCTCTCAAGGATGCTGACACTCCTCTCACCAATGAGTTTCTGATGGCCTTGGTGAATGGGGTGTCCCCTGGGACCTCCCTGCAACATAATTCTCTGGTGGGTCTTTTGACCTCACGTAATATATGTATTCCAGCATGCCCACTTCCCTGAGCCTTGTAATTCCTTTCTCCACCATCTACCCCAGCAATTCGGGCATTTTATTTTACTAAGTATGGGCCATTACTGCCTTCAAGCTTGATCAAACACCCTCAAAATCCAATCCTGTGGCTCCTACCAGTACACACTAGCTCATCCCTGAAGTTCCCTCAACATGACTGCTATAAAAATGCCCTTTACCCTGATCCTCAAATCCCCAAAGCATCTTTTATTTGCCCCCAATGGCATTAAGATCAAGCTATCAATCATACACTTATAATAAAGAACACAGCCATTCATTTTTGCCACAGAAGTATTTAATTTTAAAAATTAGAAAAAATTGTATCTGTTCAGATACTTTTAGAGCAGACCGTGGATACTCCAAAATGGCTGCCAGCGGCAACTGGGCCGGGCTGCTGTTTTGTTTATATCTAGAGGGAAAGAGATAGAAAGAAATTTTTTTTTTTCTTTCCTGTAAGCAGAGATAAAACCCTTGCTCTCCAGTCTGAATAAGGCCACTTGGCCAACATACCCACCACTGCCACTGGACCATAAGAATAACTGGGGGCTGCTGTGGCATGACTGGCTTTGCTTTGATTAATTCATTAACTCCAATCATAGTAGGTGGGTAGTTTTGTCTTTTTATATTGCTTTTGTTTATTTGTGATATTTTGGCTTTGTTGTTTTATTTTGTTTCATTCTATTTGCACAGCTATATTCCTAGTACATAATTGGCACTCAGTAAATATTTGTGTAATGAATGAATGAAATCATTAATTAAAATGCCCTTCTGAAGCTGAGGATAGGGTGAATTCCTGAATAGAACCAAGGAACTTGTTAGGAGAGGGAAATAGATATAGAGCAGCCAACAAATATAATCTGCCTTTCTATTTCGAAGCGACTTTGAGTAAGTAATTTTTTCTCAAGCTGAGGGCTGCACATACCTATCTCAATAGGAGAAAAACACCATTTCCCCAACTGATGAGTAGAACTAATCAAACAAATGTTCTTTGTCCCTACGAGCTAGTTCTGCCTCCGTTTGGAAATATTTAGTTTTCTTGGTATTAATCAAAGTTAAGGTACTTTTTTTTTCTATTTAAAATAACTAGTACTTACAATGCTCTTAAGGAGGTGTTGTACTTTTAAGACCATCATATACTCAAATGTCTGATATTCAAAATAATCACTCTCAAGCAATATAATATCTAATGTGAGAATTCAATATCTTCTGCCATTAACAACATCATTAATAACAAATGTCTGTTTAATTACTCTTGCTAAGATTAAAAAGGCTATTATTCTTGTAACTTGAGAAATTCATTAGCTGGGAAAGGCTATTTAATGCCAAATGCACTCCTTAAAGATGCAGTCTTCGATATCTGAAGGTATTTCTGACATTCATGCATTTGCATTACTTTAAAAAAGCTCTACCCAACTGTGCTGAAGATCATGCTGTGACAATAAGCAAGCACTGTAACATTTCAAAATCAGAAATGAAGCTACAAGACATTTTACAATACCATACAGAGTCTGTTCTTTCGAATATTTAAATTTCACACACTGAGCCCATTATTCATCATTCACCTCTCACTAATTCTGTGCTCAAATGAGTCTTGTACCAACACAGTGCATCCTAAGGTACAGTTAATATTCATAAGCACCTCCTCCAAAGGGATTCAAAGCCATAACTTAAGATCTCTACAAGTCAATTTTAAACTCTGAGACTTCAAGGAATTTAGACCCATTAAATTAAAATTACAAGATGGGATTTAGAACAACATCTTTCTTAATCCACTGTTTCAGTTCAATATATTTTTAGCACAAAAACCTGCTTAACATTTAGTAAAAATTAGATCAGTGACAGTATACTCACAGAAAGCAATTCAAATTGCTTCAGTAGTAATGGCTATATACAATATGTTGTACAATTCTTTCACTGCTTTGCTGTGGTGAACAATAAATCAAAGTCATAAAACAAGCTACGGTGAAGCTTATCTTCTTTCTTCTAGGATCTATCTACTTACTGAATTTGATTTACATTTCATACTCATGTTTTGGGCTCTGAGAGACAAGATTTCAACAACAGAGGGGCAGGGAGAATGGCAGAGTTCCAGCCAACAAGGTGAATTATTATCTGGAAGGAAGTTGCTGTTCAGGAAGAGGAACAAGTGTCTTGCAATAAGGGAATGCTTACTCTTCTTTCTTCATAAGTAGAAATAAGTAGAAATTAAGTACCTCTTCAGGGTCAGGAACCAGCCCACCATCTGTTCAGAGCTGAATAAGCCATGGTGCCTGACATGGTGGAGCTCTTACAACCTGGTTCAAGTTGCTAAACCTGTAGGCCAGTAGGTGCAATCGTGTTGTGGGTGCTGTGCTAGACACATGTGCAGGACGTAGTAGGACACAAAAAGGAAGGGGGGAGTTCATAGAGTCAATAAAAGCATATGAAAAAAAGCACAGAAAAATTCAATTTAGATGGATCTTAAAGGATCAAAGAGGGCTTTGGTTATTTTTTTTCTTACTTCTCTTTCATGGGATAGGGAAGAAAAGGTGAAGGGAGAGTCTAACACTAACCTCGAACTTTTTCCAGTGAGTTTGATTCCCGCTCCTCCTTGACCCAGGAGCAGTTAGTCTTATTTTGTTTGTTTGATCATTTCCATCTGTTTGGAAAGGTACTAGACCAATAAGCTCATGGTTTTAGCACCATTTGCCACATTGCTTCTTGGGATGCTTACCTTTGAGAAAGGCAGGGTCCTTCAAACTTTGTCTAATCGCTGCTCTCTATTGCGGTGTTCTGGTGCTCAAGGTATAAACTTACAAGGATATTAACCAAAAGCAAGAAGCTTATTTTTCTTCATTTATCTGCTTGAAAATACATGTCTACGTGATTTTAAACACCTGAGATGATTAGGTTCAGCAATGATGTTGTAACAATTTGTGACAATAGTCAAGTGAAAGTAACATGTACCCAATAATGCAGAAAAGAAGAATAGCTCATTTTAAGAAGGAAACTGTTAAAGTTAGCCGTCCATGGAAAAGACTGCTTTCTAATTTGCTCAATTCCCTTATATTGCAGGTAGGAAAGCCAAAGTTCAATGACATTATTTAGAGAAGTTGATAAATACCTCTATTTTAGAAAGGTTATTTGAATTACATGACCTGCCATCTCTAAGATTTTTATCATTCTTCAAGTACTTAAACAAAAGGAATTCCTATAGCAATCATGTTTTGGTTTTTGGTGGTTTTTTTTTTTTTTTAAGATTTTATTTATTTGAGAGAGAGAGAGATAGCACAGAGGGAGAGGGAGAGGGAGAAGCAGACTCTCTGCTGAGATAGAACCCAACATGGGGCTCGATCCCAGGAACCTGAGATCATGCCCTGAGCCAAAGGCTGATGCTTAACGACTGAGCCACCCATGTGCCCTAGCAATCATCTCCTTGGTCTTTAAATTTTTGAAGACAGCAATACCTGTTTTCTCAAACACAAAATGAAGGTAACAAGAAAAGTACATTAGTCTTGGCATGTTTTCTTACTTGGAGCTTTTTACCAACTTAATGCTTATGAATTTTAATGAATATAAGTAATATAGGGCCAAACATAAGATACTAAGTAGCATCTTCATCTGTATTGACAACACTCTAATAAACACACACACAGTCTTTTTAGTTGATGCCATGAATTGTTCTTTGACCCTGGATGGAGCGTAATGTCTGAATTTAGCTATGCTACCCATTCCTGAAAGAAAGCCAAGAAATAATACATAGAGCATTATCTAGGATTCTTCAGCAGTTAGAGTTCTGATAGGGAATCAGAACAGGAGTTTACGGCCATGGAATCACCTCAGGCTTTTAAAGATTGCAAATAAACACAATTAGTCCCTTAGGACTGAGACACCACCCTCATGAGAAGAGTCCAGTATCTGAGAAGTGTTCATGGATGGGCTTGAGTCTGTCCAAGCATCGGCTTCGCTCTGTGCTTTTGTTTTACCTTATGTTTTTATTTTTGAAGTTTCTAGTGAAGGAAATCATATACAATTTTTCAAAGAATGAAAATTTCAGAAGATGGATTAAAATAATTCAAATACACCACATGTTTTCTGGAGAATTTCCCCTTATTCTGCTTCAACTTCCAACAACCCTAGCCCCTTAAGCTTGCTCCACAGAGGACAAAAACATCTTTTTGCCAAACTTATGTCATTGTCAGAAACAGAGTATTAGCCTACATGACTGGTGCTTTACACTTAGCATGATTTTCCTCATACACATATACAAACACATGCACACAGATATTTTAAACTTGAGTTTGCATTTCCATGGGAACTAAACAGACATTTATAGTACAGATAAAAATTAAAAGAGAAGAGATTTTTTTTCTTCTATAAAAGAATCATTTTTATTCTGTGAAACTCTACTGGGAAAATTTAAAAGGTAAGAGTAACTTCTTAAGTGGAAAAAAAGCTTCAGTTTTTGCTATGAACATTAAAATTCACACCAAATTGGTTGAAAGTCTAGTCTAGGAGAAGAAAATGTGTGTGTGTGTGTGTGTGTGTGTGTGTGTGTGTGCATGCGTATGTGTGTGTATACATATGCATATATATTATAAAAATAGACAAATATGTAATGTTCCAAGTTATTTAAAAATTGTGAAGTTTTTACTTTAAAAAAATCCATGAGTATAAAACATATTGAAATATTTTACATGGAAATTAATTTTCAGGGAAAGTGATCAAGCTTTCATTTCATGAAATATATAACTTCACAAATAGCACAAAGAGTCTCATATTTGATAAACCACCTAGAATTTGATGCTTTGGTACATGGCTGGAAGACTTTGGAGAAAAATTTTGACTGAGGGTCACAGCTTTGTATTCAAGACCCAGTAATAAGAAAAGGATAGAATGGACCATGTGATTGCTCGTATAGTTCTAAGAGAAAACCTTTTAAGCTAGCTTCATGAAAAAAGGTGACATTTAATATAAGGATAAAGGAACTCAAGAACAGAAATGCAGCTCAGCTTCAGAAAGAAACATACTGAAAGCAAGGACTAAAGTGTTATACGTAATTTGGGGAGTTATATCTCCTAATCTCTCATTACCTATATCTTTTTACCCATATGTTTATTCTAGTCAAGATCTCAGTCTAGACCAACTCTTTTGGCTTCCTAAATCATTTAAATAAACAAGTTCCCTCCAGTTCTTGATTTTATAGAAGAGCAGTAAAAGTGAAGCCACAACGTAATAGGTATAAGTCAAAAACTCTGATTGAATATTTTGGGTAACTTAAGTTTGGGCCAATCAACTTGGCAAGGTGACTAGAGGCACGTTATATGCAAAATGGTTGCCTCTGCTATTACTAGATGGGCTGAAAGGAGATAGCAGGGTTCAGAAAAGTGGCAGACAATAAATTCAACCATCATCCTTGAGCAACACACAGATTTCAAAGGCCACTTGAGTGAGAAGTATAGCCAGGGGGCAATCGCAATAAGCAAGGAAGGAGTTATGTGATCAATTATTTAGCTGGGGATTAAGCGGAAAGTCAGAAACCTATCCTGGAATCAGAGTACTGGGAGATAAACTATGGCGGGGAAAATTAAGCAGTTTTAAAAAAATTATCTGTCAACTACTTAAATAAATATTGGAAGGAATAGTACAAATATTAGTGTATACAGTGATGTCAGAATGTCACCTGGGAAATTTCTCATGGGAAGCCTCAGAATCACACTGATTGTCTTTGAGAATTTTCCTTAGGTGAGGCCTTGTTCCTTAGATCTGCAGGCTCAAACACTTAACTTTTTCGGGGCCTGAAAGCAAAGTCATCTCTCTATGGCAGATGCATGTTAACTCCCCCTCGAAATCAGTCATAACAGACAGTTATATAAGCTCCAGTGCAACATAACATCACAGTTCACATATAGTTATTTATATGTAGATATACAGCGTGATATAAACCCAAACGCAACACACATTTACATGTGCCATAATACTCATGTGAACATTATCGACACATTCTTTCTTAAACTTAAGACATACGGAAAGCAACTTCTTAAATTTATCCTATTTTGCATGTGTTTAGTAAGTATGTAAAGGAGATGTTTATAGCATTATTTGTATAGCAAAACATAGGACAAAACCTAAATGAACGACATGTTTGTTAAGTAAACAAAGAAAAAAAGAGACAAAAAAACAGACTCTTAAAATACAGAAAACAAGCTGGTGGTTGCCAGAGGAGAGACGGGTAGGGGGCTAGGTGACATAGATGAAGGGGGTTAAGAATATACTTATGGTGATGAACAATGAGTAATGTATAGAATCACTGAATCATTATACGATCATTGTACACCTAAAACTAATATAATACCATATGTTAATTATACTTCAATTAAAAAAATAATTTAAAAAAAGATGACACACACACAAAAGTAAATGGAAAACTATACAACCATTTAAGAAATAACTATACATTCCAAATCAAAAAGCTCTTTCTTTTTTAACTATATGCAATACTACCTTTTAAAACAGATGCATGGGAAGTAAAATCATAATCAGAATACTAAGTTATTAATTTAGAGTGAGAAATACTTTTATTTCAGGAATCAGAATTCTCTTGTCCCGATAACCAGGCAATTTTCTCCCTAAAAGCAGACCTATATGGAAAACCAAATAACAATCAAGAGCTTGCTCAATGAGCATGGAATTAGAACAAGAGAATTTAGTTAGATCAATGTTTAATGGTATCAGGATAAGAGAACCTTATGTCTCCATTTGTAGATAAAGGAGACGGTCTTATATTAGGCTTAGAGTATATGATGGTTGTTGTTAACTACAACTTCTTGTAGTCCTTCCCTCAGAAATTATGGTTTAGTAAATGAGACCACACAACACCAAAGCCCTTTAGCTAAGGAAGGCTCCCTCCCTTGGGAAAGCTACATGGACATCCAACGTTTATCTCTGTGACTTTCCTTTCCTTAAACTCCACAGCCAAATACTACCCTTATTGTTAGACAAATTTTTTCTTTAATACATTCATTCAGATAGTTTCCTATGGTGTATCTTTGAAGCAACTTAATATTTCCCAGTTTTAATGCAGTTATATAAAAATGTTAGTTTGAGAGGCAAGGGGAAGTTGGTGGCAGAGTAAGAGGACCCTAGGCTTGCCTCATCCCACGAATACAGCTAGATAACTATCAAATCATCCTAAATACTCCAGAAATCAGTCTGAAGACTGGCAGAACAAACTCCACAACTAAAGGTACAGAAAAGGCCACACTGAAGAAGAGAGAAGTGTGGAGAGAAATGGATCATGGCTGCTGTGGTGGGGAGGGAGCCATGATCACAGAGAAAGGCAAAAGACAGACTAGCATACATGGAAGTGCATGGGAAAATGAATCCCCACAGCAATTAGCTCAGAAAGTGAGAAGGCTGAATTTTCTGAGTTCTTATAACCAGTGGCATTTAAAGCCTGTAGTTTTAAAGGTCAGTGTGCTTGGCTCTGGAAGAGCTGGGAAGAGATGGGGGCTGCTCTTAGAGAAAAGGCAGGGCAAAGAGCCTGCATGACGACTATGATCTGAAGAGTGCCTGGGGTACACAGTGGGAAGGTTAGCTGCTTATCTTGGAGTATGTCCCAGAGAGGCAGTGTTCACAGAGACTCCTCCAGGAACAAAGGAACTGGCAGGTGCCATTTCCCTCTCTTGCCCCTCAGTAAAGCATAGGGCCACCTGCAGGAACCAGTGCCACACCAACACTCCCTACCTAACTTGCTTAGACCAAATCTCCCACCCCCCACACTCTGGAAGAACCACCCTTCCTACTCATACTTGCCTCGGTCTCAACACAGCAGGCCCCCTCCCCCAGAAGAGCAGCCCAAACCCCTCCCAACACTATGTCAGGAGTTTTGCAGGGAGTTTTGCAAGGCCCAGGAGTTTTGCAAGGCCTCAATTCTGGTGGCAGCAGCAACAGGTCTCATTACACAAACAGACCTAGTTTAACACCTAATTAGAATGCACCACATTCAGGCCAGGGACCAAACACTACTCACAACAGGCAAAGAGAGCCTCTGCAGATGACTTGCCTAAAGGATAAAGCACCCAGGGCACAATAGCAGATTTCAGGCAGCACACATTAGAGACCCTCTGGAAGTGCCAGACCCTGGGGAACAAGGGATACTACAAGGCAGGGCACCATAGGACCTCTTCTTCACAAGGCCATTACCCTCAAGAATAGAGATGTAGCTGATTTTCCTAACACATAGAAAAAGGCACAGAAACTTAGACAAAATGAGAAAACAGAGGAATTTGTCCCAAATAAAATAATAGGGGAAGGCTAAAGCCAGAGAGCTAAGCAAAACAGATATAAGTAACATGCATGGTAGAGAATTTAAAGCAATGATCATAAGGATACTTAGTGGACTTGAGAAAAGAGTGGAAGACATGAGTAAGACCCTTAACACAGAGATAAAGAATAACATAGCAGAGATAAAGGGCTCAATAAACAAAATGAGAAACATGCTTGATGGAGTGAACAGCAGGATGGAAGAAGCAGAGGAATGAATTAGTGATCTAGTAGACAGAGCAACAGAACGTAATCAAGCTGAATAAAAGAAAGAAAAAAGAATTATGTGAAACAAAAATAGACTTAAGGAACGCAGTGATTCCATTGAACATAATAACATTCCTACTATAGGAGTCCTAGAAGAAGGAAAGAGAGAAAAAGGAGGCAGAAAATTTATTTGAAGAAATAACTGCTGACAACTTCCCTAATCGGGGGAAGGAAACAAGATATCCAGATCCAGGAGGCACAGAGGATTCACATCAAAATCAACAAAAGCAGACATATTATAATTAAAATGGCAAAATCTAGTGATAAAGAAAAAAATTTTTTAAAGCATCAAGAGAAAAAAGTCAGGAACTTACAAGGGAAAATGTATAAGGCTAGCAGGAGATTTTTCAACAGAAACTCTGCAAGCCAGAAATGAGTGACATGATATATTCAAAGTGCTAGAGAGAAAAATCTGCAGCCAAGAATACTCTATCCAGCAAGGCTATCATTCAGAATAGAAGGAGAGATAAAGAGTTTCCCAAACACACAAAAGCTAAAGTAGTTCATGACCCCCTAACCCAGCCCTGCAAGAAATAATAAGGAAGACTCTCTGAGTGGAAAGGAAAGACCAAAAATGTCAGTATGAAGCTAGGAAACAGAAAAACAGTAAAAATGAATATTTCTGTAAAAAATCAGTCAAAGAACTCAAAAATAAAAGGATGTAAAATATGACACCATACACCTAAAACTTGGGGAAGAGTAAAGAATAGGATGAAACTTAAATTACCATCAGCCTAATATAGACTGTTTTGTGCAGACAATGTTATATACAAACCTAATGGTAACCACAAATCAAAAACCACTAATAAATTTGCAAAAACAAAAAAATCCAAATATATCACTAAAGAAAACCAGCAAACTATTAAAGAGGAAAAAGACAAGAAAGGATCATAAAAAGTCCTCAGAAACAATCACAAAACAAGTATTAAATAGCAATAAATATATATCCATCAATATTACTTTGAAAATAAATGGACTAAATGCTCCAATCAAAAATCATAGGGTGACAGAATGGATTAAAAACGAGACCCATCTATATGCATCCTACAAGAGACTCATTTTAGACCTAAAGGCACCTGCAGATTGAAAGTGAGGGGATGGAGAAACATTTATCAAGCAAATGGATGTCAAAATGAAGTCAAGGTAGCAATTCTTATATTGGACAAAACAGACTTTATACCAAGAGACAAAGAAGAACATTATATAATTATAAAAGGGTCAGTCCAAAAAGAAGATAGAACAATTATAAATATTTATGCACCCAACATGGGATCACACAAATACATACAACAGTTAATAACAACCATAAAAGAACTAATCAATAATAATACAATAGTAGTGGGGTGCCTGGGTGGCTCAGTGGGTTAAAGCCTCCACCTTCAGCTCAGGTCATGATCTCAGGGTCCTGGGATTGAGCCCCGCATCTGGCTCTCTGCTCAGTGGGAGCCTGCTTCCCCCTCTCTCTCTACCTGCCTCTGCCTGCTTGTGATCTCTCTCTGTCAAATAAATAAATAAAATCTTTTAAAAAATAATAATAATAATACAATAATAGTAAGGGACATGAACATCCCACTTACATCAATGGACAGATCATCTAAACAGAAAATCAAAAAGGAAACAGTGGCTTTGAATGACACAATGGGCCAGATGGATTTAACAGATATATTCTGAACATTCCATCCTAAACAGCAGAATGTACATTATTTTCAAGTGCACATGGAACATTCTCCAGAATAGATCACATATTAGGCCACTAAACAAGCCTCAACAAACTCAAAAAGATCGAAGTTATACTGTGCATCTTTTCTGAACACAACGCTAAGAAACTAGAAGTCAACCATAAGAAAAAAATCTAGAAAGACCATAAATACAATGAGGTTAATCAACATGCTACTGAACAATGAATAGGTTAACCAGGTAATAAAAGAAAAAATAAGACAGTGAATAGGCTAACTAGGAAATAAAAGAAGAGAATAAAACCATATATGGAAACAAATGAAAATGAAAACACAATGGTTCAAAACCTTTAGGACACAGCAAAAGCAGTTCTAAAAGGGAAGTTTTTAGGAATACAGGCTTGTCTCAAGAAGCAAGAAAAATCTCAAACAACCTAACCTTACACCTAAAGGAGCTAGAAAAAGAACAAAAAACAAAACATAAAAACAGCAGAAGGAAGGAAATAATAAAGATTAGAACAGAAATAAACGATACATAAGAAATTGAATCAGTAATCAAAACACTCTCAACAAATGAAAGTCCAGGACCAGACAGCTTCACAGGCAAATCTATCAAAAATTCAAAGAAGAGTTAATACCTATTCTTCTCAAACTATTCCAAAAATAGAAAAGGAAGGAAATCTTCCAAATTCATTCTTTGAGGCCAGTCTTACCTGATACCAAAACCAGTTAAAGATATCATTAAAAAAGAGAACTACAGGCCAATATTCCTGATCAACAGAGATGCAAAAATCCTCAACAAAATAATAGCAAACCAAATCCAACAATATATTAAAAACATCACTCACCACAATCAACTGAAATTTATTCCCGTGTTTGCAAAGGTGGTTTAATATTCACAAATCAATCAACATGATACATCACATCAATAAGAGAAGGATAAGAACCATATGATTACTTCAATAGACGTAGAAAAACCATTTGCCAAAGTACAACATTCATTCATGATAAAAACCCTCAAAAAATTAAGTTTAAAGGGAACATACCTCAATATCATAAAGGCCATATATGAAAAACCCACAGCTAATGTCAACTTTAAAGGGGAAAGATTGAGGGTCCTTCCCCTAAGGTCAGGAATAAGACAGAGATGTTGACTCTCACCACGGTTATTTAACATAGTACTGGAAATCCTAGCCACAGCAATCAGACAACAAAAAAGAAATAAAAGGCATTCATATCAGTAAGGAAGAAGTCAAACTTTCACTTTTTGCAAATGATGTGATACTACACACAGAAAGCCCAAAAGACCCCACCAAAAAACTGCTGGAACTAATAAACGAATTCATGAAGTCACAGGATACAAAATCAATCTACAGAAATCTGTTGTATTTCTATACACCAATAATGAAGCAGCAGAAAGAGAAGTTAAGAAAACAGTCTTATTTGCAGTTGCACCAAGAATAATAAGATACTTATGAATAAACTTAACCAAAGAGGTGAAAGACCTGTACTCTAAAAACTATAAAACGCTGATTAAAGAAATTGAAGGCAACACAAAGAAATGGAAAGACATGCCATGTTCATGGATTGGTGGAAAAAATATTGATAAAACCTCTATACTACCCAAAGCAAACTACAAATTTACTGCAATTCCTATCAAAATACCACAAGCATTTTTCACAGAGCTAGAACAAACAATCCTAGAAGTTGTACGGAACTGCAAAAGACCCTGAATGGCCAAAGCAATCTTGAAAAAGAAAAGCAAACCTGGAGGTATGACAATTCTAGACTTCAAGTTATATTATACAGCTGCAGTAATCAAAACAGTATGGTACTGGCACAAAAACAGACACATAGATTAATGGAACAGAACAGAAAATCCAGAAATAAACCCATAATTACATGGTCAATTAATCTTTGACAAAGCAGAAAAGATCCAATGGAAAAAAAGACAGTCTCTTCAACAAATGTGGTTGGGAAAACTGGACAGCAACATGCAAAAGAATGACACTGGACCACTTTCCTACACTATACAGTAAAAAATTCGAAATGGATGAAACACTTAAATGTGAGACTTTAAAACATAAAAATCCTAAAAGAGAGCACAAGCAGTAATTTCTCTAACATTGGCTGTAGCAAATTTTTTCTAGATCTATCTCCTGAGGCAACGGAAACAAAAGCAAAATTAACTATTGGGACTTCCTCAAAATAAAAAGCTTCTGCACAGCAAAGGAAACAATAAAACTAAAAGGCAACCTGAGGAATGGGAGAATATACTTACAAATGACTAAATCATTAAGGAGTTAGTATCGAAAATATGTAAGTAACTTACAAAACTCAACATCCAAAAAACAAATAATCCAATTAAGAAATGAGAAGAAGACATAAATAGACATATCTCCAAAGAAGACACATTCAGATGGCTACAGACACATGAAAAGATGCTCATCATCACTTACCATCAGGGAAATGCAAATCAAAACAAAAATGAGATATCACCTCATACCTGTCAAAATGGCTAAAATACAAAACACAAGAAAAAAACAAGTGTTGGTGAGGATGTGGTGAAAAAGAACTCTCTTGCACTGTTGGTGGGAATGCAAAATGGTATAGCCATTCTGGAAAACAGTATGGAGTTTCCTCAGAAAGTTAAAAATAGAATGACCCTACTACAATCCAGCAATCGCACTACTGGGTATTTACCTAAAGGATACAAAAACACTAATTCAAAGGGATATGTGCACCCCTATGTTTATATCAGCATTATTTACAATAGCCAAGATATGGAAGCAGACCAAATGTCCTTCGACTGATGAACGGACAAAAAAAGAAGTGGCATATTATTCAACCATAAGAAAAAATGAAATCTTGCCATTTGCAACGACATGGATGCAACTAGAGAGTTTAATGCTAAGTGAAGTAAGTCAATCAGAGAAAGACAAATACCATATGATTTCATTCATATGTGTAATTTAAGAAAAAAACCAAATGAACAAAGGGGAAAAAAGAGAGGGAGGCAAACCAAGAAACAGACTTTTAACTATAGAGAACAAATTGATGGTTACCAGAGGGGAGGTGAGTGTGGGGATGGGTGAAACAGGTGATGGAGATTAAGGAGTGCATTTGTTGTGATGAGCACTGGGTAATTAGAATAAAAATATAATTGAGTGAAAAAAGCAAATTGCAGGAAAAAATTTTTGGTTTAAGTATCTAGGGACAATCTTATTTCCTTCTCTTCCAAATTCTTCAGGGAAGCTTCACTTTAAATCTCATGTAATCAATATGCAGATTCTCTTATATCTTATTGTTTGGTTCCATGCAAGTCCATTTTAAATGAGAGAAATTGGATAACTGATTACAGGATGTTTAAAGTTTCACATCTCACCCTAGCTGACTCAACTACAAAACAACCAAGAACCTTCACGGTGAGCCACAAGAAAAACTGTAGAACCACCTAGAAACAAATTCAAATGTAGAACATAACCCTGAAAAAGACAGTCATGATTCACTTCCATAGTGGAGCACGATATCGGGAAGCAGCAATATTTGAAGGGCGCCTGGGTGGCTCAGTGGGTTAAGCCTCTGCCTTCGGCTCAGGTCATGATCCCAGGGTCCTGGGATCAAGCCCTGCATCTGGTTCTGTGCTCAGCAGGGAGCCTGCTTCCCCCCTCTCTTTCTGCCTGCCTCTCTACCTACATGTGATCTCTCTCTCTCTGTCAAATAAATAAATAAAATCTAAAAAAAAAAAAAAAAGGAAGCAGCAATATTTGAAATAATATGGTTGGCAATATCATATTGCTAAGGTATCTTACTTTAGATTACGAACTCAGTCAGTGGCTAGATAAATGTGAAAATATACTAATTTTCAGAAGGAAAGTATACTGTTAATTCACAGTAAATATTAAACAAAATAAAGCTGACATAGCAAGACCAATAGCAGACAAAATAAAATTCAAGGCAAATAATATAGAGATAAAAGGGAACCTACATAATATTAAGACAATTCATGACTAAGATATTATTGACTTTACATATACCTAAAAAGAACTTTGAATAGAATTTTTAAAAAATACTTACAGAATTACAAGTAAAATACTGACAAAACCTCAATCAAAATGGGATATTTTTGCATTTTTCTGACAAAACAGACAAAAAAAGTAAAAGAGATATGTAAAATTTGAACAACACATTTAGATCACTCCATTAGATAAATTTAGAACACTGTACTCCCAAAATACAAAACATATATTCTTTTTAAGCACAGATGGAAACTTTTACATGTATCGATCAAGAGTTAGGTCACAAGGAAATATCAACAAATATAGAAAAAAATTACTACCACACAACCATGTTGTCCGACCATAGTTGAATAAGAAATGAATAATAAAAATACCATACAGTATGAGTTTGGAAACTGAAAACACATTTCTAAATAGCTCTTAGGTTAAAGAATAAATAAATCATGAAATAATGGATTGGTTAAAGAGTAAAGGGGAAATTATGAAATATTTAAAACTGAATAGCAATGAAAGAATTGCATTAAAAAAATTAGTGGGCTGCATCTAATGAAAATTTAGAGATAAGTTTATAATCTGAAATAGATTTGTTAAAAAATAAGTATGATTCAAAATAATTAGCATAGAATTCAGAAAATCAGCAAAAAAGCGAAGTAAAATCAAAGAAATAGGCAAGATGCTAAATTAAGATGGTAAAAGTTAAAAAAGGAAAAACTATAGAAATTATCAGGGAAAGTTGATACATTAGAAAAACTAGTAGAAAAATACTTAGAAGACTAATCGAGGGAGAAAAAATTACAAGTATTAGAAGTTTAAAGGAAGATGAACATAGAACATAACCACTGAAAAGAGTAGATTTTTAACGTCATAATACTATAAGCAAATAAATGACAATATATTTTTAAATTTCAATGAAATTTACCATTTTAGAAAAATATACATTATCAAAAGTGACTAAAGAATAAACGGAAAATTAAAAGGGTCATAAATATTCAAAAACACAAATCATTAATCCAAAAGCAGTTCCCTGAAAAAGATGAACCAGAGACAATTTTAGAAATGATGCTACAAAGCCTTCAATAAACAGATACTTCTATCTTGCGAAATCTGTTTGAGAAACCTGGAAAGAGAAAAGGCTACCCAACTCACTCCATGAGGCTAACGTAAGTATAATTTCCAAACCAGACAAAACTATTCATGAAACTTGAAAAAAAAATGGATTCTGAAATTCATACCTAAGAGTAAAGAGCCAAAAATAACTGTGGCAATTTTGAAGAAGAAAAAGAGGAAGAGGGGTTTACTGAACAATGGAACATAACACAGAGCCCAGATATGTATGTGTGCACAAATGGCAACTTTATATAAACCAAATATTTACACTTTGGTGAGAAAAGAACAGATTATTTAATACAAGATGTTGTGTTACTTTGCTAATTAAAAGGAAAACAGTTTCCTGTTTCTCCAAGGATAGTAATATCAAGTAGAATAAGGAAACTGGATCTCTCTACACACCACTTACAAAATCAATCCCACACACTTTAAGAAAGTATTATGTAAAGGATAAAATTTGAAAACTTTCAGGAGGAAATTTGAGAGAATATTTTAAGGTCATAATAAAGAAAAATATGTCTTAAATAACAAACATAAAACAGGGTCGAAGAGTAAATTGACTATATTAAAGTTTAAAATTAGGCTATGACAACAGAGTCCATAAACTTAGCTAAAAGACATATTCATTTAATTTCGAGACACATGTTTGGAAAACATAATTGTATCATATATAACAAATAAGATGAAAGTATCCATAATATATAAAATACAAGTATGAAAAGTAAAATTATCAAAGAGAAAAATGGGCAAAAATTATGTACATTCCCAAATGGGGAAAGCACAATATCCAATAAATACATGAACATGTACTTAACCCCCTCTACTTGAATGAGGGAAATTCAAATTAAAAATAACACAGCATCTTACCCCCAAAATATTGACAAAAAATTTTAAATGCTAGGAGTTGGTCAGAGTGTGGTAAAGAGGATCTGGTACACAACACATACAACAGTGTAAATTTGAAAAACAATTTAGCAATCTCATTAAGTTAAAGATGTATATACATTAGGCCCAAGAATTTCACTGCTGGGCATATATACTAGAAATAAATCCAAATGCACGTACAAGGAGACTTGAACAATGATGTTCACTGCAGCACTTTTTGTAATAGAGAAAAATTGAAAACAAGTTAATATCCATCAGTTGGATAATAATATACATACACAGTAGTACATTTCTAAATAGGACACCATGGATTAAAGTTAGTAAAACATATTACATGTATTAAAATGGACTGATTTTGAAAACATAATGTTGAATTAAAGAGTTTACTGAACGATGTATATTGCACCTATAAAAATATTCACATACACAAACAATATTCTGTTTTTCATAGATTCATACATAAGTAGTAAAAGGAAAAAAGAGGAAAAAAACTTTTAGGAAGGATACAAACCAACTTAAGGAGAGTGGTGGTGATTCAAGAGTGGGAAGGGAACGGCGTGTGCAAGGACCGCAGCAAGGGGGCCATCAGTTTTATCTGTAATTCTATTAAAGTCTGGAGCTAAAATAGCAAGTTATTAAGATGCTTAAAACTTGGTGAGTAATTATATGGGTGTTCATCGCATTAATCTTTATCATTTTTTATGTTTTTAATATGTCATAATTTAAATAAAAATTTGAAAGCTTCAAAAAGAGAACAAAGAGATGTAAATGGCCTCTGTCTTAACACAATTCCTTAGGTATTGCTTATCCAAACCAAGGTACCCAGAACCCAGGGAACACAAAACACTGTCCTGGGGAGTCATCAAAGTCACAGAAATAAGTCACATCTTCCAGGAACATCAATGTTGTTCAGGCACTGGGGAAATATACATAATTATAATAATATAACAAATACAGATTTTCATGAGAGAGTTTGAGTTGCCTTTTATTGTCTCTAACTTTCACACAGATATCTCTTTCATTCTACCCTTTCACTGCAAATGTCTTCATTATCACCTACAGCTACCATTGGAGGTATGTCTGCAGAAATATCTGTAAAAGCAATGCCTTAGGAGAAATCACATGATCCCACCAAATTCCCTTAACAAGAATCATCTATACGAGGATGAAGAGCCCAAAGGGAGGACATAGGCTCATATGGATTTACTCAACATTTGAACTCTTGTATTAACAATCCTCTTTCTTCAGCTTCATAATTTTTATGTTTATTGGAAGCATAATAGCCTGATAAATGCCAGTGAATTTCTTTTATGAATTGTGTTTTGGTGTGTTGGGTTAATCTTATATTGAGAGACACTGTAAACAATCTCACAAAATTCTAAGAACATCACTGAAAATGTTCACGAAATTACATAATGTCATTTTATGAACACTCTCAAAAGTAATTTCTTTCTGATCTTATTTCAAAGAAATCTTTGTTTCTTCTAAGTCATTGGTTTGTCACTACATTTTGAATACAGTGAATTGTGGAACACACCACACTTCTCTTTTGAGTAAGACTGAAATGTGGCTCACCCAGCAGGTAATGCTGTTCAGTGCCCTCTTCCTTTATTATTTTTTTAAATATAATTTTCATTTATTTATTTACTTATTTATTCTTTAAAGACGACTTTAAAATTTTTCTATTTTGCTTAATTTTATGGAACTTAATAAAGTTTCCTAGGTCTGAATAAACTATAGTAAATAGATAACTAATAGCCCATAGAATAAAAATACACACTTCATGTGTATAAACTGCAGATATATTTTTTGCTGCTTAATTAACCAGTTGGGATTTTTTTAATCAAGTAAATTTTATAATTTTTTTTCTAAAATTCAGTGTTTTTTCCTTCTAATTTATTTTTTATTTGTTCTTAATCTGACAGTAACTATACCACTGAACTTTTGGGTCAAATGAACAATGTAGAAGGCATTGATATTTGAGTAAAAAGTCATGAAATCAAGAACTGACTCTGCCACAAATGAGTTATATAACTTTGACCATCTTAGTGGGATTTTTATAAAGCACATTTTCCTTGGCAAAATATGCCCACAGGAATGTTTTTATATTAAGTACATAATGTATATAAACCATATTTTAAATCATGAAGTTGCCTAAAAATATAAACCATAAGAAGGAAAGCAAATATCCCAAGTTTAAAAGCCTAAATTTAACTTCTGCTTCCATTATTTACTAGCTGTGAAGCCTTGGGCAAGTCTCCTAACCTCTAAAATCTCTCAAAAGTAAGGGTAACAAGCTACTTCAGAAATAGCTATGAGAATTAAGTAAGGAATATACATAAAAAGGTTCTGTAAAATACAAAACTCCATAAAAATAAACCACTATTTTTATAAATCATTCTTCACAGAATACATGACAATTAATTTTGTATTGCCAGAGCTTAAGACATGGCTTAAAATGTAATTGCTACTTAATAATTAGGGTAAATTGAATTGAACTATTTTTTAGAATATAAAGCACTTGTGAAATGGACCTAGTTTTTTAACATATATTTTATCTCAGAACGGGTTTTCTGAAATAACTGATTGAAAGCAAAGAAAGAAAGAAGAAAGAAAGAAAGAAAGAAAGAAAGAAAGAAAGAAAGAAAGAAAGGGAAAGAAAGAAAGAAGAAAGAAAGAAAAAAAAGAAAAGAAGGAAGGAAGGAGTTCTGTTTATACACACAATGATTTATCTGGTATTTTCCCAACTACATTGATTGGTACATTAACTAGATTTCCAAAGAATGTTAAAATAATTCTTTTGGGGAAAAAAAAAGCTAACAGCATATGAAATAAAAAAAACCTCTGTGTTGTAAGTGGTATTTTTGGAAATATCTCCCCACACATATTTCCTTTCAGTAAATCAGTTTATCCTCTTGCATATCATCCAACATTATCATCTGTTCATCTGACAAATATGTGTATGCATGTTGACTTCATATGTACATATATATGTGTGCATATTCATTATTTCTTACTATGTGCCAGATACTGTTCTACTGCTGGGTATATAACATTCCATAAAACAAAATTTCTACTCTCATAGAGTTTACATTCTAGTAGGGGGAGACCGATAATAGAAATATGTATACAAGTAAAACATGATATTCAGATGGCTAGTACTATGAAGAAATAATGAAGAAGGATAAAGGGAACAGAGTGGAGTATGTTAGGGGAGGGTTCCCATTTTACCCAAAGCGAAAAGGACAGGAGTGTATCACAAGATGATCTTTGAGCAGAAACCTAAGTAAGATGAGGGAGCCAGCAATTCTGATTATCTGGTACATGTGAACTTTCACATAGTAAGTAAAAAGTCCTGTGGCTGCAGCCCCTTCATATTTTTGGAAAGCAAGCGGAGGTCCATGTACTGAGAACAGGATGAGCAAGAGGAAAATTATTAGGAGATGAGGTCAGAGAGGTACTGAGGGATAAGTTCACAGGGCACTTGATGTAACTGTATGGATTGGGGGGTTGCATTTTGAGTTAGATAAAATGGGAAGAATGTAGTGAAACTGAAAAGGAGTATAGAACTATGATTGTTAATTTTATGCATCAAGTTGACTAGATGACAGGGTACCCAGATATTTGGTTAAACATTGTATCTGGATGTGTCTGCAGAGATACTTCTGGATGAGATTAACATTTGAATCTGCCAGCCTTAATAAAGCAGACTGACTCCCTCAACATGGGTGAGCATCATCCAATCCAGTCAGGGCCTGTACGGAACAAAAAGGTAGAGGAGGGAGAACACATTCTTTCAATCTGACTACTAAACTGGCACATCAGTCTTCTCCTGCCGTGGGACTGTGACTTATATACCATCAGCTCTCCAGCTCTCAGGCCTTTGGACTTGGGACTAGAAGTTATAAAATCAGCTCTCCTGGTTCTGAAGCCTTTGGATTAGCATTGGAACTACAACACCAGCTTCCCTGGTTCTCCAGTGTAATTACAGAAGGCCGAGGCAGGACTTCTCAGCTTCCACACTCTTGTTTTCCAATCGCTTATAATAAGTTTCTTTGTAGATATAAATAGATAGATGGATAGAAAGCTAGAGAGAGAGGGCGGGGGAGAGGGAGAGATACTATTGATTCTGTTTCTCTAGAAAACCCTAATATGTTGACTTACAGTAAATTATTTCCATGTGTAAAGAGAGAGTAGAAAGCCCTCCCCTGGTGGCGTTAGCAGAGTGAGAATCAAGATGAGAGCCAAAGGTAAAGCAAAAAGTAATCAAGCTTGAGGAGGGGTCTATGGAAACACTAAATGTCTATGAGGAATTTGGGAACATTAAAAAGTTGCAAGTCTTGGGCAGTGCAGAGGAGGAAAGGTAGTGTAGCACCAGTAAAGAGAGGTGGCTAGAGATATGAGCCAGAGACAGTGCCCCTAGTTACCAGTGGTCTGCATGGAGGGGCTTATGTATGCCTTGGTAAGGAGTGATAGGATTTCTGAGGGGAAAGGTGAAATAGCAGAGGCCTGGGATTAAGATCAAGAGGGGTACCTGAGTGGCTCAGTGGGTTAAGCCTCTGCATTCGGCTAGGGTCATGATTTCAGGGTCCTGGGATTGAGCCCCGCATCGGACTCTCTGCTCAGCAGGGAGCCTGCTTCCCCCTCTCTCTTTGCCTGCCTCTCTGCCTACTTGTGATCTCTCTCTCTGTCAAATAAATAAACAAAATCTTAAAAAAAAAAAAAGATCAAGAAATTTTAGGATGTGAGGACAATCTGGCTCACATCTGTCACCTCGTGGATTTCCAGGGATGAAGTGGCTGATCTGTCTGGCTGGGTAGGTGTCCCCTCCCCCCTTTCACCACTCCATGTTCATCCTTCCCATAGCTGTGTGCTCAATCTAAGAGGATGACCTTCCTTGAGAGAGGAGGACTGTTCTTCAGTCAAGGGTATACAAGTAGCTGAACTCTCCTGCTAGAACCTCCAAACAAGCTCTTGATGTCTATTTGTAGGAGAACATACGGTAGTCAAGCTTCTAAGACTTCAGACACATCCAAATGAGGCACTGTATGTGGCAGTTTGCCTTTCTTTTTAAATAAACAGATAGATAGATAGATAGATAGATAGATAGATAGATAGATAGATAGATAGAAATTTTAGTGAGCTTTTAATATGCTTGTATGCAAATAACTGGGACCATGGACTTTAGTAGTGGCTTTCTTCATGACAACCATAGAGGCCATATGGGGCTACTCACACTCTGCTCATTGCCATCAACCTACGCTAATGCTATCTGGGGATAGAAGAGGAAATTCAGAGGAGTAGCATTTTTACAAAAGAGATTTTTAAATATGAAGAGGCCAGGAGACCCCTGATTGTCAAGATTTCTTCCTATCACCCCTCCCTGCATGCTACTCAGAGATAGGGGTAGTCATGAGAAAGATTACACACCACACAATTCAGTCACAATTTATCAATTGCAACCCTGTTACATAGCACATTTTGGAAATCTCAATTTTATATATTGTTTATCAAAGATCTATGTCATACATCAAAATGAGTTTTCCACTTTATATGAGATGTGATCAATAACATCTAGTTAAAAAAAGATGTTTAATATTAACTTAACTTTATAATAAAATCTAATTTAATGGTTTGAAAGTTTGATAGGGCATCCACCACATACAATCTAATTACTAGGCAAAATCTGTTGCCACAGGTCATTTGCTAAAGTGTCCAACATTTCTTAACTTACTGAATGGGTCTACTAAAAGCATGAGCTGTATTAGTCCCGCAACGGATTTTTTAAGTATTAGAGTAACTAAATGAACTGCTTCTAAGGTTTATTATTTATACTCAACAGAAAACAAAACACTGGATCTGAAGCTAAGTGAGGAACTTTATCACTTTCTTTCTCCTCATTTAAGTTCAAGTCAGATAATATTTTGAAGGTGATATTTACTTGGATAAAATCAGAAAACCAGCCTAAGCAAGGTCCTCCTCGTGCTATTATTCCATTGCTATTTCTGTATGCATTTTTTCCCTCTTCCTTACAATCCTTATAACTTAATCTTTACTGGGATTCTTCTGTGTTAAAGCAGATAAGCAAAAGTGAATCCTTATATTAGCCAGAAGGCAGCAGGCAAGAGAAGAAAAAAAGAAGTAGTGGTCACAATCGAAGGACATGCTTTTCAATAGTGGTTCAGACATTTTAGAAAAGCTTACTCATCGCCCTTCATATCTGGTAGTATGACCACCTTATTCTTCTTTTTCAGATTGCCTTCAGGGTTATCTGCTATTTGAGTGTCATTACAAAAGTCAGGTCTACTCAGGAACATGTCAAATAATTTATTCCTGTGTCCTTATTTTAACTCCCCATTGCTTCTTCCCAGCCCTGCACTCTGGGTCCTAACCATACATCATGTAATAGTAGCTGGGTGCCTCCTTGCATCACTTTCTCTCTTATGAATATAAATGTTAAGCAAATCCCTCAAAAGTGTCTTAGGTTGTGGTTTTGCTGGGACATATGAACAAATACCAAGCCTCTTACAGGGAGTAAAATAAGGCATCCTTAGAAAGTGTTACCTCTACAGTTTATTCCATTGGGATTCCTAATCAGTTAACAAAATATAATTTCAAAAATTAGTCATACTTTATAGATACCTTATAAATAAATCCATACTTTTAAAATTACATACTGCTTTAACATGGTCTGGAATCTTACCTTCTGCCCCCAAATTTAACAGCTTAGTTATCCATTGTCTAAGCATTTGCCTTATATTTGAATACCACAGTTTAATCAAATTTTCTAAAGCTTTTATTAGATTATTTTAGTGTGGCATAAATAATGTAAAGTAAGCCTAATTTCGTATTAGATACCTTCTGTGGTTGCTCAAGCAGCTCAAGTTCCTTTTTTTTTTTTTTAATTAAGGCGATTCCAGCAGTCATTTCTGACTTCTGTGGCATCTTTCTACAAATCCTATCTACTTTACTGCTACACCGAGGTTCATTTGTGTCATTCAAATCTTTGCTCTTTAAATATCCACTTATAAATTTATTATGGCAATACATTCATATCTTTACATTTAATCTGAAACTTCGATAACAAGCAGGAGATGGAATAAATGAGTAGCAGACACACTTGACAAAATTAAAATGCTCTCCTGTCAGTGCCCATATGAACTATTACAATGACAGAAGAGCATTTTAATTTTGTCCAGTTCTTCTTTCTCCATTTCACTCTTCATTTCTCCTTCTCCAGCTTACTGTGGAACCTTTGATAAAAGACCCAGATTTTAAGTGCCCAACATCCTCACAAAAATGTCGGAGACTGTTTCAGAATCATGGATTTTGAATGACAGAGATGAACTTCGTTGCAGCACTGCTGGAGTGGGGAATTTATCATTTTGTTAATTAAGGAGGGTTTTCCAATAGTCACTCCAGAAATTGCCTCTGGAATATCATTAATTAACAATCTCGCTTCCACCATGGGAGGGAGGGGGAAGGCCAAGCAGCAAAACTGACAAAAGAAGTAACTATTAAAATATACACACATACAAATTTGAGAAGCACAGGACAAATTTGGAAAGGAGGCAAATTATTTAAAGCTGGTATTATAGGATCAACTGAGTTAACAAAAATCCAATTCATAGAATTAAAGCTATCTCTGTTCACAGGCCTTGTGCTAGTCTCTAAATAAAGTCAACAGTTTAGAAACTCTTTATCTGAACTAAATAATTTACCACGTTGTTTGGAATTTGGGGTGCTTTTTTTTTTTTCCTCACGATGACTGTTACCTTTCTAGGGGAGAAGAAAACAGTCTTTTTTTTTTCGGTTTTCTTATTTGTGAGTATCCAGGTAACAAACTACTTAAAATCAACCAAACAAAACTTGATAATTGTCCCCTATCCCCATCTGAGCCACAGAAGAATGTAACCATGGCAACCTGTCATTTAGAACAGACCATCTCGTGTACCTTTCAGAATTTAAGTATGTGAGAATCTATCCATTCCTAAGTAGAATTATCGTGCCGGGAACATTTTGTTCTTTATTGTAAAGAAAGTATGAAGCCAGGCTCCTAAATAGTTCTCAACAAGGTGTTCAGGTGAAAGAGATGTTCAGTAGCTGTGAAGATGCAGATACATACTCTAAACTGAAGTTCTTTCAGTTAAGAAATAAACAAGAAGTGGACTTTATGAAAGGGCAGCAATTAAAGCCACTAGGACGGTAGCAGGGCAGCCTGCTGAAACCTTAGTTTCCAAAGTAAGAAGCTTTTACGGTTAGAATGCAGTCACAGCCAGACACAGAAACCAACTCGCCTTAATTTAAAGTAGTTTCATCTTTCCAGTAGGCACATTTAGCATGTACCAGTAAATAGTATTCACCTCACTTTTGTTGCTCTTCTTGTTGTCCTTCAGCAATCCAAACTACAAACAGGACTTCATCTGTCTGGATTTCATAATACATGAGAACAACTGTTATTTCTAGTGACAGGGCTTAACCTGCTGGGGAATGATCTTATATACTTAATCTTTGTCAGTTGTCCCAAATTGACAAAAGATTCAAAAGTGGTCCCTTCGGGTGCCTGGGTGGCTCGGTTGGTTAAGTGTCTGAGTCTTGATCTCGGCTCAGGCCTTGATTTTACAGTCATGAGTTCGAGTTCCACACTGGGCTCCATGTTGGGCCTGGAGCCTACTTAGAAAAAAAAAAAAAAAGTGGTCCCTATTGAAAAGAGCAAGTTTCTTTTCTTTAACCATTCAAATATTGTTAGTTATGATTAAAATCCGTGATCACTTTTAGTTCTATCAATGACACTGGCAGCCAATTTCTCTATTTCCACTAGAATAATTTTAGAGAGTAAGAACATAAAAAAAGAACTTAGTGAGTGGATATCTCAAATTGTGAGACTAGCAGGAATAAATTAAGTTTTCTTAGAGCTCGCTGTATTCTCTTTGTAGTCTCTACCTCAAGTGGCTACAATGGGTGTCAGAAGAGAAATTGAGGGGGGAATTTGTACTTTATATTTAACATGCTGTCAGCAACTTTCTACGTCACAGCTATATGGGGATCACTGTGAATATAGCTACCATATTTTATCTATACACAATATCAAAGCATCTGTGATAATTCTGTAATTCCTATTCAAGTCTCAATTCATATTCAAGTCAACAAATTGTATTGAGCACCTACTGTGTGAAAGGTACTTTGCAAAGTGTGGCAGGGCACTCAACGGAGCAGAGCATGAGTTGATTTCCCAAGAAGCTAATGTAACTTTAGTACTCTTCCCATCCTTTCACAAGGATCTGGTAGGGAAGCTGGCAATTTTTTAATTCATAATTTTTCTTATTTTCTTTGAAAATTTTTCTAAAATGGCATGACCTTTAGATTCCACAAACCTAGAAATACATCCCTATCATATTCCACTGAAGTTTAATAGAAGTTTAATTTTAACACTTGCACATGTTTCCATGTGGAACTACTGCAAGAAAAGTGGTGAGGTGCTGACTGATGGTGCTGCTAGAGGTTCACGGACTTTTCAAGTGGAAGAAGAAATTTGGCCGGGGCAACATAGCAATGGAACCCTATAATAATTTAAAAGAGTTCTGTTTTACTGTTTGGGGCACCTATATTTATTTTTTTAAGAAGATTTTATTTATTTATTTGAGAGACAGAGAGAGAGAGCACAAGCAGGGTGAAGGGCAGAGGAACAAGCAGACTCCCCACTGAGCCTGGAGCTTGTCACAGGGCTTGATCCCAGAACGCTGGGATCATGACCTTAACTGGAGGCAGACACCTTAACCAATTGAGCCACTGAGGTGCCCTCAAGTCATCTATATTTAAAATAACTTTTAATATGTACAAGTTGTTAACATCATTTTTTAAAAGATTTTATTTATTTATTTGAGAGACAGCAAGAGAGACCATAAGCAGAAGAAGGGGCAGAGAGAAGTAGAGCCCTGCTGAGCAGGGAACCTGACATGGGGCTCAATCCCAGGAATCCAGAATAATGACCTGAGCTGAAGGCAGATGCTTAACTGACTGAGCCTCCCAGGTGCCCCCAAGTTGTTAACATTAAATTAAAGAAACCATTTTGGAAACTCCTTCTTGTTAGCAAATGTATGAAGTCTAAAGTAAAAAAATATAAATGGAATAATAATTTGTGTAATACATAGGCACTTATAGTCCTAATAACTACTATTTGTTGATTATGCATTTTGTATTGGTAGCATGCAAAATATTTTATGTACATCAAAGCCTCATAACAAACCCATTAGTTGGGCCTATTATATTCTCCACTTTACGGAGGATCTTGGAGACAAGAGAGATTAAATAATTTTCCTAAAGTTATATTACCTTTAGCCATTTAAAATTTTACTAGAAAAAAAAAAAAAAGACTGTTCAGTCGCTATTCCATCACAATAAATACAGGCACTCTCTTATGGAATCTTGATTTAGGATTAAAAATTATTAAAACTGCCCTTGAAAGTAATTTGACAACATGAGTTTTTTAAATATAAAATTTTCATACCTTCAACCCAATAATTCCATTTCTAAAAGATTAACCTACAGAAATCTTCTGAAATTGGATAAAGATTTATATTTAAAAATGCTTTTTTGGTACCATTTAGAACAAGAAATAACAAATATTTTAAATTATTAAAGATACATAAATATAGTGGAATGTAAGGAAGATTTATATATTAGAATGATATATAGCCATCAAAAGTTTTATTTAAAGTTTTACCTAACATTATGATATAAAAGTATTAAACACATAAAAATGCATTTTTAAAAAAAGACTGGAATAAAATATGCCAAATTATAATGCTTGAGTTTATGGCCATCTAGGTAAAAACGTTCTGTGTGCAATTGAAGGTAGGAGACTGAACCTGGATCTCAAGCTCCAAAGGATAATCATCAAAATAATAATGAAAGTCAAAGTCAACAAGAGAGCATTAGATAATATTTACACGTATTTTTTCAACTTTTTGAAGCTTTTTGAACTTTAAAAATCTTCTATTTTAAGTCTATATTATGTTTATAATAAAAAAAGATTTTTTAAATGGAGGATCACTGAAAACAGAAGATGTCGAAGAAGAATTTCAAGAGGCAATAAGGCTTAAGTTGGATTTTGAAATACCAGCAAGATTTATATGAGGAAAGAAGAAATGTTAATGTAGGGCTAGTGCTAGGAGCAAAAGCTTGGAGTAGAGTGTGTTCAGGCTGCATCTCTAAGGAAATGTCTTAATTTGATGGAATGCAGGATTCCCTTTGGAAAGATAGGAAATAAATTTTAGCTATTAGCATGAAACCAGTTAATTGGGCAATTTGATGCCATTTTGAGGATTTTGAACATTATCTAATAATAAATTGCTGATCAGTATCAACCTCTGAGCCAAGGACTAGCAGGTAAAGCTGTAGGAGGACAAGTGGAGTGGCAGTGTGTAGATGAGACAAGAGTTCTGGAGATCTTGAGAATAGGGAGTACTCTGCTATAATCTTCAAAGCACATGATTATTAGTTTTGAAACTAGTTTATTCGTAACGGTAATAGCAAAGAATATACAGACATCAGAGAAAGTTTAGGGAAAGAATCTATAGCATTTGACGAAAATGAATGTATGAGATTAAAATGATGGGAGGGTATAGACCTTGACTTCTGGTGACTTCAGTGTTGTTATTTTTTTATATATATAAAGGAGAAAGGCAGAGTTTATTTGTAAAGAAAATGATCCCAAATTTTAATATGTTTAAAACAGTTTGAGGAGCTATATAGGCAGTCCACCAAGGAAACAAGTCTCAAAAGCAATTGAGATACCGACCTCTGAAGCTGGGGTAAATGGAACAAAAGTTTCTCTTATGACTCAAACAAAGCTATGAGCCAGAAGAGAGGAAAAAATAATCAACTCTGCCTAGTACCATCGGAGGGTGTTAGCAGTTACTCATTTTAAGTGTCACTTTGCAAACAGACTTAAACCAACCTTTTGGAACCTAACCAAATTATAAATAGAAGAAGTTCTGTGAAGAGGAGGGCCATCAACATGGAAGTGAAAGTCAAAACCATGAGTCATAGTTGATCCAAGGAAAGTATATAAAAAGGAAAGAGAAATGGCCAAGAATTAAACTCTGGGAATGTTCACAGATAAGAAAAAAAGAAAGAATATTTTAACTCCAAAACACAGTGCCTTTAACTATTTAAAACTCTATGATGTAAGGCCAAATTTGCTTTTCAGGTCAGATGTGGGCACACACTGAAACTCTAGAAATAAAAAGCCAGGGTAAACTATCGAGTCAGAATTCAGAGTATACTGCTTAGTGAAAAACAAGAAAATTCTTCCAATCAACCAGTATGACTGTGTGTTTCACAAAAAATCAATCCATTACTAAAATTCTCCGGGGAAAATAAGAAGTAGGTACATTTTGGTTTCAAACTCAATGACCAAGAGATTTAAGACTAAAGAATAACGAATATATTCACCTGGGAAGCAGCCCAACTAGCAGAATTAACCTGTAATGCTGAAATTGTAGTTACATTTTCCTTCTGAAGACACACATGTAAATCAAAAGGACATTATAAATAATTACTTACATAAACTATCCAAATTTTAAATCGTTTTATATGTGTTTTTTTTAAGATGGCAAATACAGTGACCTGCTTTCCCTTTAAATGTTCCTTTTCCAGATATGGTCCATATATTCGATGGAATATTATGCCTCCATCAGAAAGGACGAATACCCAACTTTTATTTTAACATGGACTGGACTGGAAGAGATTATGTTGAGTGAAATAAGTCAAGCAGAGAAAGTCAATTATCATATGGTCTCACTTACGGGTGGAGCGTAAGGAAAAACATGGAGGACATTGTGAGAGGGAGGGGA
>CM052895.1:57060671-57127113 GCA_028534135.1 Potos flavus
AAAAAAAAAATGTTCCTTTTCCAGCTATGATTTCAGAAAGATAATCTCTACTATTAGAGAATCTCACATTTATGGGTTCTCAAGATATGATTTCACTTTCCCACTTGAATTAGAGCAAATATGTTCTTTCTCTTAATGGCCAAATCCCAAAAGGCTCAGTTAAATTGAAGCTGGACAAAGGTACCAGGTCTTAAGAGCACTTATTGGGAATCTAGACATGTCTTGTCACCAGAGTCACAGTAAAATACAGCACCAACCATGGAGGTAAGAGACTGTGAGTCAAAAAAACAATTAAAAAATGTTAAACTTGTGGGGCGCCTGGGTGGCTCAGTCGGTTAAGCATCTGACTCTTGATTTCATTTCAGGTCATGATCTCAGGATCCTGAAATCAAGCTCTGAGTCAGGCTCTGCATTCAGCAGGGAGTCTGCTTGAGATTTTCTCTGTCTCCCTCCGCCCCCCCCCCCAAGAGCCCACACATGCTCACACACACTCTCAAATAAATAAATAAATCTTTTTTAAAAAATGTTAAACTTATACACAAACAATGAATCATGGAACGCTATGACAAAAACTAACAATGTACTGTATGGTGACTAACATGACATAAAAATAAGTAAATAAATACATAAATAAATAAAAACTTTAAAAATGTTAAACTTGTTTTATAACGTGAGATTCCAAAAAAGTAAAGCTCCTATTAACATATCTTTATTTAAAATTAACAATCACCCACATTTTTCTGTATCTTTTTTCAAGTCATATTTTAACGAAATAAAGCAGTGCAGATAAACCTAAAGTCCTCCATAGCCACCTCTTATTCCCATTTCACTCCTTTCCTCCCTAAAGGCAAACTCTCTAGATAGATTTTTATTTCAGAAACCTTTAGTAAGTGCTCAACCTCACTAGCAGCCAGGGAAGTGCAAACTAAAATAATGAGATAACAATATAAATACATCGGATTGGTCAGCAATTACAAAATCTAACATGATCAAAGCCCAGGTGAATCTTTGGGGAAGCAGGGATTTTCTTGTACATCTGATGGGGATACAGACTTAAAGCTATCGCTTTGGGGAGGAATTTACCAATATCTATAAATGTAGAATGTGTTTACCCCATGACAAGACAATTTCATGGCTAGGTTATAAACTATTCTTTTCTCTTTCTGGGTATATAGAAGGATTATAGTCCTCAGTACCCTTGTCTTTAGGTCTGGCTAGTTCTGGCCAATAATTGGGAAACAGAAATGGATGTCACATGTTGCTCAATATATAACTGTGAGTGTAAGACCTTTAAGCTCCTACTTGCCTTGCCAAGATGATCTTGGAAGCATATGCTAATGTGTAGGGAACATAAGATCAAGGCAATCGGGGGAATACTGAGCCAAACACATGGAGGAAAGCTGCCCTGAGGAGTCACCTGAATCCATAATAGATTTTATATGAGCACGAAACAAATTTCTTTTGTTAAGCCACTGAGATTCAGAGAGAGTTCTCTGTGGCAGCACAAATAGCTTACCCTGACTAGTACATAAATATATATATCAAACAAAAATTCTTACACATATACACAAGGAGATATGCATCTTTGATACAACCTTTGCAATAATACAAAAGTGATAAATATCTCAATGTTTATGAGTAATGAGATTGATCAGTTGTGCTATATTTATATAATGGTATAGTAACTGAAAATACAGAAGAACTTAATTTATGTGTATATGGATTAATCCTAAAGGCACAAGTTTGAGAGAAACAAGTTTCTGAATGATATGTGTAATATGATAATGCTAGGCTATAAACTCAGTTAGGGGAGGAAATTTACTATCTTATTCCCAGTTCTTAGAACATCCTGGTAGGTAACAGTAAAGACTCAATAAATATTTGTTACGTGAATAAGTAAATGGTTATTATTTTGCAAAGTTTAGAAATATATTCTATACTACATAATAACTATGGGTTCATACATGTAGTAAACAGTTTAAAAACATGTACTGGAAACATCATTTTATTAACTCATTTTTAGCTCAGTGAAGTAACTATGAGTGCAGAGCCCCATAGAGGACTTGATCTTAGGACCCTGAGACCATGACCTGAGCCAGAACCGAGTCTGATGCTTAACTGACTGAGCCAGCCAGCGCCCCATAAGCTCCTTAATTCTTCATTGCCACAGCCTCCTCACTAGTAAAATGAAGATTAAAACATAATATTCATAAAATTCTTGTGATGATGAAATATATTTTCTGTTTCTCATGGACAACTAGTTAGAATTCTAACGTGAAGACAAATTGGTCATATTTAGTCTTTTGTAATTTGTAATAATAAGTTTGTTGTTGTTGTTGTTTTTAAAGATTTTTATTTATTTATTTGACAGAGAGAGAGATCACAAGTAGGCAGAGAGGCAGGCAGAGAGAGGGGGGGAAGCAGGCTCCCTGCTGAGCAGAGAGCCCAATGCGGGGCTCGACCCCAGGACCCTGAGATCATGACCTGAGCCGAAGGCAGAGGCTTTAACCCACTGAGCCACCCAGGCGCCCCTGTAATAATAAGTTTGTTAATTCCCACATTGGTTTGTTTTATCTTGAGTCATGTTAAAAAGTTGCAATCAATAGCAGACACCTGTTCACCACACAGTAATTTTTCCGATGGCATTCTTTTTGGAAACACGCATTAGTAAGAAGTGATAGTGGATATCCAAAACAAGTATCAGTTTATAATGCCCTACTTTACATGAACCTGGTAGTTTTACTGTTTCATGTGGAACAACTTTTTGACTACTCTGTACCTACCTGCAACTAAAATAATAGATATAAATTATGACTCCCAAATATCAGGCAAAGAAACTTTCCTTACAGCTAAAGTTCAGTGTGGGAACTAGTAACATATCATTCTATGTCCACCGTACAGTTTTATTTGTATTTTTTAAACCCTCGGTGTTCTATGCTAATATCAATAATTGATAAGTATGTTTGTTGAAAATAGAGCAGATAAATATTAGGTATTTTAATTTTCAGAAAGTAAATACTGCTTTGCCACTAAACTTTATCCTTGGAGAGTTTTATGTCTTGTAGATTTGGATAGAAATAAGAGCTCATTAACAGAATATTTTTTACCCAAACCATTACAACTTCATCATTTTGAATCATAGCTCATTAAAACAATTATAATCAAATGTTTCATTTCTTTTTTCCCTTGTGAGAAACAGCTGAAAAGGTTATGTTTGTTTTTCTTTATTTAAATCTCTAGGGTGGTATAAACTGGCTAGATAGATTCATGTGCTGTTTTTCACTTATGTTCCAATGTGTCTCTGATGCTAGATTGAGTTATTTCATATTTATTTTAACATTATTTCAACACAATCTCAGAACTTGGTGTTACGAGCATAGTCAAATTAACAAGACATTTAATACCATCCTCTCAAAATTCAAATATTGGCAGATGATTGCTTAATGGAATTCAGTTACATTCTCCTGCAGGTGTATTCTATTTTGGATCTCTCTAAAGTTGTAAGAGGATAAATTCTCGATGGTAAGTTTTAAGTCTTCCTTATACTTTGAGATACAATATAACACACCATGTAACCTGGGCAACCCTGAACAAAAAGGAAAAAAAAAGGCCAACACCCTGACTATAGGTAGCTCAGCTAATCCAGAACTGAATAGAGCCATACATATTCTAAGAGCCACAAGGATCTAACTGAAATATCCCCAGTCTTTCCTTGCATTGTCTTGTTGTGTCTACTTACTCATTCTAAATACATGTGAATTAAGTGTAAGTCTATACTTAAGATTTCATTCAGATTGATCCACCCAGGTCTCTGAATTGATACCTAACAAGAGACTTGTCACTAAAAAGACATTTTTAAGCAGAAGTTTGGCGTCTGACTGCAACTTTTTTTTTTTTTTAATATTTTATTTATTTATTTGAGAGAGAGATCACGACCAGGAGTTGGGGGTAGAGGGAAAAGCAGACTCCCCGCTGAGCAAGGAGCCTGATGCCAGGACTCCAGGATCATGACCTGAGCCGAAGGCAAACGCTTAAACAACTGAGCCATCCAGGCACCCATGACTGGAAGTTCTCAAATGAATGCTATTCCACTGTATCATGCCATATTTACAGGATCATCTCACCTTTTTTAACCATTCCAACAATATGTATAGTTAGGGTTTTAATTAGCAATTAACAAGTGCACAATTACTGACGTAAGTGGACAAAACTCCAGACTTAAAACTAAATACATAACCTGCATAGTGTAGGCAAATCTTCTGTATTCTAAGAGTAAATATTTATCATTAAATTGATACTTACAAAGAAATGATCCTATGTAGAGTACTGTTCAAAGTGTTATGGAGAAGTATAACAGAACAAAGTCATCTTCCTGAAGTTCATGTGCACAAGTGGAAACACATCAAGTTTCTTTAAGAATACTGCATGTACAATTTCACTTCCTTTTCCTCAGTTCTTTCCCAGTGACATAAGTTACAGACAGGTTATTCATACAGGTTATTCATACATGAAAAAAAAACTAAGAAAAGTAAAATTTTCTTCTTATGGAGGCCAAAAAATATTGTTTTCTGACATTTTTTTTCCCTTTAAAGTGTACCCAATCAACTGAATGATTGTGTAGGCAAGTCAAAGTGTATAAAGCAGATTAAATAAATAAGATAAAAATTCCAGGTTACTGTTATATACTGGATCCATCTTCGTTTTGAAGTTTCAAATCATGAATAATCAAAGGTAGGTTATACTGTACCATGATATTTAAGACTTCAACTGAGTTGACTTTGCTTGAATGACATGGATTTCTTACTAATGCACCTATGTTTTAAATGGTCAATAAAAACACTAAATGATTTTCTGTGATATAACCTCAAATTCTCGACAACATCCAAATGGTCCTATCAATGTATTTGCCATGAAGCATAAAATGGTTCCATAAATTTCTTCCTAATGATGATACGATCCAAACGGACAATGGAAGCTAGCTGAGTTTACTTTCCATAAGTCAATTTGTCTGTCATATGCAAGTTATTCAGGTAACCAGTAAGTCCAAAGACCCCATATAAAGACACTAATTCACCTTGGCTTTAAATGCGACAGATTTATCATTAAATCAGTCTTTTCTGTAATCAAGACCACATATAATTGACCATTGATTATTAGATATATATCTATTAATTTTTTAAAAAATGAAATTAATTCATGTGCACCTTCATGCTATAGATAAATGTTCATTGCAAAGTTTACCTAAATCTCAATGGATACTTAGATAAGTTGCCTTAAATGGTATGGGAAAGAAAAAAAATGTACTAAAACATATTGAGAACTGAAAGAAATAGCTTCATCATGTAAATGAAGAAAGTGAGACCCAGAGGGCAAATAACTTGCAAAGGTCAAGCTACAAGCTATAAAGATGGTACTTGAACTCATGTCTTCTGATTTCTAATTTAGCTTTTTTTCATTCAAACCATATGTTCCAGTTAGCATGACTATGTAACAAAGGACCCCAAAACCTAGCAACTTCCTTCCCACCCACTAAGATGGTTATAATAAAAAAGACATACATTAACGACTGTTGGTAAGGATGTAGAGAAATTGGAACCCTCATATATTGCTGATGAAAACGTAAAATGATACAGTCATTTTGGAAAATATGTTGGCAGTGCCTCAAGACACTGAACACCACATGCCATATGACCCAACAATTTGACATTCAAATAGCTAAAAAATTAAAACAACTCAAATGTCCATTAATAAAAAAATACAAATAAAATAAATAAAAAAGTGGTATATCCATACCATGGAATATATACCATGGAATATTATTCAGTCATAAAATGAGTGAAATATTGATATCTGATATAACATGGATGACCCTTAAAAACATTATGCTAAGTTAAAGAAACAAGCCACAAAAAGGCCATATCCTGTATGATTCCACTGGTATAAAATATACAAAATAGGCAAATCCAAAGAAATAGAAAGTAGATTAATATTTCCTAGAGGATAGGGCGAGGAGAAGAATGGGGAGTGACTGCTAATGGATATAGGGTTTCTTTTTCTGATGATGAGATGTTCTTAAATTAGATAGCAGTGATGGTTACACAAACTTGTGACTATACTAAAAACCACTGAACTTTATACTTTGAAATAGTGAACATGATGACATGTGAATTATATCTCAAATAATATAATTAATACAATATAATCAAATATCTCAATGAAAATTAATTTTTAAAAACTTTACTTAAAACTACAATAACACATATTTTCCTCAAGAAACTGCAGGATTGTCAGGGCTTTGTGTGAAGTCAGGCTTGGCTAGTATTGCTAAAAGACTGAGCTCTGGAGTTATCTGGAGGCTCACTCACCCATATGTCTGGTGCCTGGGCTGAGACTTGCAGAGCTGGGGCTGGAACAGTTAGAGATCCTGTCTCTACAGGAACTTTAGGGCAGCCATACTTCCTACATGGCTTCCTCTGTCATACATCCTCAGAGAGAAACATAGAGAAGTCTTTTATGACTTAGCTTCTGAAGTCACACTGCATTACTTTCTCTTGGTGGATGCAGTTGTTATATAGGTTGGCCCTGGCTCAAACGGGGAAGAACATGGAACCTACCTCTCAGTGGCAGAGTATCAATGTTACATTGTAAGAAAAGCACATGGGCTGGGATATATGCTGGTGCAACTCTCTTTGGAAAATGAAATCTGCCATACCATACTTACTAGTCATTACAAGCATTCTAAGTCAAGTATATTAATATGTACATGTCTTCTGGGGAGAATAGAAATAACAAAGGCATGAATTGTACAGAAAAAAATGAAATGAAATGTGGGCCACTTTGAACTAACTTTTTGGTGATGCCAACAAAATAGTTTCTGCTTCCCTCTTTCCGCCCCACACATACACCCTACGCCACTCACTCTGCACTAGTTTCTAAAATTTTCTTGACAAGGGAACAAGTATTTAGTAATTCCTGGCCTCGGTTTCCTTTTGTCTCTTTAATTTAGGTAACTACATTTTAGTGTGTTGGGTTTGAAGCAGTTTTCTTTTACAACCTACAGAAACATAAAGTAATCTTTAGCAAGGTGGAAAATTATCTAAAATACGGAATATGAGGGAAATCTTAGCACTTCCCCTTCCCCAAACCAAAAAAAATAGAATCAATAATAAAAATAGAAACTCATCTTTACTTACCAGCCTGAATTCTGCTTCCCTGCTTCACCCATACATATAATAGTAATAACTTGAAAGCAATGGGAGAATGAAGATAGATAAAGTGATAACATTATTCTAAGTTTTTGCTTATTTGGTATTTTTTTCTCTGGATGTGAGTAATTTAATCTTCCCCAAACTGAAGATATGTTTAAACAAAAATTGTTTTTTTCTACAGTAAGTGATTATTTAACCCTCTACATCACTTAAGATATGAAAGGCTATGCTGTGATAATAAACAAGCTCAAGATCTCAGTGGCTTAATACAATAAAAGTTTATTTTTTCTATTATGCTAAGCCTTCTATAAACCCAGGCAACTCTTGACACAGATATTCTCCAATCAAAAACTTGTAAATCTGGGCTAATCTGATTTTGTGGTTTATCATCTCAATCCCTTAAGATCCCAGGGGTTGCTTCCACAATTCCTCAGACAGAAGAGAGTCTAGAGATGCCAGCAGGACCTTGCACAGCCTCAGACTAGGAGCCTCACACATGACTTTTGTTCATGTTGCACTGGTTAGATTTAGAAACTAGTCCCTCCTAACTGCAAGGTAACTGAAAAGTATGACTTTTTTTAAGGAGAAAAAAGGAGAATCTGATATTAATAAATCATAGTGATGTCCATCACAATTTATTTTGGTTCCTAATTCAACTAGAAAAGGAAACACTTAGGTAAATTCATAGATAGCCTCTCAGCCACCCACACTGGAAAATCAAATGATCTGAATCTAAGATTCACACTCACTACACTGAGTACTGTAGAAATCTCCTTTATGCACACCAAAAAAAGCAAAGAGTGAAAGGGTTATTAGATGTCTTCTACCAGCACAAAGATGGTGTTTGTAATTTGAAATGGCTCTAGAATTTCTGCATAAGAATTTTAAAAATACCAATTTCTTGGAAGAAGGAGCTAGGGCATTTACCTTAAAGGTAAATTTTCATAGCAAGCACATTCTATTTGCCAAATTGTATGCTGATAGAGATTTCTGGGATGCTAAAGTGCTTTCACTGATTGCAGCATGTGTGAGGTTCTGACATCTCTTATTTTAACCTTCCAATTTAATTTATATTAACCTGCAACTATTAATTTTTATTAACCTTCAACATTTTCAACTAAAAATATTTGTCTCATCTATTAATGTTAGATGTCACACAGATTACTAAACATGACCTATGCGCAAAGCGATTACAACTTTTCTTTCCATGGCTCTGTCCGCTAACTCTGTCCATTCTGTCCTCTGAAGTAATCTGTTACAGTTCACTCTTATGACTGATATTCTATAGTATTGTAAATTACAAACCACTTAGGTACAACATAGTTCACATGTCTCCAATATGGCACTCTGTAAAAGATCAGTGGACATGATGATTCTAATTCTGAAATATTTTAGAATTATAAAGTCCACTGAGCTACAATGGAAATAACAATCTCCACTGAATAATAATTTCTAGTATTTATTAAGCACTCACTACAAGCCAGGCACAACTTTAAATACCTATCAAGTACCTACCAGTATACACTTCAGAGTTACTAATCAGCACAATGCTGAGATACATACTAGGATTTTCCAATTTTACAGAAAAAGAGATTGTGTAACTTGCCCCGAGGATATAGTCAGGTAATGGTCAAGTCAAGAGTTCAGATCCAGACACTCTATTTGAGAGACTTTTATCCTCTATCCTATATGCAATGTGATGAAGTGGCAGTTTGCAACCAAAGGAAACATTTTGAAGTGCTGGTTATGCCTTGATTTACCATATCAAACCTCTGGTTTGATTTATTTCCTCTCTCTTCTTCTCTTTTCATCCATCCTAGCTTAATAAATTCTAGAACAATCTACTTTTTCACTTTCATCCATCATATCTTGTTTGGAGCCACCAGGATTTAGAATTGAAAAAAACAGCAAAAGAAACAAGTCATTTACTTAAGGAAGCTTAATGTGTTTCCAGACTCTGATCCCAAACCCCAGTTACTACTCCTATGAAAATGACTCACCAGCAGGAATATAATGCTTTTGATTTGTGAACATATGGAAATGAATTAATACCTTATTGTTCCTTAGCACAAATGTCACCAGGACATGAAGATAGAGCAGAGTAGAGATACTGAGAATAGTGTGTTGGGGGATCAGGAAGGAAAGCTGAATCACCTGAAAGCCTCCCGAAAAGGACAGAATAGGAGCCCTTCAATAAAAACTCTTGTTACATTTTTTCCACTATTCTTCAAGTTTGCAGTATTTCTAGATATTTTAGGAAAAAATTTAGGATAATAGATATTTGAATTTCCTTCTGTCTTTCCTTTCTGATGTCTTCTGATGTCTTCTGATGGATTCCTTAAATCCTAAAGAGTTATCATTAGGCATCCACATATTTAGAGTCAAAGTGCATTGAAAAGGAGACACGAGAGTCTAAATGTAGGAGGAATATAAACACAATACTCAGATTTTCTTCAGAAATTGAAAGTACAAAAACACTGTGCTTTATGGAATTCCTTATTAATTCAATACAGCCAAGTCCGAGCCCACAAAGTGTTGATGTCTAATACTGCAGACATCCTTATGGCCCTAACTCCTTCCAACCTTCTTGTTTATTTATAATTTTCCCCAAAGCCTTCCCGTTTTCTTCCCTCCATTTGTCCAAATTGTACCCCTCACTTAAGACCAGTTTTTCAAAAAAAAAAAAAAAAAAAAAAAAAAAGGGCTCCTGGGTGGCTCAGTGGGTTAAAGCCTCTGCCTTCGGCTCAGGTCATGATCTCAGGGTCCTGGGATCAAGCCCCAAATCGGGCTCTCTGCTCAGCAGGGAGCCTGCTTCCCTCCCTTTCTGCCTGCCTCTCTGCCTCTCTCTCTCTCTATCAAACAAACAAACAAACAAATAAATAAATAAATGAATCTTAAAAAAAAAAAGACCAGTTTTTCTCACCACTTCCTTGATGGAGTTGTCTCCAGATCTTTGAGTTCATACTAGTTTCCCCTTTTTCATAAGAATTCTTGGATGCTTCATTGCCTCTACTTATAACAACAGCTGTTATGTTTACCTGCCATGATAAAATCATAATTTCTTTGTACTGGCACACTTCAGTTGTTCTAGTATCACTCAAAGGATATAATACTGTTTTCCACTAAGTTAGATCTCAACAAGTATGTCTTGAATTTAATTGAATTTTCTTGTTGTTTTGCTAATCTTCCATATTTGGAAGTATTAGAAGGTAGTTGTTGTAATTTTTATGATTACACAGTTTTAGCAAAATTATATGTCATGTACTTGAGTTATACTTTACTCTGGGAAACAAGGATAATACAGTAATAGATTATCAATCTATTTTCTCTAATGGGAAGGCGAGTCTTCATTTAAAAGTAAAACTGACTCGTATGTTACATTTGAATTTCAAAAATAAAATCATTGTACATTTATACTTTTGAAAATCTGGATTCCTTAAAAAGCAAATTGGGATGTCTTCCAGTGAAAACTACTTCAGAAAGCACTACTTAAGAATAGAGTCTGAACTGACCTTAGATTTTTAAAAATACCCAAATTTAAGAAACGGTCACAAAAAATAAGTTATCACAAAACTCTTCTAATTCTATCTTTCTAAGTTATTGTTAATCACACAAATACAAGCACTTATTAAATAAGAACAAAGTTCTGATACATTCAATATGAAGCCTCTGAGCCACTGGACATTGAATTTATTCCAAAAATGAATTAGTTTATCTAGCAATGTCAAGCTGTCAATCAAAATGTCATTTGTCTATCTAAAATTGTCAAATTTGATGAGAAAAACAACTTCTAAAAGAAAGAGAACTAGCAAGAACCATAGGTCAGTGGTAAAATGGACTTTTGACAGTGGAGTTCTTAAGGAATGTTCTATGGATTATTAATGCCTCTCTTTATTTCCTTACCTGAAACTGACATTTAACAATCTTTCTCTGAGCTCTGAGCTCAGGATTTCTTGGGCTTAGATTTTGGTTTTATCTTAGGAAAGTTTTATTTGGAGAAATGTGGCAATTGTGGCAAACCATTCCCATCACTATATCCTAAATTGAAGTGGAATCTAGAACTATCGCTGGTTGCTCTGCTCTTTGTCAAAAAACTACTATCACATTTCCTTTTCCAGCTATGATATAATAATAACCAGTCATATTCTTTTGTGTCAACTCAAGTTCTACTGTTTTTTGAAACAACATAAGCAATCTATTTTAAAATATATGTACGTATATGCCACTCCGAATTTGTAATGAAGGGTGTTAGGTCTATTGTTATTGAGATTTAACTGAACAAATCATTTTCATGGGCGAAAAGAACCTCCAAAGTGTGCATAAAATTAAGAGTATGCATGGCTTCTATTATTTTTATGTTAGAGCTAATTAATGCCAGCATGAGCTATTAGCAAAAAGTAATAGTATCCTGCCTATCATATACATTTCTCAAGATACCCTGATTCTAATATTAACCACTGATAATCTGTCCCCACTTGATATGCATTTGCTCCAAAATTGAAAGAGATTACAAGGGTCTAAAAAACTAAGAAAGCTGACAAACGAATAAAAATGGTCATGTTCCTTCATCTTCCCCCATATCACATTAGATAATATTTTTGCCTTTTATGTAAAAGCTTTAATATAATGCATTGTATAACCAACCTTTAAAAAAAACAAAAAAACTTTTTTTTTTTTTTGGCTTCAGCTGCGTTTATCAATGAACAATGCATCATCCAAATACATTTTAGAAATTAGACCTTGTATTCCATTACACGTTTAGACATTTATAGCTGGATGATAAACCTGTGTGCACCTCTGGGGGTTGGACTTCTAAATCAGAGCTCAATATAAAAATACTATACTCCTGTTTGAAGCCATTGAGGTTCTATATCTTGTTCTTTTGGCTTTTCTAAAAAAATATGAACTCATATGAAGGAAAAAGAAACCTTTTTTCTTAGAGGTGACAGATATGTTTATTATTCAGAGATACGTTGGTAAAAACAGAGTAACATATTAATGAAACAATCAATTATACTCAGTAGCTATATCGAGATGTAGGGAATTCTAATTTAAGATGCGTATTTCATCATATAAAAATGAGCACTTTTTTATTATTACTTTTAACTTAACCACAGATGCAACTTTTCTATCACTGGTTCCTAAGCAAACAAAATGATACCAACTCTGTGGTATCTATCTGTGTCAAAAAGATACAAATATTTGATTTGATGTAAAATGTACTCTTTCCTTTATTAAAGGATACTGATTACATGGGTCTCCTTCTAGAACTCTAGATGATTTACTAAACTCTCCATTAATAAAAGATTCAGAAAAGTAGTTTCTCCCACAGGTAGAACTCTTATCATCATGAACCCTACAATTTCCTTTTAATTACTTTGAGAAAATGTGTTTGAATAAAATTGTAGGGAAATAATCTACATATCTATCTTTCTGTAGCTATAAACTTACCAGGGTTGGACTTTTCAAACCCTGCCCATTCCAAAGGAAAAACTGTCTTAAGACTGGCCCTTGGCCTGGCTCCTGGGAGATGACCCCTGAACCCTGGGAATATTCTGCCTGATAAGAATGGTTTTTAACGACTGAAGCCTTGGGCTACTCTTATTTCAGTTTGATCTGGAGTGGCTCTAAAGTCTGACTAGCTGAAGTCAGTCATGAGGACGCCTACATGACATATGCCTAATAGAAACCCTGGTCACCAAGGTTTGAGTGAGCTTCCCTGGCTGACAACACTTCACATATTTTGTTACACATTATTTGTTACACAATCATACACATCATTGTTACATATATTTTGTTACACACCATTAAGTACATTCCTATCCAAATCCACTGGAAGGAAACCCCAGAAGCTTGCCAGTCCCTGGACTTTGCCCCACAAGCTTTTTTCACTTTGCTGATTTTAATCTATATCCCTTCACTGTAATAAACCATCACTCTGAATATAACAGCTTTTCTGAGCCCTGTGTGTCCTTCAATCCTCGAGCCTGTGGATGATCCTGGGGACTCTCAACATAAAAGCCACTGCCAGTTTTCGAAAGAAATGTATTGATTTCTGTCAGGTCCCCATTAATCTATACTGGAATTCCTAATCAGAATTTGGAGAGCCACCCAGCCATTTTGCAGGCTTTTTTGATTGCTCTCCAAGCCTGCTTCCATGGCCATATTATTCCCCTCTCTGCCATATTTCACACTTTTTGGTATGTCTGCATTCCCAAACTTGCTGGATTCCTAAACTTTCTGGTTGGATAACAAATTGTCTATCATCAAAAATAATGGGAATAAATTTGTGTCGTCAGCAGTGATTCGCTTGTAATTACAAGTAAGATCATATAAATTTACAGAGAATAAGGTTCAGGATTTTCAAGATATTTAAATCCTATCAAAAATCTTCACTATGACCAGAATTAAAGAATTTGCCCCTTATCATTGACTTTAAAAGATTCTTCTCTCTCTCTAAAGTTGAGAGTCAGGCATCATTTCATCATGTCATTTAGGCAATATGAAGATTTTTTTTTCTGAATGACTTTATGTCAACTGGATACATGCTCCTTAGATAACCCATTTGTTCTTTTAATTTTATATAAAATGGTAGGCATTCATACATTACTTTATTTAGATTCTATTAATCTTTCACACTAAAAACTAACCCCAAGTCTCAATGAAAATACATCAGTATTTACATTTTATTCTAATTAAATGACATTTTAAAAATCATAGGTATGTGGTTTTCAGTGATTCTTCATAATATCAATTTCTATTTTTACTGAGTTGCTGATGTTGGGTTTGTTGATCTTTCTAAACTGATTAATGAATTACAAGCTCTCTCCGAAGACCCTAAAAGTATTTGTCAGACTGAACTAAGACTGAGGACCAGTAAAATGTATTTGAAACTGAGTATTACATACAACATCATAATTTTTTAAAGCCTGTGTCTAAGTTTTTAAGTACAAGCAAACCAACAGAAAAGTAAAATATTCCCCTCTCTGCTAAAATTAAACAGCCTGGGGGTTGTTTTTAGATATTAATAAAATAAATAAAAGAAATAATAATTATTGAATAGTATGGGTACATATGAACAACTTCCCTTCATCAGTTCTGTCCTTCGTACATTTGTATAAAGTAAAGCCTGTAGCTATAAAGGGACAAATGATGATTATATCTGTAAGATTCTGGAAAATGGTGAGGGTGTTTCCATTTGTATAGAGAAAGAGAAAAGTCTCACAATTCAGGGACAGGAAGCTATGATTTACATAATGAACATGGCACAGAGACCTATAAAGAAGCAAGACTTAGATGGCAGGAAAATCACACTGGCTTAATTCCAAGACACCAGGCACATCCCTGGAAAATTCTGATGTGCCGGAATATAACAGTATGTACTTTTCCCAGAGCCAGAATCAGTGCAATATTTGGCTTTCCTATTTATACTTGGAACATGGGATTCTTTTTCTCAGAGCCTGTCAGGGTTCCGTTTATGTTTAGCACCTGCATGCAGCCCAGGGGCTCTAAGAGGGACTTTTTACATGTAGGTATGACTTTCTTAACATACAGTCATTTTCCAACTTAAAGGTATTCATTTTGATAATCTCCACACCCTAATATCTGATAATTATGAAGATGAAAGTGTTATACTTACATAATTGGAATAATCCCCTTTAAATGAGTTTCTACAAATTTTCACCATTATAGAGAGAAACTGCTCCGCAATGTCAAATATAATGATAAACGTTTATCAGTTATAAAAGCCAGGCCCCTAGTATCACCAGGGTTAAGAAGTCAACCTCTGAAGTGTAAATTCCAGCTCTACCATTTACTAGCTCTGTGACATGTAGTAACTAAAATAACTCTTTAAACACCAGCAAATAGGGATAATAATCTGTAAACGGGGGTAATAAATTTAGCTAACATAAAACTCAGGTGAAACTGAAACTACGAATGAATATAAAACACTTTCTCACGGTGCTTGGCTCAGAGCAAGTGTACAATTAAAGCTATGCCGTGGGATAGAGGCCATGAGCATGAGAAGGTCCACACCCTTCCTTCTCCCTCTTCACCAGTCATGTGGGAAACTGCGTAAGAAAAGAGAACTAAGTACATGCAAATTCTCAAAAGAGAACCATGGGACAAACAAACAACTTTTCTCCCAGAACCTCCACTCTTTGAGAGAAGACGGGTTCCAGCGAGCAAAATAGCAGGGACGGGGAGACACAGATGAGGGCGCCATATGGGATAAAACTGTAAGAAGTTTCCAAGAATTGGGAATGTTAGGAGATAGGAAAGGACAGGAGACAAGTAAGCGTTAGTGTTGACAAAATCATCAGATGCTTATTAACTGAAAGAAGTATGATGAAAGATTGAAATTTTTTGCCTGAAGCTTATTTTTTTTAAATGCAACACATTCCAGAAATGGGTTTCTGGGGTCACAGATTACAGAGGTGTTAAGAGCTGAACTATATCCTTCCAAATTCCTATGTTGTAGCCCTAACTTCCAGTACTCAGGATGTGGCTGTATTTGGGTCACAGGGTCTTTAAAGAGGTGACTAAGTTAAAATGAACCCCTTATGGTAGGTGGTCCCTAATCCAATCTGATGGGTGTCCTTATAAGAAGAGGAAATTTGAACACATAGAACATACCAGAGACATGTGAACAAAGGAAAGACCATGTGAGGACACAGCAATAAGGCGGCCATCTGCAAGCCAAAGAGAAAGGCCTCAGAGGAAACCAAACCTGCAGACAGCTCTGATCTTGAACTTCTACCCTCCAGAACTGTAAGAAAATTTATTTCTGTTGTTTAAGTCACCCAGTCTGTGGTATTTTATGGCAGCCCAAGTAAACTGATACAAGAGGTAAATATTTATACTAACTAAAGTGGTGGGAGAAGGGGTTTGCCTGAAATCAGACTGATTTGACTTCTCAGTTCAAATTTTGGTTCCATTACTTTCTGTTTATACGACTATAAGCAAGTTATTTACTCCCTCTACCTCAGTTTCTTCATTTAAAAAAGGGGGGATACCTTATAATGGTGTCTACTTCATTTGGTTGTTATCAGACTTAAAGGAGCTGAAATGATTAATACCTAAAACAGTGACTGGCATATATTATTGATCAATGATCTTAACTATTTTAATTAGTTATTATAATTCTTTCCAAGGTTCTCAATCCTTCTGACCTTCAGCATTTTCAAAGGCTATGGCAACATTGTGGAGAAAGTCTCTTGGTCAGTAGAAGCAATTTTGGCTGTGGAGTCTTCTAGGGACAGCTTACCCCAAGTCACATATCTTCTTTCACTGGGGTTACAATGAGAAAGGGTCTTCTCATTTTATAACGCCCAAAGGTTGCAACTGATTGTAGGAAATGTATCCAGTAAAGAAATTTGGATATAAATCAAGTTAAAGAGGCAAGAGAGAACACTGGTCTTTAGATTTCTAAATTTTGACATTCTGAAATTTGTTTGTTGTATTCGTTTTTTGTTTTTTTTGTTTGTGTTGTATTTTTAATAATGAGTCTTTACTTTTCTATTGGTTTGCAGTTTCAGATACTATTTTACGTACTTTACATATGTCAACTCATTTAATCCTCCTTATAAACATGTGATAGATAGAATTTATAAATGAAGAGACAGAGGGAAGTTCAATAATATGCTCAAGATTAAGGAGCTAGCAAGTAGCAATCAGGATTTGAATCTTGGTGATCTATGGCCAGAGTCCATCCTCTTATTCATTCTATATACTACCTCAAAAGTTTATTAGGCAGATAATAGGGGTTTTTTTCTTAAATAGATTTAACCCAAAATGTTCATTCCCAGGATGCTACAGTGTTGTCATTTATTAGGGAAAAAATGGCGTGATTCATTCATTTGAGCATTAAACAAATAGAGATGCATAATATCATAGTGTTAAAAGCAAGATTTCTGGCCTTAGACTTATATTCCAGATCTATATAAACTTAGGGCAATTTATATATGCTCATATATCTGAAATTGCTGAAGGTTATTTTCAAGATATCATGAGCAAAGGTGACTTACAGGAAAATCATATCATATACCAAGAACATTACTGTGCAGTTTTCCTAAAGCATTTATGGTAAATTGAAGTAGAAATAACTCTAGAAAGGTAGGTTTGGGGTCAGCTTGTAAAGACCCTTAATTGAGTTCCAAGAATGATTTTCAAAATGAGACTCATTATTGGTTCTTGAACAGGAAGTTAAATTAATCAGTTCTAGACGGGATGTGCAGAAGAAATCGAAACTGGGGTTGTGAACAGAAACACCATCACCGCATTTGCAGGTGTTAGACAGTAAAGACATGAACTTGGTTTGTGACAGCAGCCTTACAAAAATAGAAAGCAATGAGAAGTGTTGCAAAAGAAAAGTCAGATCTGGCCACTCATTAGATGGAGGTAGAAAAGAAAAACAAAGTAAGATTCAAAGAAGATCGAGACTCCTTGATTCTGAGTTCATTGGCTCATTCAAGTGCTATCAAGATAAAGTGGTAGAAGATGATCCTGGTTTAAAAAAAAAAAAAGATTAAAAGTTTGATTTTAGAAAATAAAACTGAAGTCTGTTTTCCATCCATATAAATACACCTGTGCTATTTCTACCTTAAGAAAGTAAAGTTCTAATGATCTAAAATAACAGAGACCCAGGAGAAACACCTGTGAATTAAAGATACATAAATTCAACATTATTTGATCTTCAGTGAGTGAGACAAACACATAGAGATTCTTCCTTAGGCAAACCATTTGCTATTGACATAAATGACTATTTGACAAGGGATTAGAAAAAAAGAGTTGCAAGAAAAAAAATAAAATGTAAACAGAGCTTTATCCTCTTCCTTTCTGCTTTTTTTTAGGTGCCTTACAAATTGTGAGCTAACTCTGTTTTCGGAGTTTTATAAACAGTTGCTTGATATTAGCTGTTTCTAGAGGCAGACTGCACTAGCACCAAATTTTCAACCTTCATATTTGTACAGACAATGTAATTTAGGTGACTTGGGAATCACTCTTCAAATTAGAACTAGTTTTAAAATACCAGCATCAAGTTAATGAGATTTTACTGAATTTTTAGGAATTTCAGAAACATGGAGGTTTTTACAGAGGCATGGAAAAGTATTTGCAAAACCTTCAGCAAAATCTCCAGAGTTATGTTGTTGTGTTTTGTTTTGTTTTTAATAAGTCATTATGCTTCTACAAAAGCCAGCATATTCTCTGGAGTTTTAACAGATGACATTCTTCACTTTGCCAGCAAAGTACTCCAGGACGTACAACAGACCAATGAATTACTCCAGCAGAGCAATAAATGGGGGCCTGAAAAGGTTAATGCCCTTCTTTAAATGACAAATTTTTATAAAGTGGCTTATTTTAAAAGATAGATGTCAACCCAGAGTACTATACACATTAGATTCCTTAATGACAGATATTACTTAACAATATAAAAGTAACAAAGAAAAGTAAACACACCTTGGGAAATAATTTGTTTTTGTTTTTCTGACTTCTTAGGAAAATAAAAGTCTGATAAAATCATTAAAACTTTTCACCTACCCCCTAATATATAATTAAATGCAGAGGAATGTTGGTAGTTTCTGTGTTTTGGTATTTAAGTTTAGCCAAGTACACAGAGCAAAGATTAATTTACTTGCTTTTAGTTGCTCCAATATTATAAACAAGTGGGCATATATATATATATGAAATATATACAAACATACACGTTTATATATATATAGATATGCATATATATACATATCTAGTTGTTTGTTATTTTATTATTGTACTGCATATATATATATATATTTCCATATGAAACTCTGTTAATACATTTCTTTTAAATACAGAACTTGGTGTTTTCAGGGAAAATGCTGTATGAGCTTGGAGGTCAGCAGATCTGGAGTCAAGAAGTGGCTCTACTGCTTTCTAGTTTTGTAACTTTGGGCAAGTTACTTAGTCTCTCCGAACCTCATTTACATCATCCGTAAAGTAAACATAATAGTAAGGTTGCTAGGGATACTAAATGATTATGAAATCTCTTATCATAATGCCTGGACATTGTGGCTTTGATAATAGCAACTTTATTGTTCATTTTACTCTTTTCATCAAATTGTAAGTATCTCGAAGGCACTTGTATACCAAACTATATTTCTGTAATTCTACATATCATCTAACACTGCATCTACCACTCCCAGCCTTCGATGACTGCTTTTCAAAGATAACCTCTTCTTTATCCTCTGTATGAGGTACTAACATATTCTACCATCGCCTGGATTTGGATGTCTATAAAACTTATAAGGAAAGTCAGCCTAAAGCAGAGCTGTCACCAAAACTTACTTGGAAATTTGAGGACAGAAACACTGAGGCAGAAACAGAACAAATGTTTTGCCCAAATAAAAAGAAAACTTCTCAAGTTAGAGTTTCCATCCCTGTAAGGTCCTTACATACAAAAACCATACTACTGGGAACATGTATGACCAGGGTTAGCACTTTCATTCATCCAATAAAATAGCACTGTACTTCCATTTGTCTTGGACAGGCAGTTGTCGACCCATCTTCAGTGTTCTTCTTTCCACTGGTAATGGAAAGAATTTGTCTTTCTGAGTTGGAAAGATAAGACATACACACGAGCTGGTTTATAAGTTCTCTTGGAGGTAAGACTGAATATCTTTGATATGACCTTAATCCATTTAGAGGCTAATGCTCTGGAAGACCTTGCTTTGTTGCCTGCCTTCTCTTCTGCTTAGCATACCTTCACTTCTCCCTTCACAGTCACTCTTAGTCATCTTTCAAAACCAATTTCACAGTAACTTCCACAGGAAAATACTTTTGACATCCCGAAACTGAATCAAATTCCATTCATTTGACCATGAATTCAATAAATATATGAGCACCTACTATGTGCCAAGTATGTCTTACACATGGAAGTACACCAGTGATCACATTAACTAAAATCTCTCCTGGAGCATACCTCCTAATGAATGGAGAACGAGAAGAGATAAAACACCTAACAAACCACAGGGAATAATAAGACATGTAAGTGAAAAGAAAACATAGGATAGTAAAAAAAAAGAAGCAGGCTGGGGGAGGTAGGACATCCCAACCAGTAGAGTAACTGCTGTTAAATAGGAAGGTCAGGGAAAGCCTTAATGATTCAAAGGCAGGTAAGCAGTAATTCCCAGGAAGTGAGGGAACAAATCTCTGTATATTCAGAGGAAGAATGCTCCAGATTGAAAGAACTGCAAGTCAGAAAGCCTGAGGTGGGAACATGCTCAGAATGTGTTAACAGGAAGGATGCCTTCGTGCCTGGAGCTCTGTGAATGGGGCAATGTGGTGATGACAGACAGGCAAACACGTGAGGCCTTTCACCTAATAGACCTTGAGAACTCCGGCATTTACTCGGAGTGAGTTGAGAAGCCACTGAGGGGTCTGAGCTGAAGAGTGCCATGATGTGACTTATATTTAAGTGAATTACTCTGATTCCTGTCTCAAGAATGGACTATAGTGGGACCAGGGAAGAAGCTGGCAGATCATTTAAAATTTTACATGGTTCAGAGGAAAGATAATAGGGGTTCCCTGTGTGTTCCTTTTGCAAGCTGGCCACAAATCCAGCCTATCATTATCCTACTCTTCTGCTTTTGTCTTGATAAAACTGTGACATCCCTAAAAGGAGAAACAGGTCTCTTATCTCTGTGTCATCAACATTTTATCAAAAACTTGGCATATTACAGTGCTTGGTAAATGTTTACTGAATGAAAAAATCTATTAACATAGACTTTCAAAGAAATTCAGACCCTGAAGAGATCCAAACATCACGGCTTTTTAAATGGAAATATTTATGTAAAAAATAATTTGGGCTGATTCACTGGAGAAGAAAAGTGTTATTATTATTCTATATTTTTTGAGATATTGCTCTCCAATTCTATGCAGTAAAAATGGAAAGGAATAAAATTAGGGCTGTGAGCCAATTCCAGAAATGGCAATAAAGTAATAAAGGTAATGGATTTTGATCAGTACATAAAATGAAAATCATAAATAATGTGCATGAAAAATGTAAAGTGACATTAATAAATAAACATCTGTTTAATATTATTAAGGTCAGTGGAGAAAAAACTAATTGTAGTAAATATTTTAATTAGTGTTTTGGCAAAAAGCATTTGAAATATGAATGATAATAAGGCAAATTTTATGAATAAAGGCAGGTTTTAATATTCCAGACCACAGTGAATCCCAAAAAAAGCACTTGTCTATGTATTAGTTTGCTATTGATGCTGTGACAAATCCCCATGAACTTAGTGAGTTAAAACAACGGGATTCTGACACAGGTCTCACTGAGCTAAAAATCAAGGTGTTGCCAAAGGCTGCACTCCTTTCTGGAGGCTCTAGGAGAAAATATGTCTCCTTGACTTTTTCAGCTTCTAGAGAATGCCTTAAGTTATGATACATCTATATGATGAAATCCCATAGAGTCATTAAAATTAGGTTTCTGGAATTTTTAGTTAAATGACAAAATATTAAAAGTGACAGGTGTTAAAACCACATTATATATGCAATATAATTTCAACTATACAAAAATACATACGCATGGACAAATAACTGAAAACAGGTATTATATGACTGCTTCTAAATTTTGTAATTATGAGTAATATGTTTCTTCTTTATGCTCTTTTTCCTAATTTTTAAATGAACTTGTATAACTTTCACTTTTAAACTAGCATATTTTTTAAAAACAGCATTATGCATTTAAATTAGTAGCCCATGTTTTCATATAAATATTTCATTGTCTCCTTCTGATACTTTCTTCTTCTCCTTTTCCTCCAATCAAGCATGGAACTAAGACTTTGTTTTATTTTAAATAAAAAGGGGCAAAAGTCGCATTGTGCTCTTCCCTTTTATTCATAACCTAAATTCTTCAAAGTGTTATATCCAATGGCATTTGGATTTTCCTGATTTAAGTTTCAAATCAAAGAGATTCTATTTCTATGAATTCTCCTATCTTATTCTCTAGCTAGACAGTAGGTAACCTTTCCAGAAAAGACAGGATTTTTAATTTTAACTCTGCAAGGCATTCTCCTAACTTTCAGATCTGTTGAAATCTTATACCATCCTATGATTTTCTGGCACATACAAAATTGAAAGGAGGTGCAAAACTATGAAGACAGTAAAAAGATCAGTAGGTGTGAGGTGGAGGGGTGGGAGGATGGAAGTGGGATGAATAGACAAAACACTGCGACTTTTAGGGAAGTGAAAATATTCTGTATAATATTAGAACGGTGGATATCTGTCATTGTACATCTGCCCAAACTCATAGAATGTACAACACCAAGTGAACCATAATGTAAACTAAGAACTTTAAGTGATAATGATGTGTCATCATAAGTTCATCAATTGTAACAAATGTACCACTCTGGTAGGGAATGTTGATAATAGAGGAGGCTCTGAATGTATGGGGACAGGGGTACATGGGAAATCTATATAGCTTTCTCTCAATTTTAATGTGAACCTATAACAGCTCTAAAAATATAAAATATTTTAAAATATGAAATATTTTAAAATAATTGAAAGGACAGGTAAATTTTAAAAAAGGAAATATAAGTAAATGCACGCCTCCTCGTCCATTTAAAATAACAGTAAAATACCAAAAAAAAAAAAAAAAAAACAGTAAAATAACAAAGCTTTGTCTTTCACCTGCCAAATTTAACTACTAAAAATAAAAGGCCAAAAAAATCATTTCAGCTACTTCGGTTTCACACATGTTACACATATGTACGTTTGTGCCTATACATACATTCCTTCAAACAGGAAATAAATAGCCCATTGTTAGAGAAATCAGCCAGGAACCAAACACATTCTCCTCTCCCACTTGCCTTTTGATATTCACTCTTCTCCCACTTTGAAAAGAAAAAGCATATTTGTTTTTATTCATCTAGAACCTCACAATGGTGCGCTGCGCTGAGTTATACATTTCCCTGGCATCCATCAAAGGAACAATTTGAAACATTGATATCTGTGAAGATTTCTTAAATCAAGGCACAATATATACAAGCCATAGCTTTGTGTCCGTCCTTAAAGTATACCTATATCCATTAAGGGCTAAAAGTGAAATTAAAGACAGGGTAATCTGGCCCACATCAGAATCATTTGAATTTAAATTCTGAGTAGGGTAGCCTGAGTGAAGACAATTTTTGTTGCCTACTCCATCTTGTCCCTTCACTGCCTATTGACACTACCCCTGAGGGAGAGCCCTGTGGGCACACAGGCACAAAATATTAAAGGTGCAGCCACCTTACTAGCAAATTCATGTTAAGACTCAATCCCTGCTTTACTCATCAGAATCACTTCTGGAAATCAAAAGTGATGCGGTTATCATGAGAAAAATATCAGTGTTTTGTAAATTTAAAAATGAAGTTAGACATTCTGTGGCACCCTGCCTTGGCTAATTTGACAATGAAACTGAACTTTCCAATTAGGTTTAAGATGGACATTTTCCATGAGCTGAAAGAGTTAATTCTACAGCTAAAGTTTTGATAGAAATAAATATAAAATATAAGAAAAAAGTGCTTTATCAAAAATGTATGTTGGCATAAATGTATTAAAATAAATGATATTTTTATTTCACCAACATTTTCTGAGTATATTGAGTTAAGCAAGGTGCCTTTATGTGAAAAAGTAATAGGAATGACTGTTACTTGAAAAGGCTTGGGAAAGCCTTTATGTTGTTGACAAAGTACATGACTAATAACTGGATAATAAATTCCTTTGCAAGAGAAATGACTTCTAATTCTTTGCTTACAAGGAAATTGAAGGAGATCCTTATCAAGTTGACAACTGAAATATAATTTTAATAATATATCCCTATATGAATTTTGACATAAGACTGATAAAGAACTTAAAATAGTGACAACACCATAAAAATTTTTCCACCTACTTATTAGGTGAAAATATTTATCAATGTTTTCAACTACAAAAACAAAATATAGGAATAGAAGGGGGTACAAAACTTGCCTCATTCTAGTAATATGTAATATGGAATCCATGAAGGTATAATACCTTTCATACAAAAAAAAGAATTTTGTTACACAGCAAAAACTGATAGACTGAGTAAAATTCCTTTCACAGAAATTATGGTAAGGGTCAATACATTTTACCACCCATTCCACTGGTGCAGAAGAAACTTCCTGTAAATGTCATCCAGTGTAAATTTGTCCTTTCCACTTTCCTCAGTTTCTTCACTGACAAAATCAGAAGTTGTGTTTTCTCCTCATTTAAATGACTTAAGCTTCCCTCCTTTGACAGTGTCTAGAAGTAGATGTTGCTTTAAAAGCCTCTTTGATGCATTTTTTTTTTTACTTTCTATTGAGATATAACATAAAGCGCATAAATCTTAAATGTACAGCCCAATTAAATTTTGAAAAGCATATGTCTATGGAACCTCTATCCAGATCAAAATGTAAAATACTATTTAACACCACAGAAGCCTCTTCTTGCATCTTCCCAGTCATTGCCACTCCCCCTCATACACCAAAGTGTAAGCAATGTTCTGACTTCTATTATATAAGTTCTGCCTGCTTTTTGAACTTCATAAAACAGAATCATACAATATATACTCCTTTATGTCTGGAAATTGAAAAAAAAAAATTAGTCACAGGATGACTCTGCCCTTGGTATTCCAGAACTAGGTAACTCTCCAATCTGAACTACATTCCACAAGTTATTGGATTTTCTAACCCTTAATCCTGATATCCTACTAACTGCATTCCTTACATCTACCTGTAAACCTTAATCTAGCATTTTTAATGCTTAGATCACCATCCATCATCTTTTCTTTCTCTCTTGTTTCTGTATGTCATATCTGGAACCCTGTACAGTCCTCAGGTTAATAGTAGCTTCATCCATATGTGTCTGTTTGTTTGTTTGTATTTTGATTTTGGAATCTTTTCTTGGTGCTTTAAATCCACATGCACTTCCCCAAATCAACAAATAGACCTCTGGTCTTGCTCTTGAGTTTGGACCCCTGGTTTTCGCTCAATTCTGAACCACTTGCACTCTCTAGATTCAAGGCTTCCTCAGTCTAGTCCATCTTACAGTACAGAAGTGCCAGTCACAACAAAAGAAAAAAGGAAAGGAATTATTTAATAAAAGCATGCAATGGACACAACCTATTCTTTTCAAATTAGGATATCAACTTTTAAATTGTTGCATCTCTTATCCACATGTATTTCATAAATTTCCCTTATGCTTTTGTACTACACTGAGTCATAAACTAGAATAGTTTTCTCAAAATCTAGCCTATCTGCATCAGAATATCCTAAGGGTACTTAGGGTACTAAGATTCTTAGACCTGGCTGCAACCTACTGAATCAGAACCTACCTTTGGACTGGGGCGCCTGAGTGGCTCAGTCGGTTAAGTGACTGCCTTCCGCTCAGGTCATGATCCCAGGGTCCTGGGATAAAGCCCCACATTAGGCTCCCAGCTCAGCGGGGGACTTGCTTCTCCCTCTCCCTCTGCTGCTCCCCCTGCCTGTGCTCTCCCTTGCTCTCTGTCAAATAAAATCTTAAAAAAAAAAAAAAAAAAAAAAAATGCTCTCTCTGTCAAATAAAATTAAAAAAAAAAAAAAAAAAAAAAAAAAAAGAACCTTTGGACCTGAAGTTCACATATCAGATTTTTTCCTAAGAAGCTCCAAAGATGATTTCAAAAGGTGGTCCAAAGAATCCAAAGTCTTAAAACACCTGAAATGGAACAATTCCATGAACAGAGTGACCACCAACCTATTTAAGGACTTTTTACCTACTCTTTGATAGGCACTATGGAAGAAATTCAAAGAAACTCTCCTAAAGAGGCAGGGACTCCTCTGATATCATGTATGAGCCCAGAAGAGCTTCCTTAAGAGATGAGAGATCACATGTGGAGAGAATCCAGCTTTCCCTTCTAAAGTAACTATGTGACTGAGGCCATCCTAGACCATCTAATCCAAGCCCAACCCATCTCAGATAAGAAAAACTGCCCTACTACTACACAGAATTATGGAAAAAATTTTGAAGTGTAATGTTTTAAGCAACTAAATTTTGAAATGGTTTGTTATATAGCAAACCCTGATAGACCCAGTAAAATTTCTTTCACAGAAACTTGGTGGTAAGGATCAATATATTTTACCAACCATCCTCTCAGTACAGAAGAACCTTCCTGTATATTCCATCTGGTATGAATTTGTCTTTTCCACTTTGCTCAGTTTCTTCTACTCATTCACAAAAGTCTTGCCACTTGTTTTCTCCTTAAGAGGTTCTAACCATCTATTAAATTTTGTTTACTACATTTTAATTGCACTAACCCTTCATTCACCATCAACTATACGTAATTTTTATAACAGGGTCAAAACATCCAATGAAGTTCTTTTTACAAGAGCACAAAAATTGAGAACTGCCTAAATCACCAACATTAGGAGGATAGCTAAATAAATGATGAGATTTGATGGGAAAATATTCAGCTACTGAAAATCATGTTTTTTGAAGAATATTAGGTGGCAAGGAAAATGCTTACAATGTAACTAGAAGTGAAAAGAGCAGGATTAAAAACTACACATGTAGCTTTTCATATATCCATATACAAAAGTGAAGCACATGCACTGGAATTTTAACGTGGTTATCTCTAGATAATTTAAATAAAATAAATGACTGTCTTCTATACTGTTTTTCTTTATCCATCTTATAAATGAGCATTTATTACTTTCACATTAAAAAGAAGCACATGTTAAAAATACATAAATGCATAAATATACATAAATATACATAAATAAAATACAGAAAAATACATAAATAAATGGTATGCCTGCTTTCTGCCACAGTTCTCCAAATTAATCTGTAAAATATCTTTCCAAATCACATGAATAAAAATAAAAAATAATAAGAAAATGTTATTTTTGGTCACTAAAGCTTACATTTTCTCCAAATTGAATCTAATATAGATACTAGAGTAGGCAAAAAATTTAAAACCAAAAAAATATAGAAGAGAGATCTTGCTACAGCCCCAACCACTCAGGCACATTCACTGTTTTTACATTAGTTACACTGTTTTTCTTGCACAAAATGCAATTTTTCTATTTGATATGAAATAACTTATTAAATTTACTAGAGTTGGGATAACTAACTTAAGTATCTGTGTAAAGCAATACTTTGACTATATATACTGCTAGAGCAGAGGTACAAATATTTACTCTAAGTAATAAGTTTGTTTTTCATAGGAGTATAAGATTAACAATTGTGAAACTGCCTTATGTATCATCTAGGATTTGGAAGATAATTAAATATGTTGTGGTATGAGAGACAGCTATCTCATTGTCAGAGTAAAGATTAATAAACAGGATAAAAGAGAAGGCTAGAATGGATTGGGCAGTTTAGATTAGAATTGGATTAATTAGTATAAACTCTGTTGTTGCTGTTGTTTTTAATACAGATAGATCTAGAAATAGATATGTGTATGATGTATGCACGCATGTGTATGTGCGTGGGTATATATATATTTTTTCATATATTTATGTTCACATGCATGTGTATGTGTATATGTGTGTGTGTCTTTTCTAGTTCTGTCCACTAAGAGTGTCTAGAAGAGGGGCACCTAGGTGGCTCCATCAGTTAATCATCTGTCTTCAGCTCAGGTCATGGTCTTAGGGTCCTGGGATGGAGCCCTGCATCTGGCTCCCTGCTCAGCAGGGAATCTGCTTCTCCTTCTCCCTCTGCCCCTCCCCCACCCTCCTCACTTGTGCTCTCTGCTCTGTCTCTTGCTCTCTCTCAAATAAATAAAATCTTCAAAAAAAAAAAGAGTGTCTAGAAGAATGATTACCCAATAGTAATGAACATGCCTAACACCACATTTTTTCCCCCAAACACCGTTTTCCAAAAAACATAACCCGGGCTGGGCTAGGCGAAATGGTATCAGAAGTTAAAGAGGGTCTTCTGACATGATGCACTGAGAAGGATGCAAAATCACTTCTCCACTATTTTGACAAAAATGCATTATATCAGCTTTAGCATGAGATAACATCAGACTATCAAACTCAATTTGAAGTAGATTTATTCTACCAAATACTGGCTAGCATTCTTTCAAGACATCAAGATCATAAATGGAAAAGTATGACTGAGAAAATGGCCCAATTAGAATTGACCAAGGAGCCATGTCAGGGTTAGTTCTCAGACTTTGACCTTTGTATTACAGTTATGTGAGATGTTATTGTATAGTTAAGACAAGTGAAGGAACTCTTTATACACTTTTCCAAGAGTTTTGTAAGTCAGGAAATACTTGAAAATTAAAAGTTTTTAAAAAAGGATTTAATGTAGGAAAGGAATTTTTTTTATTTTGATATGACTCAAATTCCCTTTCAAAAGTTATTCCTAATTCTCTATGTAATAGCCATCTTATCTTTTTTAAAGACTTTCCTTATTGTAACATTAATGCCCCTATTGGCAGCAAGAAGAATCAAGAATTAAATGTTCTGCAGTAACATTTCACCCTTTCTTTTTCCAATAACTTTCTTCTCTCCTTTTAAACTTGAATCGTGTTATTCTCCCATTAAACCTGTAGGAGAAAGAAGTCCTTATTTATTTGTCTAAAATTTTATGTATTGTACAGCTTTTTATAAACTTCCAAATCACTGAAATACTATAACAATGCAATTCTGGACACTATGGTTAAATAATTGCTACTGTCTTGATAGTTACTCAGAACAATGTAGTTAAAGTATTATTCTAAATTTCATAATTAAATAAGTAGAGTTATCTTGCTTGCATGCTATTTTCATTATTAGTTCTGTTTTTCCTTACTTTTGTCTTCCTGAGGCAATGCTGACATATCTCTGGAGTGCGCTGGCTTTATTTATTTATTTATTTATTTATTTATTTATTTTTGAGTGGTCCCTCGAGTGGAATGTCATGACAACTTTCAAATTATTTTCTTTTCTTCCATTTCTTTTCCCTTTGTTTTTATTTTCTTATTCCTTTTTTTTAATTGTAGTAAAATACAAATAAGATAAAATTTACCATCGTAACCATTTTTAAGTGTACAGTTCAGTAGCATTAAGTATATTCACATTGTTGAAAAGTTCAAAAATTGTCTTTTTTTTTTTACTTTTTTTTTATACAACCAAAAAAGCTGCAAAGCAAAGATGATTTGCTTAATTTGGGGGGACTACCAAAGAGAGTATATTCCTGGTTTCATGTACCACTTTTTCAGACATTATTTGGAATCATTCACATGAGAGATGAATAAAAGGATTAGAGCTGATTTTGATCTCAAATAATTATGGACAAAAACCAAGCAAAGAGAAGTAGAGAGCTAAAATACAGTTATGTGACTCCTGTATAGAACTTGTCTATCTAATGAACTCAACTGTCCAGAATACAACTTTACCAGAAAAAGTATATAAACGTCTCCAAGGAAACAAAATTAATGTAACAAAATCCATGTTTTTAATTTTGTATACTTCAAGCACAAAAGAATTTCATGCCTTCGTCAAGATTTGACTCTTATTTGGGGCACCTGGGTGGCTCAGTTGGTTAAGCACTGGACTCTTGATTTAGGCTCAGGTCATGATCTCAAGGTCGTGAGATCAAGCCCCTACAGGGTCTCTGAGTCTGCTTGAGATTCTCTCCCTCTCCTTCTGCCCCTTCCATTCCCTGCCCACACACACACTCAAGCTCTCTCTCAAAAAATAAATCTTTAAAAAAAAAACAGCTTACTCTTACTTTCAGGACAATATAACATACTTGGCTACCTGGTATCTAAAAAATCACAGACTAAAAGTAAAAATAAAAAAAGAGGAACACTTGTAGGTAATATTAGTAATATACTGAAAATATGAAATTATATGTGGAAAGGAAAACCATGAAAAGCAAAAAAATGAGTGTATTGTTAAAGAGTTGTTACAGAATAAAAATATCTCTCATACCCCAAAATTCCTGGAGGCTATAATAAATTAAAAAACGTTTTAATAAGTATTCTTATAATGATATGTTCACCATATTCTATTTTTAAATACAGGGCATGAAAATAAAATCATACTGAGTGATTTCTATGTGGCGGTATCAACAGGTTTAAGTTATAGGCTATATACTGCATTCAGAATGTAAAAAATAAAGTGGTTTTTGCTTTATTTTTGTGGTTGTTTGGAATGTGGGTGCTTCACACTAATGCAGGGAAAGAGAGACATATTAATGCAAAAAAATTGCACCAGAGTCATTTTTCCCCAAGATATAATGTCACACAACTAGTTATTCTAGTTCTCCAATTTAAAACAAAATGCTGGAAATAAGAATTCCATTCTTTCAGAGTCCATTTTCTCCTAAATGTTGACCTTCCATTAAAACGTTACTAAACATGTAGCATTAGAACAAGAGGACAAAAGCAAACACTGAAAAAAAGTAGGGAGAGATATTAGACTAGAAATGCTTAAAGATAGTCACTGAGAAATGATCACAGGCATTCACAGAGCATTTTATGTCTCAGAAGATGCCCAATTTGGCAACTGATAAAGGCTTAAGAGGAAAATCCCAATAAAAATTGAGACTATAAGCTCCATGAGGCAAAGAAACCTGTCTCTCTTCATCACTGTATTGCCAATGCTTATCATGTAGAGCAAAGACATTATACAGCAAAATTAGGATCCATATGGGGTGCTTTCTACACACTATTACTCTTCATTTTCTCAAGTATTCCAGTAAACTAAGGAGAAATGAAACCTGCAGCAAGTAAACAAGGTTTTTTCCTGGACTTAAAGTAATTTATTGTTACAGCATTATAGTTCTTGTTGTTGTTGTTTTTAAATAAGCTCCCAAACTTCCTCAGAGTTTGTGTGATGATAGCTTTATTAAACATTTCAGTACAGACACCAGCACCATATTAATTGCAATGTGCACAAAGCACTATTTTTGGCCTAGACTACCTCCTCAGACTCTATGTCTGCTTTAAAAACAGCCAATGAAACAAATTTCAGAAATTAGGTTCCCTGTATTCTTGTAATGCTTTAAATTTAATATGAATAACTGACATTTTTCATTCCTTTCTTTATCAAACATGTATTGGGTGTCTAACTTACCAATTACTCCCCTAGACACCAGAAATACCATGGTGCGGGAAACAAACACGGCATTTTCTCTCATGGATCTTATACTCTGGTATGAAAACCAGGTAAAATATGCAACAAAATTAACAAAATACTGAAAATCGTAAGAAGTACTAGATGAAAAATATGGGATTAAAATAAGAATAACAGAAGCAGCAGGAGAGGTGAGGGGGAGGATCTGATTTAGTCAATAAAATATTCCCAAAGAGGTGACATTTAAGCAAAAATTTGAAAAATGATGCATCATATAGATTGAAAAGAGATTGAGAAGATGATCCTCTAAAGCCGGAAGGGGACTGTCATGTTAAGGAATTGAAACAAGACTGGGATGGCCAAGACCTAATACAGAGGCCATAATACAGAGTAAGGTTTTTCCCTCAGAGCATTGAGAAGCCATTGAAGGGGGTTAAAGAGGGGGTTTATCTGGCCTAGTTATATATGATATATTTTTCTTAGTTCTTAAACTAAGTTAAATAAATACTTCTAACTTAAATTTGATTTGCTCTGAAATTTTCCATTGTGCACTTGAAATAAGGTTTTACCAATCTTTATTGTTTGAACCTTTTTGTGCTAAAGTGAAACTCAATTTTAATGTCTGTATTCCAAAGATCATTCCTTACTGAAGTCTCATAAGCTCACAACCACTTAGGTCCTTAAACATCTTAGCTGGGAGCTCTGTTTTCCCTATCCTCATCATGACCACAGAGATCTACAGTTCCCACTATACTATGACAAAATGCATTAACTGTCTGCACCAAGGGGCTCCATTTGTTGTGTTGGCAGTTTTTGTTCTTCCTTTCACCTGCCTAATGTGGCCCAGTCCCACTCACTGATGTCCTATAGCAGTCAGACAAACCATCATCTCAAGTTCTGCCAGGAATCAAAAATAACATTAACTGCATTCTATATTGTCTATCTATATTTAATGATAATGGATATCTCTTTGGATGGATGAAAAAATGGATGACATTTTTTCAAAATTTGTTTCTCCATTTCCCCTTCATTTGGAAAAATGCCTTCCTCAGTATCTATCTAGCTTGTTTTAAGAATGTAAATCCTCATTCACCCTGTTATTCTATATTATAACCTGTCTAAAGAAGTGCTTTGAAAGATCCTGATTTTACCACCTGGAAGGAGAGTAGGCCTCATAATTGTTCAGGAGAGTTAGCTATACAACCCCCACTGGGAGCCCATGCAACTAACGTGATTCTGCAAATGGGCTCACAGATATCCTAGCATTTCCTCAAGGGAACAGGATACTTTTCCCAGGACACAGGACATTTCAGAAAAGGGATAAATGGAGATACCTTCTCCTTTAACAGTCATGAGGTTTCATAATTTATAACTTCTAGGATCCAATAGTTCTTACCTGCGGTAGTCATGGTTTCTCTAGACTTTATAGTCCCATACTCTTTCCAAAGTCACATGGAAAGGTGCCAGACCAAGATATAGGATATGACTCTTTACAACATTCCCCTGCAGACTCTTATGACCTAGCAAAACTAATAATCTCTCTGTCTGAGGACACAGAATGAGCTACTCTATGCAAAGATACAAAGTGGTGTGGAAACATAAGGCTAACACTGTATCTGGTGAGCAGCAGGCTCAGAGGAGACAGAAAGACAGATAGATCCATAGATAGATAGATTTTTTTATGTAACATGATATATATGATAAATTAATATATATATGGAGAGAGGGTGAGAGAGAATGAGAGAGAATGAATAAATCTAATTAACTGCATTTGAATATCGACAAATTTAGCTAGGTAAAATTTGAAATTGTTCTCTTAGCTTATATTTTACCGTTATCGTTATGAGTATTTAGCATTTGTGTTTGGAGTTATCTCACCTTATCTTTTGTATGATCTCATGTTACCCTACTTTCCCCAATATACACACATATATATATCCAAGGTCTTCCAGGTTGGCACATGGTGCCCCCCCTCTCCACAGTCCTTAGTACCTTAGCTCTGTTATCTCCAACCTTTTTCTTCCCACATTCCCATCACTATTAAGTGGAAGAGCAGAAATTCAAGTCCAGGGCTGTCTGTCTCCAACACTCTTTTCACTAATCTCTGCTCCTTCCCAAGGAATTTTTGGTTTTGATGACTTGATATTGATGGAAGGATTTTCCTGGAATTCCTCATACCATTCATCATGGGGTACTGCCTCTCCCTCCATAGTAAATGCAATACTATTTAGAAGTCGCTTTTATGTAACAGGAAGCAAGTGGTTTGAACTTTTAGAAACTTGAGTTTGGGGTGTTGAATTGAAAATGAAGTCATCTGAAGACTCGAATGAGGACAAAAATCCTATTGTGTTGTTAATTCTTGTGCTTTTAAGCCAGTGAGTGTGAGAGACAGACTTGAGGAGTATTTTAGAGATACAGCCAGTTGTCTTATCACTCACTGACTCAGGAGCAGCCCCTGATGAGTCACACATTGCTTCTGTCACAGCAAATCAGCCATGAGCCAAAAGTCATCAATTAAATGGAGAGCTATGCTATCAGTGATTCAGAGCAGCTTTCCCCTGTTTCTTTGGAGGACCAGAAAGGACTCAGTTAAAGCACAAAGAATTAAAATGGATTTGGATAAGAACACAGACTGTAAAAGTAGTAAGAAAGTGAAAATTTCCCAGTGGTAACATAAAGCAGGGGGTCCTCCCCACCTTTTTTTTAAATTAAAGGATGAGGCATATTAAGGTGGTGGAACAGGAAAATCCTGAACTCACTATTTCCCATGGACACTACAAATTTATAGCTACATGTGGAACAATTACCTATGAAAAGAATCTGAGAACTAGTTAACAGCTACTACACAACAAAAAATAAGGGTCAGATCAAGATGGTAGGACAGTCAGTGATGGGCTTGCCAAAAAGCTCACTCCTAACACAGTGACCCACCTTCAGGAGGGGTCTCACAAATATGGAACTCCACCCTGAGGAGTGAGGGTTTTATGCTCCACATCAGGCACCCCAACACTTGGGACCTGTACCAGAGAGATAAACCTCCAACATGTTTGGCTTTGAAAACCAATGGGGCTTACACCCAGGAGAACCAAAAAGCTGTAGAGAATGGAGATTATGATCTTAAAGGGCTCCTGAGCAAACCCAATAACCCCAGGACCCAGTGCAAAACCAGCAGCTGGAAAAAAACTCAAGACCATATGTGAAGAAGATTCACTTGCTAATCTTAAAGCATCTGCCAGAGGGGCAAAAGCCTGTTAAAACTCTGTACAGAGATAGAGGTGCACATTTTCTCTCTACCTTCACATTTTCTCTCTACCTTCCTAGTGCTGGCACTGGTGGGAACCATTTTTGCACCCTTACTATAACCTGTTAGTGCTCCCCAATGTGCTTCTGCCATGCCCCACTCCTGCCAAGGCAAGGGATGAGTACCTTGCCCCCCACCCAGGACCTTCTAAGCCAGGGTACACACAGAGACCACGCAGGAGATATGCCCCTTGAACATTGGACTTTGGTGCCCAGGAAGGGTTGAATTTCTGAGACCCATGGGTCTAAAACAATCAATGTAATAGTTCAAGAGACAATTAAGAACTAGGGAAGGTTAAACAATAAGGGTCATCTCACTACACAAGGCCTTCCCTTCAAGATTCAGAGAGCTATTTCGCCTAACACACAGAAGCAAACACACAGTTAAGCAAAATGAGGAAACAGAGAAATATGTTCCAAATGAAAGAAAAGACAAAAATCCAGAAAAAAACTTCAATAAAATGGAGATTAGTTAATTTATCTGATAAAAAGTTCAAAGTAATAATGGTCATAAAGATTATCACTGAACTTGGAAGAAAAAGGGATAAACACAGATAGAAAGAGACAGAAAATATAAGAAAGTATCAAAAAGAATTCACAGAGCTGAAGAAAATAATAACTGAAAAGCAAAATATGCTAGAGGGGTTTAATAGAAGACCAGACAAAGGAGAAGAAAGAATCAGTGATGTGGAAGACAGGGCAGTAGAACTCACCCGAAAAGAGCAGCAAAGAGAAAAAAAAAAAAAAATTTTTAAAAATGAAGATAGATTAAAGGACTTATGGGACAATATCAAGTAGCATACCATTCACATTATAGGGTCCCAGAAAGAGAAGAAAGCGAGAAAGGGGTATAAAGTTTATTTGAAGAAATAATGGTTAAAAATTTCCCTAACCCAGGGAAGGAAACAGATATGCAGATCTAGGTATCCCAGAGAGTTCCAAACAAGATGAACTCAAAAAACTCACACCAAGACACATTACAATAAAAATGTCAAAAATTAAAGAGATAATTTTAAAAGCAACAAGCAAAAACAACTTGTTACATAAAAGGGAACCCCCATAAGACTACCAGCAGATTTCTGAGCAGAAATTTTGTAGGTCAGAAGAATGTAGCAATATATATTTAAAGCACTGAAAGAAAAAAACGTTCAACCAAGAATACTGTACCCAGCAAGGTTATCATTCAGGATTGATTTTCCAGACAAGCAAATGCTAAAGGGGTCTGTCTCTACTACACCAGCCCAATAAGAAAATTTAAAGGGAATTCTTTAAGTTGAAAAGAAAGGACACTAATTAGTAATGAAACATATGAAAGTAAAAATCTCACTAGTAAACATGTAGTAAAGGAAGTAAATTACTTATACAACTAGTATGAAAGTGAAAAGACAAAAGGAGTAAAAATAACTATTAACTACAATAATTAGTTAAAGGATACACAAAATGAGAAGATGTAAAATGTAACATCAAAAATATAGCATGTGGGTGGTGGGAGTAAAAATACAGATTTTTTTTTTTTAAATACAGATTTAAAATGTGTTTAAACTTAATTTATCAGCTTAAAATAGACCATTAGTAAGCCTCATGATAACCACAAAACAAAAACCTATATAATACATACACAAAAGATAATGAGACAGGAATCTAAACATAACACTACAGAAAGTCATCAAACCACAAGGGAAGAAAACAAGAGAAGAAAGGACAGAGGAGGTACAAAACAGCCAGAAAACAACAAAATGGTAATAAGTACGTATCTATCAATAATTACTTTAAATATAAGTGGACTAAATTCTCTAATCAAAAGACAGAAAGTAGCTCAGTGGATAAAAAAAGAAAATCTAGGGGCGCATGGGTGGCTCAGAGGGTTAAGCCTCTGCCTTCAGCTGAGGTCATGATCCCAGGGTCCTGGGATCGAGCCCCACATAGGGCTCTCTGCTCAGCAGGGATCCTGCTTTCCCCCTCTTTCTCTGTCTGCCTCTCTGCCTATTTGTGATCTCTCTCTCTCTCTCTCTCTGTCAAATAAATAAATAAATGTTTAAAAAAAATCTATATGTTGCCATAACAGACTTACCTCTGATGTAAGGACACACACAGACTGAAAGTAAAGAGATAGAAAAAGATGTTTCAAGCAAATGGAAAAAAAAAAAAGAAAAGAAAGAAAAAAGAATAGCTGGGGTAACAGTACCTAATATCAGACAAAACAGACTTTGAAACAAAAAATTTGTAATAAGAGACAAAGATGGGCATTACACAATAAAGGGGTCAATCCAACAAGAGAATATAACAAATGTGAATAGCTATGCACCCAACATAGGAGTACCTATATATATAAAGCAAATATTAACAGACCTAAAGAGAGAGATTAACAGTAATAATAATGGGGGACTTTTATACTCTACTTACATCAATGGATAGATCATCCAGACAGAAAATAAAGAAACACCAGCCTTAAATGACACGTTACACTTGATGTACTTAATAGATATATACAGAACATTCTACCCAAAAACAGCAAAATACACATTCTTCTCAAGTACATGTGGAACATTCTCCAGGATAGATTATATGCTAGACCACAAAACAAGTATCAATAAACTTAAGAAGACTGAAATCATATCAAGCATCTTTTTCTGACCAAAATGGTATGAAACTAGAAATCAATTACAACATGAAAACTGAACAATCACAAATATTAAACAACAAGATCCTGTAAAACCAGTAAGTCAATAAACAAATCAAAGAAAAAATTTAAAAAACATCTTGAAACAAATGAAAATGGAAACACAGTGGTCCAAAATGGTTGGGATGCAGCAAAAGCAGTTCTAAGAGGAACATTTATGACACAGGCCTATCTCAAGAAACAAGAAAAACCTCAAATAAACAATCTAAGTTTACACTCAAAGGAACTAGAAGAAGAATAACAAAGCCAAAAGGTAGTTGAAGGAAGGAAATAATAAAGATGAGAGGTGAAATAAATGACTGGAGACAAAAACAAAAACAGAAAAGCTCAATGAAACTAAGAGCTGGTTCTTTGAAAAGATAAATAAAATTGACAGAATTTTAGCTAGACTCATTAAGAAAAAAAATAAAGGGTACAAAAATAAAATCAGATATGAAAGGAGAGAAATTATAACTAATACCAAAGAGGGGCGCCTGGGTGGCTCAGTGGGTTAAAGCCTCTGCCTTTGGCTCAGGTCATGATCTCAGGGTCCTGGGATCGAGCCCCGCATTGGGCTCTCTGCTCAGTGGGGAGCCTGCTTCCCCCTCTCTCTCTACCTACCAAAGAAATACAATGGATCATAAGAGACCACACCAACAAACTGGACAACCTAGAAGAACCGGATAAATTCCTCAAAACATACAATCTTTCAAGACTGAATCAGGAAGAAACAGAAAATCTGAATAGACTGATTACTAGTAAGGAGATGGAATAAGTAATCAAAAAAACTCCCGACAAATAAAAATTCAGAACCAGATGGCTTCACTGGTGAATTCTATCAAACATTCAAAGAAGCGTTAATACCTATCCTTCTCAAACTCTTTCAAAAAACTGAAGAGGAGGGGATGCTCTCAAACTCAAGGCCAGCATACCTTGATATCAAAACCCAGACAAAGACACCACAAAAAAGAAAATTACAGGCCAATATCCCCAATGAACCTATTCGCAAAAAAAGAAAATTACAGGCCAATATCCCCGATGAACCTACATGCAAAAATCCTCAACAAAATATTAGCAAACTAAATTCAACAATGCATTAAGGGTATCATACAGCATGATCAAGTGGGATATAACTCCAGGAAGCAAGGATGGTTCAACACCTGCAAATCAATCATCCTGCTGTAACACATTAACAAATGAAGGATAAAAATCATACAGTCTTCTCACTAGATGCATAAGAAGCATCTGACAAAATTCAACATCCATTTATGATAAAAATTCTTTTTTTAATTAAATTCAACTAGCTAACATATACTACATCATTAGTTTCAGATGTATGATAAAAATTCGTTACAAAGTGGATATAGATGAAACATACCTCAACATAATACAGGCCACATATGATCAGATGAAAACTAGTATCATACTCAACAACAAAAAGCTGAAAGCTTTTCCTCTAAGACCATGAATATAAGACAAGAATACCCACTCTTCTCATTATAATATTGGAAGTCCTAGGGAGAACAATTAAGCAGGAAAAGAAATAAAAGGCATCCAAATTCGTATGTAAGAAGTAAAAGTATCATATTTGCAGATGGCATGATTTTACATTTAAGACCCTACCAAAAAAAACTGTCAAAACTAATAAACAATTCAGTAAAGTTGCAGGGTACAAAATCAATATACAAAAAAAAATCTATTGTGTTTTTATAAATTAACAGCTATCAGAAACAAAAATTAAGAAAACAATTCCATTTACAATTCCATCAAAAAGAAGGAAATACCTAGGACTAAATTTAACCATGGAGATGAAAGACCTATACACCGAAAACTGTAAGACACTGATGAAAAAACTGGAAGGCAATACAAACAAATGGAAAATAGCCACTGTTCATGGATGAGAAAAATTAATATTATAAAAATGTCCATATTACCCAAAGCACTAGAGACTCAGTGCAATCCCTATTAAAATTCCAGGGGTGTCTTTCAGAGAAATAGAACAAACAGTCCTAAAACAAAACAAAACTCATGGGTACAGAAACTAGATTGGTGTTTACCAGGGGAAGGAGCATTGGGAGGTTGGCTAAAATGGCTGAGTACAAACTTCCAATTACAAAATAACTAAGTCATGGGGATGTAATGCATGGCATGGTGGCTAGTTTTGGTCAATAACATTGTATTGTAAATATGAAAGTTGCTAAGAAAGTAAATCTTAAAAGTTTACAAAAAAAAATATTTTCTTTGTAACTTTGTATGATGAGACACAGTAACGAGACTTTTTGTAATGTATACAAATGTCAAATCATTATGTTGTACACCTAAAACTAATATAATGTTGTCTATCACTCAAACTTTCATTTTTAAAAAAAAGAAAAAGAAATGGAAAAGAAAACTACTCATTTCCCTAAACTTTTATCAGGTGGAGCTGGGGAAGGTACTGCCAAAAAACCAACAGGCTGAAAGCAAGACAGCTAAACTCTGGAGCCAAGCTCCAGAGCCCCTCCCAAACCTCTGCCTACAATTTAAGGAACTGTAATGGCAACAGTCCATTACATGTGTGAAACCTATTAGTACAGTTTGATGTGTTAGTTGGAAACTACTGAGACAAAAACTATTTCTCAAGAGAATTTTTTTTCAAGTACACAGTTTTCCCAAATGATTGAAATGCTATTTTACTTAAAAGCAGAGAGAGAACCATAAGATACCTACGAATAAACCTAAACATAATAGGTAAAGGATCTGTACTCTGAAAACTATAGAACACTTATGAAAGAAATTGAGGAAGACAAAGAAATGGAAAAACATCCCATGCTCATGAATTGCAGAATAAATATTATTAAAATGTCTATACTACCCAAAGCAATCTACACATTCAATGCAATTCCTATCAAAATACCATCAGTATTTTTCACAAAGCTGGAGTAAAATTAAAATTTGTATGGAATCAGAAAAGACCCTGAATAGCCAGAGGAATACTGAAAAAGAAAACCAAAGCTGGTGGCCTCACAATGCCAGACTTCAAGCTATATTACAAAGCTGTAATCATCAAGACAGTATGGTATTGGCACAAAAACAAACACAGAGATCACCAGAAATGGATCCTCAACTCATGGTCAACTAGTCGTTGACAAAATAGGAAAGAATATCCAATAGAAAAAAAGACAGTCTCTTCAACAAATGGTGGTGGGGAAATTGGACAGTCACATGCAGAAGAATGAAACTGAACCACTTTCTTATACCATACACAAAAGTAAACTCAAAATGGATGGAAGGTCTAAACGTAAGACGGGAATCCATCAAAATCCTAGAGTAGAACACAGGCAGCAACCTCTTTGACCCCAGCCACAGAAACTTCTTGGTAGGCATGTCTTCAAAGGCAAGGGAAACAAAAGGAAAAATGAACTATTGGGACTTCATGAAGATAAAAGGCTTTTGCACAGGAAAGGAAACAGTCGACAAAACTAAAAGACAACCTACAGAATGGGAGAAGATATTTGCAAATGTCTTACCAGACAAAGGCCTAGCATCTAAAATCTATAAAGAACTTATCAAACTCAACACCCAAAAAACAAATAATCCAGTTAAAAAATAGGCAGATGATACAAACAGACATTTCTACAAAGAGGACAGAGGACATACAAATGGCCAACAGATGCATGAAAAAAATGCTCAATATCACTCTGCATCAAAGAAATACAAATCAAAACCACAATAAGATACCAACTTACACTGGTCTGAATGGCTAAATTTAACAACTCAGGAAACAAGAGATGTTGGCAAGGATGAGGAGAAAGGGGAACCCTCTTACACTGTTGGTAGGAATGCAAACTAGTACAGCCATTCGGGAACACAATATGGAGGTTCCTCAAAAAGTTAAAAATAGGACCACCCTATGATCCACGAATCACACTACTAGGTTTTTGCCCAAAGGATACAATAATACTGATTCAAAAGGGCACATGCACCCCAATGATTATAGCAGCAGTGTCCACAATAGTCAAACTATGGAAAGAGCCCAGATGTCCATTGAGAGATGAATGGATAAAGAAGATGTGGTATACATACACAAGAGAATATTACTTGGCCATCAAAAGGAATGAAATCTTGCCATTTGCAACGACATGTATGGAACTAGAGGGAGGGTATTCTAAGTGAAATAAGTCAGTAGGAAAAAGACAAATATCATATGATTTCATTCATATGAAGAAATTAAGAAACAAAACAGATGAACATAGGGAAAGGGAAGCAAAAATAAAATAAGAAAAAAACAGAGAGAGAGACAAACCATAAGAGCATAAGACACTCTTAACTATAGGAAAAAAACTGAGGGGTGCTGGAGGGGAGGTAAGTGGGGAGTGGGTAATTGAGTGATGGGCATTAAGGAGGGCACTTGATGTAATTAATGACCACTGGGTGTTACGTGCAATTGATGAATCACTAAATTCTACCTTGGAAACTAACAATACACTGTATGTTAATTAAATCAATTTTAAATTTTAAAAAAAGCAGAGAGAATTTCAATAGGTAAATTTTTAAATTCTTTGAAAATTTATAACCCTGTAATTCTGATATGTTTATTAAAAATAAATATATAAATCTTTTATATAAGTCATCAGCTCTGAATATTTCTATTATTAATAATCATATTCTGTGAAGCTAAAACAAAATAAATGCTACAATAGAAGAGATGTCTTGACATCTTGAGTTCTCCAGCCAGCTATCTGAATTGGACATATAGGCTAATAATTTCAAGCCAAAGGTATTTTATAGAGATAAGTGAACATCACTGTTTGTTTGCCTTCCTATAGCTTGAACATCATCTAAAGGAACTAATACAACCCAGTTGGTCAAGAGTTGTTTAGATATTTATGCAACTGAAATTCATTTTAAATTAATCTAGCATTTTGAATGCTAGCTACACCTGAGTTTTTTTTTTAAGGTCTTCTATTTTTAGTTCAGCATAACTTTTAGTAGCTGGTATTAGGTTCTCAAAATGCACTGCAGTGGGGGAGGGGCAACCAACCAACCTCTTAAGGAGAGTAACACAATGAACATACATTTTTTTATGGGACTTGTTTAACTATCCTCTCTGGAAGACAGGAATGCAAAGAAATTTTATTTCCTACTCGCATCCAGGGCTAGAACTTTATCAGGTCCCTGCCAGAGCTGAGTTCTGCTAGTTCCAGAAGGAAATCTTATAAGTAGTTTAGTAAACACTAAATGGAAACCCTGCGAAATCTGACTTCACAAAATTTAAAAGTAATAGCTTAGTAATTCAAAACAGAATTTCTGTGTCTCTTATAACGGTATGTTAAGCTAAGTAGAAAGATCTCTAGAGTTTTAGCAACTCTAATCATGCTCTATTTGCCCTTATTGCCTATAAGCAATGTTTTCTCAAGAACATTAACAAAACAAAGTATGACCTATTTGCATATTTGATCACAGAAGGGCCCAAATCTTACATGCGTTTGTTTCTTGGGGCCCTGATCAAAACAGTTTCAGTAAGTGTCCAGTCATAACACCACACATGGAAATAGTTTTGATTTTTATAGTCATAGAATAGCTCCTAAAGAGTTTCCTTGGAGTCTAGTTAAACTAATATGTAGAGAAGATTCTATTAAGCAAAGACTCTTAGCCTCAGGTTGTACAAAACATACAAATTATGGTAGAGAAAAGAGAATATCAATAGAAGGGCTATTTGAAACATAGGCTCATAGACAGCAATAAAGATTGAAAGTGTGGTTGAAACACACGAAAGTATAACAGTAGACATACCAAAGCCTTATGAACTCCTCAGGGAGGGGACAAAACATTTTTGGGGCTCTCTCAAGCTTCAGTGTATTAGGATCCAACACATTTTCCAATTCTGAATTTGTGGGAAAAATTATGGCCTGGGTGTTCTTTTTAGGAAGCTCCAGACACATATGCTACTTTGAAGTCATTTTTCCTTCAAACTCTTGATTTTTTTAAGTGTAATTCTCATAGTTATGCTTCAGTTATGTGGATAAGTCATATATAAGTTTACATGAAATGCTGTACGTCCTGACAATATCAAATAATTTATTTGTATACATTGGAAGTTTCTGTGGTAGATATATAGATAGAGGATAGATGATAGACATGTCAGGATTTATTCAGTCACTCTCAGGAACTTGGAACAAACTAAAGAGAAGAATTCAAGGGTTAAATCCTTCGGGTTTTTATCTTACATCTGCCTTCATTTGCCATATTCCTCATACACAAATGTTTCTGGAAGGCAAAGTGTTTCTTCTCTTATAATCTGAGTCCTGGGACTCTAGTAGCATGGCTGCCTAGGGTCTGACAAAATTCTTTCTACATGTTGTATCTCAAGTTCACAGAAGAAATCATTTTGGATTTCCCATGTTCAGAATAATTTATCTTGTGGCTTATACATGGCCAAATTTAAATTTTGGCCTGTTACTGCTTTTTATCTGGTAATCATATATAAAGGAAATCTTCTAAATAAATAATAATCAACAACAGAAATCTATGTTATACCACCTAAAGCACAGTATAACTGTAATTTGCATATATGTATTCTACAATAGCTACATTATTTGTTATAGACAAGATGGATAACAAAGGGCGCCTGGGTGGCTCAGTCAGTTAAATGTCTGCCTTCAGCTCAGGTCATGATCTCAAGGTCCTGGAATCGAGACCCGCATCAAGCTCCCTCCTCAGTGGGGATTCTGCTTCTCCCTCTCCCTCTGAGCCCAACCCCTCCCTCCCCAGCTCTTGCTCGCTCGCTCTCTCTTTCTCTCAAATGAATAAATAAAATCTTTTAAAAAAAGAAAAAGATGGATAATAGTTAATTTAACTTTAAAAAAAAAACAGTTGACGGACACAAAACAGCCATCAAAATTATGCAATTCTGAAGCAATTCTAACTTCGCTTTCTTAGACCTTTTAACTGTATTAAACAATGCTTATCAGTGATAAAATACCCAAAACTTATCTACATTAACTTGAATTAGCGGGTAATAGCATAGATTTTAGAGACAAAAGCTGAATATACCACACACTGCCCTGTTTTGATTCAAGTGTTTTAGAATCCATCGCTTGTTTGAATTTCTATTTAAAAGATGATACCTGTGAGATAGTAAATAAAAATGGTTTTCATTTGTTTTTAACTGTCTACAGTTGAGGTGGCAAAAATTTATAGGTTGTTAAAGGGAAAGAGATACTTTTCAAACCCAAATCAGCTAAATAATAATGGGCTGAAGCTAGAACATCAATCATCAAAAAGATGTCACCTTAAAGACACTCCTTTCTATAACCAATTGCTATTTGTTGAATTTACTTGTTATTTTTGTCTTCAGAGAGGAAATTAGTGTAGTACTTTAAAATTTACCAAACGAATTTAGATGATTGATTTAGTTCTCCTATTTTTCCTTTATAACATAATTTCTGAGGTTTTATCTTGATACTTAACATTTTAAAACCCACAATCTTTTTGCCAGCACCAAAGTTGGCCAGCAATGTATCTTTATTTTCTTATGGGTCTGTTTAGTTCTAGACACATGCAGCTTTCTCAGCCCTGTTAGGCTCATATTATTTTAAAACACACCTGTTCTTTGTAGCAATTTTGGAATATCTTACTGCTCTTGAATCACCCCATATATGCTAATTCCCCTTCTCGTAAATATGGAATTTAAATGGTAAGGCAGTCAATTGAAATAATACTGACAAATCAAATCTGAGGCATTAAATATAACTATTTCCAAAGAGCATTTGGAAAGGGTTCTCATTTACCCTGTCTGGACAGAACTGGTCAATAATTGGAAAGAGCTTCTCAATCCTAATATTAGTAGCCCAGAGAAGTGGGCAATCTTAACCCAAAAAAGGAATATAATAAAAATCAGGAAATTTGAGGTTTGGAAAATGGACAGGTTAAAAGTACCAAAGGCAAGATATGTAGCTGGCCAAGTACTGAAAGTTGATAACTCTCAGGCATTGTTGCAATAGTATTTATAGGACAATCACACACTTGGAGAAAAGTTATAATTGAAATCCACTAGGCTACTGTGTCCCAACTTTCTTTTTTTCCCATTGTATTCCACATGTCAGATAATGCTTACAAGAACCATACAATTCAGTGGAAAAGGAAAAAGTGAAAAAATCTGAAAAATAAACCAAATTACACTGTCATTAGCATAGCATTCAAAAAAGTACTTATAAAACATGAAAATTAAATCATATTTTTAAAGGTGTCAAAAATGGTTTTTATAGGGAAAAATAAGTGACTAATATTTTTAAATATTAAACCACATTGCTTAATTATGAATTTTGAACTTTCTAAAATTCTACTTAACAAATAGTATTAATAAGTTGAGCAACTATGTAACACTAAGGGATATTCATAAATAAATACAATTCATTTTTTATTACCACATATAAAGTATAGGCTGTAATATATTTTTATAGAGAGAACATCATTCTCAATAAGACAATTAATTGTATAAAACTCTAAGCACCGGTGTTTTATCTGGTCTCACCTTTTCACTAAAAATGTATTCATGGGTAAAATTATAAAAACAGTGAAAGCAACTGTAATGTCATACTTCACAAATTCTACAAAACACTCCAAGCATACAACTGTTAGTCGTAGAGCACTAATGTCTGGTCGCTAGAAGTTGCTGCATAGTTGTGGCTCTACTCGTGATTTCTCTCACCCTTCTCAAAATCATATCCAAATACATATGACTGCATGAGTGCAAGTGACAGCATTAGAAGAATAACCTTGACTCCTTTTAGACAGACGAAAAATTCATGTCATTCACAAACTTTAGGTCTTTGACTATTATTAGCAACAGAGTACTCGCTACACACACCAAAATAATACAAATATTCTAGTATCTGCCCTCAGTTGAAAACATCTTGATGTTAGCTCTTTGAGTTTCCAGCATTAGCTCCTATTTAAGTTCCCAGCATATGGCACAAGGAGGGCACACTGTCAGCATTCAATAATTGTGGGTGGAATTCAACTCGGCATTAGTTAGGTGACCCTACCATTGAGGAATGGTCTCCCTCCACTAATTGCAAATGAGAACTGCCAAACACAATTTGATCCTCCAGACTGGCTGTCAGCACTTTTAATCCATATTAAAGTAAGCCTGCTTACAAAGGGAAAAAATAGCTTACTTTTATAAAGTTTTAGAAGGATTGATAAATTTTTTATACATATAGGATATTTTAGTCTTCTTATTTTGTCTCTTTATTGAGATTCCATCATGTAGAGGAAGTAGGGGTGGCTAGCTACATTTGAAAGTTTTGTGTTTATAAATGCGTGTGTGTGTATATATGTGTTAGAAAAATGTGATATTGTTTATAAACGTCTCTGGAAGAAATCCAGAAGAAAGATGTTGATTCTATACAACAAATGACATGATAGATAAATCTTAAAATCTGGGATTCACAATTTAAATTCTGATCCTTGGAGAAGACATTTGTGTCCAACTATGCTGTCTCAACCTCTCACAATTCAAATTCCTAAATAGGTTTTTAAAGCTAAGTTATAATAATAGATGGGCCCTCATTCTCCAATCCTTTTTCCTATTCAAGAAACAAAGTTTTCAATTCCAATCTCATTCTCAGTTGAATGCTTAAAATAATCAATACATACCATAACACATACTATCAAACTTTTACAAAAACTTCAAAATGTTTACAAAACTTTGCAAAGAACAAAGCTACATTTATTTTTCTTTTAAAACATATTTTACCCCAACGAAGACATGTAAGAGCACTCCAGTGGAAGTGGTAGCTACCAGATCATATTGTATAGGTCTCTTTTGTTATCTATGGATAATTATTTCCAAGATTAGTATGAAAATGTTTTTTCTCCTTTTTGCCACAACTGATATGGAATGCCTATTTAAATTAGGACAAAATGCATTAGCATTTCATAAAACTCCCCATTTTTTACAATGTAGTAATTTCCTAAACTTCTACAATCTCAACTGCAAATTAAATTTCTATGTCAGTGCCAGGTTAATTTTCCAAAAACACTTTTTGAAAAGAGGTTTACTGAATGTTTCTTATGTGCTCAGCACTATGCAAGCAATTTTCAGGCATTATCTCGTTAATTCTCATACCTATGAGGTACATACTATTAAAAATCCTCATTTTACAGATGAGAGAAAGAAGCTTGGGGAGAGTTCACCATTTCCTCAAGGTTGCAACAGCTATTACATGGTGAACTATATTTTAGACACAGGTCATTTTAACTTCAAAATCCAAACTACTTACCATGTGTACTCTTCTGTGTGAAAAATATTCAACTGGGGTTCCTTCTTGCATACTAGACAAGAAAGAGCTTGTAGGAAAAAAAAAAGAAAGAGATTGTAGAATCTAATCTTTAGAAACAACTTTGGTGACCCTCTAGTCTCCTAGGTCTTACTTCTCTATTCTCTGATGGCTCTAAGGCTAGTGTAGACATTGACTGTTATGAGGTGAGGATAGTATCTTACTGAGCAGGACCTTGCATTTAACACAATAAAAGGTCAATTGGTCTTTGACGCAAACACGTTTTTCTCCCTTTCAAAGCAAGGTTTTTCACAGGATGGGTCCATTCTGGGCTTATTTAAGGTTTAGACATTCAAGAAATACATTTTTTATTGATCAATTATATGCTTTTCCCATTTTCTTTCCCATTTTCCAATTCAGGAAATTTTTGAATGAAGGAAATATGCACATAATACATTCCCTACACAGTAAGTAGAAGTTACCCAAAATTCAAGAGCATTCTAGAGGTATAAGGAGTTCACTTACAATCCGTACCATTCAATAATTTAAATGTAAAAAGAAAGCTATACAAGTTTAGAAGTTCCTTAGTTTTAAAGGCATCCAGTTTTGTTCAGGCCATATAAAGTAGAAATAAAACCATCAACTTATTTTCATCATTCCAATGTAATATTTACTTTAAAATACTCCTAGAAAAGGCTAACTCTAATACAAAATACAAAATTAAGAAAAGTATTTTACTGTTTTAAGCAACATGATATCCAATGTCTTCTTTCATTTCATGTCCTAAAAACATTATTTCCTTAGAATCACTCACTTTTTAAAAAAAAGTTTCTCATATAAATGTATGTGTGCCTGTGTGTATACGTTTCTCACTATTTTACCATTCAAGACCTGATTACATTGTTATGTTACCCTTTCGCAAGGTTTACAAAAAGTGAACCTCATAACCTCTTGACAAATTTTCCTCTCTCTTCTTAACTGGTAATGAAAGAGTGAAAATTTGTGGTGAATGAGCTCCAACCTGAGGATCTGTCTACAAAAGAGAAACAGACATTTCAAACCCTTCTTCCTCTCTTTTTCTCTGAAAATATAAAGAGGACAGTTCTCCATGGGGACTTTTCCTTTCAGAGGAACAATACTTGAAAGTTGAGAATTCATCCACTTTCACCACCTGTTTAAAATGCCCAAGCCTTCCTTGGCCTATTGCAGCAAGTGGTCTGTAAATTTGAACAAACTCAGATTTCTTACATTCCTCCCACCTGCCACATTTTCTTAACTGAAAGCAAAAAGTGTTGCAATTGTATATATTCCCGCGAGCCTGCAGAGATTCACAGAGTTCTAACAGACATTGCTTTACGTTTTTAAAATAGGACAAAGGAGTCTGAAAATAGTGAGGTTTTGGGGTAGATCTGTTTTTAAAAAGACTTAAATATGGTAAAATCAATCTAAAAACTGTTCTAGGCAGCTGAGAAGCTGGGGATAACACAAGCAAAGGGAATAAAGAGAGCACTGAAGAGCCAGTACCAGTTGCTAATACTTAATCTCTTTAAATAATGAATTAGCTGCTCATATCTAGTGTGGCTGCTAAGAGAAAGCACTTTCTTTGTGGAGTGAACTAAAGCTTGAATACCCATGAATTATTCAATATAAAGTGTGCCAGTTAAAATGCCTTGATATTGGAAGTCAAGTGTAAGATTATCTCTTGTCTGTCAAAAAGCATCTCTGCCGTGTTACTGAGCCCTAGAGGAGGGGCCCACAGAGTGGGAAAAGAAAGAAGGAAAGCCATCCAGAAACAACATAATAAAGCACTAAGCATTCAAAACGAGCTAGTAGCAGCTTCCTCACTGTGGGGAAACCTTTATTGGCATGCCCTCTTTAAACAGAATTTATTGCTTGCTGCTTACAGTCACTACCTCCCTCTGTCCTACAGGATGAAACAAGGAAAAATTGACTAACTCTTTCCCATTGGAGACAATACATACTAGTTCACCAACCACTGCTGGCTTAAAGAAATAGTTTCCCTTGGGGCTCCTGGGTGGCGTAGCTGGTTAAGCTTCCGACTCTTAATTTAGGCTCAGGTCACGATCTCTGGGTCATGAGACTGAGCCCTGCGTCGAGCCCTTTGTCAAGCCCCAGGTGATGCTCTGTGCTAGGTGAGAAGCCTGCTTGAGATTCTCTCTTTCCCTCTCCCACAGCCCCTCCCCCAATCCTGCGCTGTGCTCGCACCACTCTCTCTCTCTCAAAAAAAAAAAGAGAGAGTTTCCCTCCTATTTTACCTTTTGATCAACTTAGAATTTTTAAAGCAAAACTGATCACCCACAAAACATATTGGAATGTAGACCATGCCAAAATTTCAAGGTACAGTATTGCATTATTACTCTATGAAGTGATTTCATATTCAGCTGGATTTTTTTTCTTTCCTGGAAGTTCTTCAAGATTTGCCTTTTTTTAATAACTTGGAGAAATAATCTGGTACATAAAGAAATCAAAACCTAAAGTCATTGTGCTCCTTTTAAAAATAAAGTACTTGGAAACTGCATATGCTGTACCTTCAAAAAGCATTCATTAAGCACTAGTTATGGGAAGGCACTGTTCCAGGTCCTGGAAATAAAAAGATCAATAAAGGTAGCCCTTACCCTCAAGGTATTTGCAGTGTAAAAGAGGAAACAGATGCATGCACATTAAACCCATCAAATGTCATAGGTGATAAGACAGAACATCTCAAAGGATAAGGGGCAATCTATTTGAGCAGGGACAATCAGAGAAAGTTCACAGAAAATATAATGCTATAGGTTAGACTTGAAAAAAACATGAAGGATGTTCATTCATGAAGATTGGGGAAAGGGCTTTTATTATAAGGGATGAAGATGAGTAAAAGCAATGCTGTGAAAGTCAGCTGGCCTGTTTGGATAAGGACAGCCATCAGGGTGTGAGAGAAGCATCATTTAGAGGCTGGCAGGTAGAAAATAGTCTAGGCTAAAGGCCAAAGGCTAATTGTGGATACCATGCTAAGGAGTTGGAATGTTATTCTCTAAGCAATTAAAAAAAAAAAAAAAAGTCAAGGGGTTAAGCAGAAGATTTACATCTTAAGGTTCTTTTTGAGAAAGATCTCTCTGATGATGAAGAGCAGACTGAGAAAGTACAAACTGGAAAGGGAGGACCAGCTATGTTCCAAGAACTAATACCAGTGCAATGAAGATGAAAAAAGAATAAAAAGGATTTGTGAGGAATGGCAGTAGCATAGGGATCTAATTCGACTTCCAGGTATCTGATTCAGATGAAAGAGTAGAAGGTGATACTGTTCGCCAGAATGGAGTAAGTGGAATAGTTAGGAGATAAAGACAACGAGCTCAGTTTTGGATATGGTAAGCAGAGATATCCAGTAGGGATTTCAACACTGTAATCTGGAGTTCAAAGTGGTCTTGGCTGAAGTTGGAAATGTGAGAATCATCAACTTACATTCAGTGAGTGAAGATATAGGGATGGATGAATGATCCAGAAGAAGTGCATAAGACTCAAGGGAAACCAGTGAATAAAGGGCAGGCAGAGGAAGAGCACAATACATAAAAAATGAAAAATTTAGAGAAGTACAAGACAATTATTCATGTAGATTTGAAACTAAGGGATGAGGAAGTTTTAAGAGAAAAGAAGTGGTCAACAGATTCAAATGTTCCTTTAGAGGTCATGTATGATGGGGATTAAAAATTATCTGAAGGATTAGGCAATTCAGGGATCACTGGTGATTTTTTTCACGGCAGCCAGTTGGTAGTGATAGGAAAAGAAACCAAATTATAGGATTAAATAGGATCATAAGAAATTCAAAATGATGAATATAGACAATTCTTCAGAGAACAGGAACAACAGGTGGGATAATGTGTTGAACTGTTTCCTTTAAAAAGATATATTCAAGTCTCAGTTTCTGGTACCCGTGAATATGACCCTTATTTGGAAACAGGGTCTTTCGAGATATAATTAGTTAAGCAGGCAATCCTCAGCACTCCCTGGCCTGTAGCTGGATCACTCCAATCTCTGCCTCTGTCTTTTCATGGCTGTCTTCCTTCTGCGAGCCCCCAAATCTCTCCCTCAGTTGATCAATCATATTGGATTAAGGGCCTATCTTTCTCTAGTATGACCTAAACTTAACTGAACCGATTACATTCGCGTGACCTTATTTCCAAATAAGGTCACATTCTGAGGTACTGGGGGTTATGACTTTCAACATATCTTTTTGGGGGACACAATTCAACCTATGACAATATCGTAAAGACAAAGTAATCTAGCAAATAGATATAGATATGGATATGAATATTAAAAAGGATATAGATATAAACATAGATATGGACACATGAGATAATTGAGGCCCCGAGGTATTTTTCACTTTCTCAACTCATATAGCAAGTTAGTACCACAGCCAGCACTAGAACCCAGGTCCATCGATTCCCAGTTAGCTGCTGTTTCTATAATGCCAGCACCCCTTACAACTCATCGAGTGGTTTCATCTGACACTGTAGATAGGGTTCAAACTCTTTAATATGGTCTAAGGACATGTAACATGTGGCCACAGCCTCGACTCAAGCTATTTCTCCTACTCTCCATGCTCAAGTCACACTGGCCTTTTCCTAATTTCATAAACTTGCTGGCCTCTTTCCCACTTCCATCCCTCTGGCACAGGCTAATTCCTCTACCAAGAAAATGATATTCATTGGTCCCACTCACATCTCTTTATTTTTCACATCTTACCAGAAAGTCATTTTCTTGAGAAAATCATTGCTGAGTGTGAGGTGAAGTTAAGTCTCCTACTACATTCCTCTGTGGCATCCTCATACTTAACTTCTCAGTAAGAAGTAACCTTCTTCTAAGTAAGGTTTTTAGGTGTTTAATGTATATTTTTCCCCATAAATTGTAAGCTCTAAGAAATCAGGATACATGTTAATCTTCCCCAAAGGCCAGCAGGCATTTGCTATGTAATAACTGAATGAAGGAAAGAGTCTTGACTTCCCACCTTGTCAGATGACAAAGCATGCTGGACCTGATAAAACACTTGGGTCCTAGCTGTTCCTGCAATACACATTTCCACAGAGGCATTCTTTTTGGGTCATTCATTCATTCATTCATTCATTCTAGAGTCCCCACGCCCAACGTGAGGCTTGAACCCATGGCCCTGAGATCAAGAGTCGCAGGCTCTATCGTCTGGGTCAGCCAGGTGCACCATTCTTACCCAAATGATCTTCAAGACCATAGTCCTTACCTCCTTCAAGTTTTTTTTTTTTTTCCAATGTCATCCCAATGAGGAGATGGCCTGGACTTAACATAATAACCCAATCCTCCCAACCCTGCTTTACTTTTTCTTTTATCCACAGCACTTATCACTTTCTAACATAGTATAATTTACTTACTTATTATTTGGCTATTTTCTGCCTTCCCTCCTAAAAATGTAAATTCTAGGGCAGAGATCCTTGTCTTCTTTATTCAATAATGTATCCCAACCACCATATACTGGCATGCATGACATGTGGTAGACCTTTCAAAAAATAATTATTAAATAAATGTATTCCAGCAACATGAAGAGGCATTACTAAAACTATCTTCTATAAGAAATCGGTACAGATGCTCTGCTCCCTGCATCATAATGTAAAAGAAATAGAAACAGGTGTACGGCCTGAATTTCATTTGATGTAACCTTTTTTAAGAGAAAAAGAATACGGCTATATTTTGCATGCTTTGTGGTCCACATAAAAATGTCAACTGCAATCAGGAAGAGAAACATTAAAGTAAGGGTAATTGCTAACCTCTGTTTTCCAGTATTATTTGGCAAAAAAAAAAAAAAAGAAAAAAGAAAAAAACTAAGCATGAAATTCAGTAATTGAACTAATCTCTGATCCTTCCTGACAACTTAAATCACTTGACATACTGCAATATTTTCTGCAATTTTCAGTGATTTGCTTAAAGCTGCCTTCTACCTACTACTCTGCACATAAAGCCAGCTTAGATGTAAGCACTTTGTGGACATTTCATAAATCTAGCAAAACCATAACAATGACACTGCCCCAGTATTTACATTTAAATTTAAAGGTGTAGCACAAATTGTGGTAGAAAAAAGAATCTTGGAGCAATTAGAGCTAATATCCTAATTCATGTGGTAACCTCCCTTTCATGCTCTCATGGTCTCTTTTAATACTCAACTGCCTGCAACTACTCAGTGAGGACACCACCACAATGTACCATTGGAAAGCACTCCAACTGCCTACCACATCATTGTTGGCTCACCATTTCAGCTGCTACTTCCAAGACTGCCTTAATCTGTTGAGGTGGCTATAACAAAACACCATTGACCAGGTGGCTTCTAAATAACAGAAACTTATCCCTCACAGTTCTGGAGGCTGGGAAGACCAAGATCAAGACGCCAGCAGACTGACTGTCTCCTGAGAACCCATTTCCTGGTTCATTGACTGTGGTCTCCTCCCTCTATCCTCACATGGCAGAAGGAGTGAGAGAGCCTTCTGCAGTCTCTTTTATAAGAGTATTAATTCCATTCTTGGGGGCTCCTTCCCATGACCTAATGACCTCCCAAAGCTCCACCTCTGGCTGTCATCACACCAGGGATTAGGTTTCACCATAATGATTTTTGACGGAACACATTCACTCTACACCAACCACCATAGATAAGCATTCTTGAACTCAGCCTCCTCCAGTTATTTTGCTGCTTCTGCCAATATAGACTTCTCTTTCTCCTTCACTGATTCTACTCCCTGACACTACTGTGATCAACGCTCCACATTCAAAAACATCAACAAATGCTACCATCGTTATGGTCCCCCAGAGCAGAACAGAATTTGGACATGATTTGATGGTGCTCTAGAAAGTATTCAAAAGATTGTTGAAAGTTATTTTTAATGTATTTTACCTTCTGTAGATAGACATTATGCTTTTAATATGTTATTTTCCATTTGTTAATAGAAAAAACTTCTCAAATGTTTGGGCAAGTTTTGAACTGCAGAACTCACAAATGTTTAAATAATAAAATGCAGATTTACTACCTTTGATGGTGGTAGGAGGAGGATTCCAGATGGGAAGAAAAGAACAATAGATAAAGAAAAAGAAAAATAAGAGATAAAGGGAGGAAGGGAAAGAGGGAGGAAGAAAAAGAAAATAAAAGACTATTTGCCAAAGGAACTATCCTGTTATAAAGCTGAGTACTTCACAGAGCTTTAAAATTAGGCCATTGTTTGAGAATAACAAGCATAAGAAATCCTTATCTTTTAGGTTAGAAAACATCAAGGAAGAGAAAGAAATTGCCCCAAAAAAACAAGAAGGATTGCAAAATGTGTAATATGCCCCGAAGGTAGTTGTACATATGTGTGTAACTGGCACTTTTCCCAGTTCAACCCATGAGGCTGCTATATTTCTCACTCAGTAATAAGAGATAGGGCTAACTTGCCATGATGAAAAAGAATTCCCTTTAACTAAATATTAAGACATACTAGATTTCAACATCTCCCTCATTGCTAACACTCAGTAAATATTTATTTTTACTATTAATCTCAATAGATCTTGGAATTATGTTTGTTCAGGGATACAACAAATCTTAAAGGAGACCTCCAGGTAAAAATTACGCAGCCAATACATAACTTCCTTTTGGATTCAGTTTCAAAAAGAAACTGAGTTGGAAGCCTGGCAATCATTTTAGGTATTATGTTGTCTTTGGATCTTTCATGATGCTTCCAAAATTAAGTGACGTTCTTTTCCTGCTCAGAAATATCCATCTTTAAAAGACCAGTACAAAAGAGGTTTTCAGGCCATTTGAAACCAAGTCCCCTATATTACAATATAATGTCAAATTGCTATAAATTCAAAAGGATATATGTCAGGAATCCTGAGTTTGTGTTCATGACTGACTTTTTTCATTTTTTTAAACAGCAGAATATATGGATAATTTGCAAAATACATCTTAATTAATTTTTGGTTTTTCTCTTAGTTGTCACAACATAATTAGATACAATTCTAAAATTAATGCACAGATTAAAAGCTTCACTTCAAAGATATACCAATGGGTACATATGTATCTTAGAGAATCTTCATTCACTGCAAATAAGTCTACTCAGAAGTATACTGTGGATTTTCTAACAGACATTTAATTTTTTTATTTCTTTTCTTTTTTTCAGGTTTTTATCTATCTGATAGACATTTAAATAAAATATTTCTCCTCGACCATTACTTTTGACCAAGGTATAATCATCAGGGATTTGTAGAAAGAGATATTAACATTAAAAAAGAAAAAATATTTATGCATCATGTCATATAGATCATCATAGCAATCTAGCTGTAAATGCCTTTCTCTTTGATTTCTCCTTCTTCATTACACAAACTAAGTGATTCTATCTGTAAAAGGTTAGGCAAAATCTTTTGGATTGGGAATTAAGAGTCTCCAAAAGCTAGTATTACAGAGATCAGCTAAGCACAATGTTTCTTTGTAGTCAGTGGGACTTTATTTTGGCAAACCTCCAAATCAGAACTGACTTAGTGAATATGAAGACCCCCTAATAATATAGAAAAAAAAAAAATAAAGTCTTGCCATAGAGAAACACACACACACACACACACACACACACACACACACAATCTCCTGTAGTTTTCTTATTTAAGAAAGCAAACCTACAACTTTGGACACTTACGAGCTTGAATTTTCATATTGTACCAGATTTTCTAAACTGTGTGTATACATACACACACACATATACACACACATATATATATGACTGTTTATGTTTTCTATATATATTTTACATGTATGTGTGTATACGTATTTTATGAATACATATGAATTATATACATACATACACAAATACAGTTATGGTCTTAGTAAAATAGGAGGTACATACCAGGTGTGAATGAAAGCAGCAAGAGACCAGCTAAGTACACTACCAACTAACCACACCTCAGCAGAGATCAGCCAATCCTCACCCGCAGGCAACAAAGCTACCCTGTAGACAAGATGAGCACAAGATCAAAGACCCTCATCTCATACCCCGGTGCCCTAAGATCATTGGTATTTCTCCTGAACCCAAGTGCTACCTTGGGAAAAAGAAAACAGAGAAAAGAAAGAGGTCTATGGACTAATTAATCAGAGGATCGGTTAAACTGGAAGAGGCTGAAGTACCACAAGTACTACAAGTTTAAAAGTGTAAGATAAATGGTTTGGGGTTTTTTTTCTTCCACTACATAGCACAATCGGGGCCAGATGGGGGAGATACGAGTGAGCAAGATCATAGGAGTTGTAGAAAAAAGAAGTAGTTTTCTTAGGCCATCTCATAGACCATGAATACATCTTTAAACCACTATAGAACCAACACATATTTGAGACTTAAAAAGATGAGAAGTACATAAATAATCTTTTTTTAACCTTTCCTACTTGGTCACTCTACTATATTTCTTTTCCATTCTCCTCCCCTCTTGGTTTTATTTGCCTTTGAAATAAGATAACATAAAAACTGAAAAAACAGAATGGACCTTGAAGTATATAAGTATTTGTTCTGGTCTGCTGTTTACTCATTTGGGTATCAAAGCACAGAAAGTACATCTTTCTGCACCTTAATAAGCTCAATAAAATGGGGATACATACACATTCACTTCAAATAAAGTTGAGAGCAAGAGCCTTAAAAAAATGCTTGTGAAGCACTTTGTAAATGTTATAAAATATAAATAATTCTATATTTTCCCAACTATTCCCAAAAGAGAATCAGGGCCTTGTCCTACTCTCTAGAGGTCAAGAAAGAGTTAGAGCTCCCTCCTGCTCTGTTATATTTCCTGGTTCCTACTGACCGAACCAGATGTTGGCAGGTATAAAATCTGAGACAGCTGGTTATCCAACCCCTTAGGGCCAAATGCTCCAAAAAAAATCACTTTTTTTGCAGCACACATCCTGATTCAGAATCTCTAAGCTAATTATCAGGGTTGTGATTCTCAACCTAATCATTTCTGCTACGCCTCCAGAGTAAGAGGGAATCTCAAAATTAACACTTAGTATGCGGAATTGTACACAGACAATATGCAGATGGCCCACACAGGTTTAAATCCTTAAGGCAGTTTCCACTTCTGTTTATGCTCCTCTTAGGTTTATAAAATCATTAGAAACTATTTACTGAGCTCCTATTGCATGCAACCCACTTTGGAGTGACACCAAGAAGCAACCTGTTTCCTACCCCTTATTGAACTCAGGATTTGAAAAAATTACAATGCAGACAAAGATGCAACAATGCAACTGACATTGCATAGAAAATAAGCAAAAATCACAAGAATGCGGGCTTAAGTTCATGACTTTGGGCAAAGGGCAACTGGTAACAAGAGTTACGGGCCATATCCTTTTTTTCCTGGTCTATACAGAAAGACTATCCGGAGTTATGTTTCCAAGTATACCGGAAGAGTGAAAGAGGTGGGGTTTGGCAGAGAAGAGTATGAACTTATCCTGATCATAGCAGACAGTGACTGCAAAAGCACAGGGAGGAGGTACAGAAAAAAGATTTTTCTGACAGCTGTTGAAATTTTGTGTAGTGCTAATAGGATATACAACCCATATGCAATCATTCTATATCCATATCCTCACACATACTGGGGGACAGGGCAGCATAATGGTTAAGAGTGGAATGATATTATCTGGGGTCAAAATGTGGCTCTCCCACACATCAGCTTCAGAACCTTTGGCAAGGCACTTACTCTCAGTTTCTTCCCATGTAAAACTAGAGTAATAGTGGTACCTACTTACTTCATGGGGTAGACACTGGGACAGACACTGGGACAATTAAGAGATAACACATATGAATTTTTTAATATGATGCCTGTCACAAAGTTAACTGTTGTTAAAGTTAACTGTTGATGTTAACTGTTTTATTGTTATTTAGAAATGGATTTCCTGTATCAATCTTGGAAAAATGTGAATTCCAATCCTACTTCCAATCTTGTTATTGTGTAGTATCTGATATTGACAGTTTGTTTATAAAAAGTAGAAAAAGATTGCTTACTCACCCCTTTAAATATACTATTCATTTATAAAATGAATATGTTAATAGTTTAGATCAAAATTCTTTGATGATTGTCATTATCAATTATCATTATCGTTATCAATTAGGCAAGGAAAAATTGGGACTCATGTAAAAGATATGTTACCGAGAAAAGCAATGAAAGGAATGTGTGGAGGATATATTTTTCTCTACCTATATTCCCAACTGGGAGGTGTGGAATTGATTCTTACTGGGATACAGACGAGGCTGGGTAATTGATGAAACTGAGACAAGCAGGAGGCTTGCTCTTGATCCTAGAAGGGATTATTAGTATGCTTTTAACTATGTGTGCCAAGCATTGTGCTAAGTATTTTACAAATATTAGCTCTTGCAATCCCCACAGCTAACCTGTAAACTAGGAACTACTGTCACCACCCCTGTATGATCTACGTACATTTTAGCTAGAGAGGAGAAGCATCTTGATCAAAGGTTCATGACTAGCAGGGGACAGACTCAGCACCTGAAACTAGGCCTACCTGGTGCTAGTTCAGTTTCCTATCTATAGTGTGACACTGGGAACTTTGGAGGAGCTGGAGAGAAATAGGAGGAAACAAGGGAAAAGCATCTGTGAGACCGTTTTTAACCTAATCGCCAGAACTATTCAAGCATTCTCCTGTTAGAGGGACCCATTCTTTTAGAAACGTGCTTAGTTTTTATCAGTGATACTATGCACATTTTAGAATGTTGTTCTGAGAATTTCCGTCTTGAAAATTATTCTACTCACGCTGGGAATCTACCAGAATATTTCGTAGAGCTTAGTCTAAACAATTCCCAGGTGAAAAGGGAACTCAGCTTAATTTTGAAAAATTAAGCCTCGTCACCAAAAGCAAGTACATAAATGAATAAGATACCAAGGAAATACATATACATATGAATAAGTTAAGTATTTGTGATAGGAAATCAAACTTTTAAAAAAAGCTACTTAAAAAATAAAATTAAAATAAAAATTTAAAAAGCTACCTATAATCATGAGATTCTTTCCCACATTCCACGGACATTGTCAATTTCTTCATCAATAAATGTCAAAGGTTGAAAACACCCATATCTGGGAAAACCATGGTATCTGAATGTTAAACAAGAGTATATTACACTGTCAAGAGGACCCACCATTGATGAAACAATAGATCATGTGAATATTTATCTTTGGATATTATTATATCAACCATAACTAACTTTTTTGCTTTTGCACAAGTAATAAATTATTATATCCTCATTGTAAACAAAAAAATTGAACATGATACATAAAGAAAAAGTCCCCAGCACACGCACTTTGATTCCTCTTCAGAATAAGATTATCAGGACAATGCATATCCTTCTAAACATCTTTTTATGTATGACTCAAATTGTGATGCCTGGATCAGCAGCAGCAGCATCACCTGGGAACTTCCTAGAAATGCAAATTCTTGAGTTCCATCCCAGATCTAACGAATCAAAAACACGGCGAGTGGCACCCAGAACTGTTCGGACAGGCCCGTCAAGGACGCCGATGCTTCGTTCAATATGAGAACGGGCCCAGCTCCCCACTGTCCAGGAAACTACCAGTGCACATGGACTCTCATCCTCTAGGACTTGCTCGTGTATCCTTCTAGCCTCACCTTCCCCAAACAAGCCATCCTACCTTCTCCCGCCAAAGTGGACACAGCCTCCGCCTCTGGCTCTGGCGCCGCCATCTTCCTCTTCCAAGGTCCGTCCCTAGATGCTCTGGTTCAGGACGCACAGCAGGGGCGCTAACAGCGCGGGAGGGCAGGACGGGCGCCGCCTGCATGGCGGAAGCGAGCACGGGCAGGCCTGGGGGAGGCAGGCAGGACGGCCTGGCCTGGCAACCCCTGCTCAGGGCTGCTGGGCCTCGGCCCCTAACCCCGCCGACGGCCCCTGGGTGCGGTCCGCGGCCTCAGAATTGCCGCCTTCCTCCGCCCCGGAAGCACAGCAGGCAAGACTTCCGAGGAGCTCCACGTGGGCGGCCAAAGATCCAGAGGTTGTTGGCGCCGGAGGCTGTTGGCGCGGGAGGGTGTTCCCACAGCCAGCAAGTGGCCCAGCAGCGAGTGGGGTCTGCGGGGCGGGCAGCGGCGGAGCCGAGCTTGGGAACGCCTCCACCTGCACCAACCATAACTAACTTTTAAGTAATTTCAATTTCTCATCTTAAAAACTTCTGACTATGGGAATCTAAAACTATGGACCGTGCAGTAAACTTTTTATTTCTCCACCTTTGGTTCAATTCTTTTTTTTTTTTTTTTTTAACTCCAAGTAAATGGGTAGAAACAAGAATTGTAACTTATTTTACTAAGTACCAATAACTTTAGAACACATATTACAGATCCCAGTTAAATTAAAAGTTGAGTCAGGTAGAACACACAATTACATTTCTCCACTGTCCTCATTAAATTTCATTTCAGTGGGGAATGCTGTCATTTCTTCCACAGTTTTTCCTATTATACTCTTATTTTAGGCCAATACCATTGTACTCTGCAGCAAGTACTTGCAGATCCTAGGCAAACAGCATTATATTACCAGGAAGCAGAGTGTTTAATCGTTTCTAATTTTTCTACACAATTATTGCTCTGGTGTGAATGATCACAGATTGTTTCAAAACAGACCCCGGGTGACTACTTGGCAAAAGTCAATAGGCAAAGCTGAGGCCTAAAGTTTTCTCTTGGGGCATCTCTGCAGTAAACTGTGTTCCTTACAGCAACTTCATCTAATTTTTCAAATCTTGCTGGAATAACAAGTGGCAAATTAGTGTATCTATCACATGAATGTTATTTGCAATTTACTCATAGTACACCCTTACTTCACATTCAAGTTTTGTCTTGCTGTTATTGACTTAACAAGCAAGTATTTATCACACTTACCGCTGGAAAACATTAATTACCTTTGATCTGGCTGAACCTCACACCCACTTATTTTAAGAAAATTTGACCAGGTTAAAGAGTTACTTAGATAATTACAATTCATCGTGTATTAGCAATTCCTTAGTATAGAATGTTGCATCCTTAGGAGTCCCACAAACTTATTCAAACATATGCAGAAATACTAAGCAAAATACACCTATTAACAGTAAATTACAATAATCCGGAAGAAACTGGGCAGTAGTATGAAAGTAACTTCCATAGTTATACCTTTTCAAACTGATGAAGCTGAAGTATTTTAGAGTGCAATATCATGTGTCTGTGTTAATGTGACCAAGGTCCTGATGGGGAGATGCAACACATCCCTCTTTATTAAAAAAATAATAATAAAATAAAGACCATATGATCTTTAATTTCTGGGAGAATCTAGATTTTATGTTTTATGTTCAAAATTCACTGCTAATGAAGAAAAGTTAAAAGTTGTTTCAGATGTTAGAAGTGTTCTGAACACGAACAGTAAATAGCATTACTTCATTTAAAAATTATCAGGATGTCAAAAATCTATTCTACACATATATGAGTGTATGTTCAATGAAGTCATGGCCTAAACTCATTTAACTTATGCAAAATTAACTACATGAATTTTGATAATTTAAAAAATAAAGGGAAGAGTGATTCTCCTCACTTTTCTACTCAAAGAGCACACAGACCAGGATGTTAGAAATGGGAGGTGTGGCTCCATGTCCCCTCAGTCATCACAGTTAATGTACACCTTTCATAATCTGAGCATCCTATCATGGTGAGTATGATTCTGGGGTTTAATAGTATGCATTTTGAGGATTGTGTCCTGTAAACAAGTTACCTAGTCATCTGTTTATCAACTAAGGGGAGAACAATTTTTTTTTTAAGATTTTACTTATTTAGGGGCACCTGGGTGGCTCAGTCAGTTAAGCGTCTGCCTTCAGCTCAGCTCATGATCCCAGGGTCCTGGGATCAAGCCCAGTGTTGGGCTCCTTGCCGAGAGGGCAGCCTGCTTCTCCCGCTCCCCGCTCATGCTCTTTTCCTATCTCTCTCTCTCTCAAATAAATAAATAAAATCTAAAAAAAAAAAAAAATATATATATATTTATTTGAGACAGACAGAGAGAGAAAGAGCACAAGCCGGGGGGAGGTGGGGAAGGAGGAGGACACAGAGGCAAAGGGAGAAACAGACTCCTGAGTGAACAGGGAGTCTGATGTGGGAGCTCTATCCCAGGATCTTGAGATCATGACCTGAGCCAAAGGCAGATGTTTAACTGACTGAGCCACCCAGGCACCCCAGAAAGAGCAATTTTTTAAATACTAGGAGGAAAATATGGATATTTTGGATTCAGTGAGATAATAGCTCATATCCATGTCCCATGTAACAACTTCTTAAGGGAATTATAGTATTATTTTGATTCTATGCAATTTTTGCCCCTCTTGCTCATCGAAGAATCTGGTCTACATATAAGAGAAGAATCCACTGTACCTAAAACTCACTGCAGCCATCTATTGTCACTTGTTCATACTCCAGTAGTATGAAAGCAGTACTGAGAGCTGTAGTGCCAAGAAACACTTTACCTCAGTGCAAAGTAGAGTATATTTGCATATTTATAACTGACATGGAAGCATCACATACCCATAATGCACTGCATACTCATAATACAACTTGATTTAAATATGTAAATACTGATAAGCATGAATATTTAAATCTTGAAAGATTTCACAAAGAAGTAGAGCATATCCATAATGTAACTTGATATTTGCCTAATATTATAGCACAATCAAAAAGTTAGTGCTATCAGTTGGAGATGCCTAGTAAACAAGGCTTTCCCCACCACACTGAAGAAGCCTGCATAGGTCTAACATGAGTATGATTCCATGCCAGGACATTCTCCAAGACTGAAGGCAGAGGAGAATTCAATCAGAATTGTTCCTGGAAAGATTCACCTTTCTTCTTGATCATTCTTAACAAAGATCAAACCCAAATGTGGTTAAAAATATTCACTAATATTTACTGAGTCCCTACTAGGTATAAGGAGCTGTCCTGGTTACCACAGGAAATGTAAGATATTTTTACGAGAATTCTAACTATCCACTTGGAAAAAGAATTATATCCACATGAAAAGTTACAAGTAAACTGTAGGATAGCTGAAAGTCTGTTGCACTGGTCTGTGGACATTCCCAGGACAGTAAACTGGGAATGATGAAGTGAGCCTTTAGAGACACCTAAGAACTAGATTGGTCTTAGTAACTCCAATCAGAGTGTGAGAGAGGAGTTAAAGTGGTCTCAATTCTAACTTGGGGTAGATGGTGATAACATTAAGCTAGATAGAGAATATAGAAACAAGAAAAGGTTTAGGTCAGGAAAGATAACTCTTTTTTTTTTAACTTTGTTGGTTTGGGTTTTGTTTTTTAAAATGGGGATTTGGAACAATTAATTAATTAATTAGTTAATTAATTAAATGAGGGCTGGGGGACTTTTTGAATATGAGTATTTTGGAGGAAGTTGCAGATCATCTCTCTAAAGTGATATATAGCGGGATCTACTGATCTATAAATCATGTCATATAGATAATTATTCAATCAATGCATATAAATGAAATAACCAGCAAGAGTATAAACAGTATAGAGAATTGAATCTAGTGGTGTCCACATTTAGGAGCTTACAGCAGGAATAAAAATGGTGAGATAGAGTAAAGAAAAACTCGTGGAATAGAAACTGGTGAATCCAAACAAAAGGATAGTTTCAGAAAAGTGGGCTGAGTAATTTCTGTCCGTTACTATGTTGAGGTCAAAGAAGATGAGAACAGAAAATATACTGACATTTATTTTAGTAATTAGGTCATTTGTACCTTGCAGAAGATAAGAAAGGAGCAGAGGATAAAGCCATATTTTATGCTAACAAGATGGAATTGAGGGTTAAAAAATGGTATTAGAACCATAGGCCAATCATGCAAACAGAAAGTAAAGATAAGACAGTCACTACAACAAGTTAAGAAACACATTTTTCAAGGTAGAGGAAAACCTTCCAAAAAGAGATGATCATGAATCACACAGTATCTCTCAAGAGCAGTCTAAACCATAATTTCTTCAAACCCCTCCCACTCCTTCCAATCTCGCCCTCACTCACACTCTCACCACCAGAGCCACACTTCTCTGGTGGAGGCATGCTAAAGTTTGACATGTTAAGTATATGTCACATCGATCTCAGTGCATCAGGATGGCCAAGATGCCATCCAGCCTTCCTTAGGGTTCATCTTCATGAATAGATGGAAAAAGGTGTCCCTGTTAATCTAAGAACAGAAGGTGTGTGCTAGGATGCAGGTTCTTCTTGGGTTAGTGGAAATGCAAACCCCAGCCTTAGCAAGGTGTCTAGTTCCATCTTGGAATGTTGTTGAAGAAATAGGATGCTAAATCATGTATCCAGACAGTACAGCCCCAGGCCAATCTGCGTATGAATACTAAGTAGAAACTAGTTAGCAGAAACTAGTAAGGAGGAGAAGCATGAAAGTTCAGTTCTTATTTATCATTGTGTACCTGGAACCTAACACAAAACCTAGCATGAAGCTTCAATTACTGTTTGTTAGATTGAACAGCATTTCCTAAACACTTACCCAGTCTAAAATTACTCTACCAAACAACTTGTTATAGTGACAAGAACATAAGACTAGGACACGGAAGGTTAGGGTTTTATGTGTGCTCTGGAACTTTTTTTTTTAAGGTTTATTTATTTATTTTAGAGCATGCAAGCCAGGGGCAGAGGAGGAGGGGGACAAAGGGGGAAGGGCAGAGGGGGAAGGGCAGAGGGACAAGCAGACTCTGAGCTAAGCACAGAGGCCCCACGCGGGGCTCCATTTAGGGAACCCGAGATCACAACCTGAGGCTAAATAAAGAGTTGGGCGCATAACCAACTGAGCCACCCAGGTGCCTCTGGAAATTTTTGATAAGTCTTTTCTCTTTCCCATGGTTCTCTCATCTGTATTCCCATTCTGCCATTCTCCACAGGTTTTAGAGGGGCGCGCATGAAAAAATACACATGAAAGTGCTCAGTATATTTTTCTATACTACACAAATATCAAGGCACTTTTTATTATTACTATTAATATATCATTTAAGGTGATCAGATGTTGACATAAACTGTGCATTTTTTTCTAAGCTGGCTTCAGTACAAGTGTTATTTCATTCTTATTTACCCCTGTTTATCTAATCCCTGTTTGAAATCTGCTAAACTATTTGCCTATTTATCAGGGTGGCCCTAATTTGGAATACAGAGACTAATGGCATTGGAAAATTGCACTGAAAGGAGTCACCCATGTATTATGATAGATCATAAATATGGATGACTAGAAAGTAAGATGCTTCGCTTAAGATGCAAATTAGCAGAGAATGAGATGCAGTGAGTTGTACACCAGAGATTCAAATCCTGATGGAGAAGTCCCTGTAGGGTCACCAACAAAAAGCAGGTTTCTGCTGTCACTCCCCAGCGAGGCTGAAGACACTCCCAGGGCCTGTCATGCAACACTAATTGAACAGGATACTAATAGGAGAGAAAGTGTGCCAGCCACATCCCCGAGTGCAGAGCCACCAAGTCGAGTCTAGGGAAGCACTCCTCACAAACAGCACATAGGCACAGAACTACAACCCAGAAACCCACAGCCAGGCCCGTCCTAACAGCAAAGTGGTTGAGAAACTGTGAAAGGCAGAAAGGGAGAAAGGGAAGCTTTGTGGGAAAATGCAAATAGTCACAATGAGGATAAACAGATCTCAGGGGAACTCGAGGGCTCTGTAATCCATACTCTTTTCCCTGCCCTCCCGAAACTTGCAAAGTTTATCCCCTAGATCCCCCATCCTGTCACCCTTCCAGATAGGATTCAGATGATGAGGTCCCTGATGTAATATATCAGACAACAGAGGCCTGGAGTACATTTCTTCACGTAGACGTGGTAACAGCGTACAAATATGTAATCTTGAGTATGGCCAATAGCAGAAAGAGGGAGAGAATTTAAGAGTCACAGAGGA
>CM052895.1:57127213-57137395 GCA_028534135.1 Potos flavus
CAAATTAACCTGAGTGTGACCCCCATGTAAGGAGCTGTCAACAACAGCTACAGAGCATATGTCAAAGGAGGACAAGTAGTCATAATAATAGCTCACATTTATTGAGCCCTTACTATTTGTCGGGCACTAAGTGTTATCTCAGTTAATCCTTACTATCATAGCATGAGATAAGCATTATTACTAGGAAACTGAGCTCAGAGAGATTAATTTGCTCAAGGCCACACAGTAAATAACTGGGTAGATTTTGAACCCAGGTACTTGACACCAGAGCTTCTAGTGACCCCTATGCTAGACATCCAAAGGCTCATCCTACAACCTTGCCCCTCATTGGCAGATCCTTCTATGAATGTCCATCATATATTCATCTACATGGGTCTCTCATTTTCTCTCCTAAGTGTCCTTTCTTCTCTGAGACCACTTTTGTCTCCATTAATTTTTCCCTCTGTTTTAATATTTCTCTTTTCTCCCCCTCTTCTTTTTCCTTCTTCCCCTCCTCCTCTCCCTCTCTCCCTGTCTCTCCCTTTCTCTAAATCAAATTAAATATGGGAAAAAAATTAAATATGGAGATCAAATAAGTTCTGAAAATGATGACTATTTCATATCCCATATTTTTAATTCAAAATGCATATTGGCAGTACAGGAAAAGGAGTACCCTTTTCTATATCTAGGTCTCTTCCCCAAAAAGGAGTATATTAAATATACGTAGCCTTCTACTTCTTTGTGCCCCTTGAATGAGCTGTTTCTTGAATAGAGACTGACTTACATCAAAAGGTTTCACACTACCCACAACTGGCGCTGTGGACTGAATTGTATCCTTCCCAAAATATGTATGTTGAAGTACTAGACCCCATATGACTGGAAACAGGGCCTTTTAGGAATGATAAGGTTAAAGGAAGTCATAAGGGTATAGCCCTGATCCCATAGAATTGGTCTCTTTGTAAAAAGAAGAGATTCCACAGATCCCTATCATTCCACCATGTGAGGACACAGGGAAAGGGGGCTGTCTGCAAGCCAGGAAGAGAGCTCTCACCAGAAACCAAATCAGCTGTCACCTTGCTCTTGGACTTCCCAGTATCCAGAACTGTGAGAAATAATTTTTTGTTGTTGTGAAGCCACCCAGTCTATGGTATTTGTTACGGCAGCCCGAGCTAATACAATTGGTCTTAAAACTAAGGCTTTTCTTTAGGCCAAAATTTCATTGCTTAAATTGTTAACACTATGATTTCAGTATGGGCATTCACATCATTACTAAACAGTTTTGAACTTACTGAGCCTTGGTTAAGATGTTTCCTGGACAAAGAAGAAATATACTCCTAAGATGCTTGTATATAAAACATCTATTGTTTAAATCACACCCATGATTTACCTGGCCAGTTACCTGGACAGAAAACCATTTCTCTGACAAGCCAAGAGATTCTGACAGATGTAACCTGGATCCTTTCTATAAAAAAAAAATTTTTTTTAATTTTAAAAAATGAAAAGAAAAGGAGAGGGTCCCAGATTTCTATACATGTGAGTGTGAAAAATTTTCCTGTTATTTTATTCAATATCCAATAAGTGACCCTGCTACCAATTCTATTCACATCTGATAAAAGAAAAATAAACCATTCATCCAGCTATCAGATACTAGAAAAACTTAACACAAGAAAAATACTTTTTCAAAATCTTTTTTTCTTCCCCACTAGCAGCAGTGTGGAAGCTATTGCTATGTAGCCAGTCGTTAGAGCTGTTGAAACATTAAACAGTATTAAGAAAATGCCAGTAGTTTTAATTATTCCTCCATTGGAAATCTTTGGCTTCACTGAAGAGGATATATGAGTTGTTTGTTTGTTTTTAAGATTTTATTTATTTATTTATTTATTTATTTGACAGAGAGAGTGAGCATCAGAGTAGGGGGAGCATCAGACAGAGGGAGAGAGAGAAGCACGGGGAGCCCGATGGAGCTAGATTCCAGGACCCCGGGATCATGACCTGAGCCGAAGGCAGACGCTTAATGACTGAGCCACCCAAGGGCCCTGGTATATGAGTTGTTTAGTGGCCAAACGGCAAAGTAAAAAGCAAACGATACAGAGAATACCTCCACCAACATCCCCTTCTAGGTTTCATGAAACTTCAACAAAATAGTTTGATGGCCTCTTGGGTAACCTCTGAGAGTTGGAGAGTTACTCTGAATCCCTACCTCTTCTTCCTGTGAAAGAATCTGAGAAATTTGAGAAGAGGAGGCCTTGTATTTGAGCCTGACTCAGACATGCTTTTTCTGATTCAGCCATAGCTTTGTTTGGAAACCTGTACGTCATGGCCTTGGCGGGCCCCCAAGCATCCTCCTATGCAGTCTGCTATTTTTCCTCTAGCTACCCAGAATAGCTGGGCAAAGATTTAGTACAGTTGGTATGCCGGTGTTTATAGGCCAAAGTGTTGTCAAGTTTCTTTCTGTGGGCAAGCAGAGGTTCTTGCAGACTGGCAAGAACAAAAGGAAAGGTGCTTCTGGCCTTCTGGTTTTGTTTCCTGGAAGAATTAGGGATCCACTTTCCCTCTTCCAAACAATCCCAGGATTAGAAGACCCTTACCATATTGAACCTCCCTCCTTATTTTCTTTCATTCTCTGAAAAATCCTTATCTCACTCTGAAACCCAAGTGCTTAGAATTATGGTATATCACTAGTCATATATTTAAACATATTTATTATCTAGGATCCTGCACAGGCAAGACAGGTATAGAAATTTCCTTCTGGAGAATTTTCTGGTATATTATTTCTATGTATTCTATTTTAAAATGCAAAGTCCACTATTTGGGAGGAGAAATGCAAGGGGTAAAAAAAATAGATCCTATCCTAAGAAGAAAAGAAGGAAGAGATTTGTTAACTTTTAACTCTTCTATCTAGAAGCCCTGTTTCTTTCTGCTTATGATACAATATTTACACCTTTGCTTCCTGGTTTTATAGAAATGGAGACCCCATTCTTCACTTCAGTTTCCTCTTTTCTGCTCAGCGTAGCCCAATAAAATAAGAAGATGGTCCAGATCTTTCTCCTCTGTCATATCATTTTTGGCAAATTACTATTCCTTTTGCAAGTCCCCAGTTATACCACTGCTGATCCATTAGGCCAGGCTATAAAATAAGACTCAAGTTGGTGAGTCGATCCAGGTTTCATTCTTTGAGCGCCCAATTATAGATCAAGCATATGTCTCTACCATGGAGGAAAAAGGCAAGAACAAAATTACAGATGACACTCAGGAGATCTTCCCACTTAGAATCCCTGACTTCTTCCTGCAGCCACAAGAAAAGCCACTTATGGCTCTCAGCTGCTATTTCTCCTGGCCAGGGCAGGATTATGAAGCTTGGATGCCCTAGGCACTCTCCAGGTCCCCGCCCCTCACCCCAATGCATCATTAGAGATAAAACCCATACCAAACCATGAATGTTTGTTTTATAGTTTTCAAATTTACACTCCTATGTATGCAAACATGCAACTAGGTTCTGCCTACATCTGCTAATGTGTGCATTATGTATCTGTGTTTGCTTTGCTGGGCTCGTAAGCACTGGGGTGGAGCATGACGGTGTAATGTAGCCATGCTCAAAGCTCCTGGATTGGGTGCTTGTCTTCTTACTTTACATTTGTATGAAATGACTGATTCAACCTGACAAGGCTCATCCCTGTGGAGAATATCCCAGGGAAACTGTGAGAAAAACATCAGAGAGGATCAAATACCAATGTTTTGTCCAGCTGCCAATGTAGTAGCTCCCTAATAATAGGTTGGAGGCACCAGGAACACTAGATGTTTACATTTATTTTAAAAACACCAGCTCCAAAAGAGAGCTCTTCTTGGCACAGTACACAATCATTTATAGTGAACTTTCATCCCCAGCCCTTTTTAAGCATTACCTCGTTAATCTTCAAAACAGCTACATAAGGCAGGTAGAACAATTTGTTCTGCGATTTTAAATGTCCCACTTAACGTGAGTAGGAAAGTGTGCAGTGACAGCACTACCAAGGCAGACTCCCAGCGGTACAGTCCACTCACCAGAGAGGGGGAACCTCTCTGGCAGCTTCATCCGCCCAAACCTTCCCACCCATTCCCATCTCTCCAGAACCCTTACCTATTTCTTATAGGGCTGTATCCCATCTATAGGAGCTTCCCATCATCCCTCATCTTTAAGCTCCCTTCCAAACTTGTCCATCTTTCTGGAATTCCCGTCACTTTGCCTTATTCTGAGCAACACCTTTTTAATCCAAAAAATATTTTGCGTTACAAAGTCAGTATGCCATACATGTAACCCTTCTATTTATATTTTGACAGAGACCTTATGAAGAAGACATTTTAATGCAAATATAACGAAAGGAATAATACTTTAAGCAGGAGGATCTGGCGAGTGTCTCTTACATGACATTAGACCTTGTAGGGTTTACCTAATCATTGAGTCTGTCCAGTAAAAAGGTAAAGTGGAGAGATTAGAATGAAATTTAACCATCTTTCATTTTTCGTTATCATCTAAAAAATTATGTGTGTGTGAGTGTGTGTGTCTCTGTAAGACTAACACTTCCTACATCTCTACCTCTGCACTCTAACCTTCATCATATATAGGTCCTCTGTGTTTTATCCTACTTTTAGATTTTAGATACTAGTTTGCATTTTAGATATTCCATTTATTATTTAGTGGAGGGATACCTGCTGCTCTGTGCTTTTACCTTGAAGAAAACTGACTATCCACAGCAGCTCTGGAATGATTAAAGGCATCAGAAATATTATTATATCCTTACCGTAACCATTTAGAAATATTAGCTTCGAGAGGCAAAAGAGAGTTATCTAATACTATTTATTGGTTTGTGTGTGACTTCCTTCCTATTCTAAAAGAGCACTAGTTCAGCTTCATTAAATCTTCTCCATATTTACTGAGATTTCTCCTTAATGATACAATTCAGCTTTAATCACCCGACCAGACAATATGGCTTGTCAAAGGCAGAATTTGCCTCCTAGTGTATTGAGAACATTTGTTGTATCTTTACTTAGATTATAGCTCAGAAATTACATTAGAGGCTAACATTTAATCTATATAATGACAGTTCTGTTGACATCCCAAGTCTCTCTATGCAATTTGCATACAAAGATACCAGCTAATCCAGGAGGATTCTTCCAGGGAGAGCTTGAGAGAAAGCAAATTTTATATTAACCTAAGAAAAAAGTCAAGTCCCCACCAAGAGTAGACTTCTGGGAGAAATGAAATATAGGATGAAAAACAGCTTCTCCATAGCTTCTCTACTGTTTAAAATTGGGAGAAAGAAAGGAAGGGTGAATTGGGAGAAATTGGAGGGGGAGATGAAACATGAGAGACTGTGGACTCTGAGAAACTGAGTTTTGGAGGGGAGAGGGGTGGTGAGTTGGATGAACCTGGTGGTGGGTATTGAGGAGGGCACATACTGCATGGAGCACTTGGTGTGGTGCATGAACAATGAATCTTGTAACACTGAAAAAAATAGAATAAAATTTTAAAAATAAATAAATAAAGATACAAATAAAAAAAAATTGTACCTCTAACTTTTTTTCTAAGAGGAATTTCTAAATTGCATTCCATGTTTATATTCAGATGAACATATATATGTCTAGTGCCCAGCACAAGGTCTGGCATATAAACATGCTCAGCAAAGTTTTGCTGGAGAAAATATGAGTAGAAAAACACCCAAATGTCAAATATTAATCATTTTTGGACTATCCTCTATTTTATATTACCCAAACCTCAGCTTTCTTCCATTAGAGATCCTCAGAATTGGCAATAATTTAGTTATATTTGAGAAGATATACAATATCATAAAATCTGCACTTATAAAACATGAGCCAAAAAACATCTAGCAGCCTAAGTATGGCCATTCTCAACTACCCTCCACTTCCTTCTTAAGCGCCACTTAAATGTTCCCTTATTGCCAATTCCAGATACGTGTCTTAAATAAGTAATAAGATAATTAGCCCTGAAATACACACACACTCAACAGGTTAACAACAAAAATAATAGAAGACCTTGGGAAAAAATAATGCATTATAAAAAGAAATCATGAAGATCCAGTGAAGAGTGAAAAAAGCTGGCTGCAGGGCAGGACCAAATCAGATAAGCATGTACTGCGGTCTCCATGATTCCACTTCATCATGACAACTTCTGGACAGAGCAAGGATTGTCATGGAGATCAGGAGATCTGGGATCTGGCCAAAATGTAAAACTACCCTGCTCTGTGAGCCTGAGTACATGATAGCCTCCAGTCTCAGTTTTGTTTTGTTTTGTTGTACACTGCACACACTGAAGAAATATTTGACCCAACTTTCCTCATCTGTAAACATGATCATCTCAAAAGTCCTCCTTTCCCAAACCAGAACTCGGTGATTCTAACATTCTAGGTTCCACTGGCATGAAATCAGACATGAACTCCAATGAGAAGGGGGAAAAAAAATAAGAGGAAATTGCTGCTTTCTGAAATGCATCAACTATCTCTAAACACAAGATCCAGCCCCAAATCAATGTGAAGGCTTCCTATTTTCTCTAACACTTAAGTGCCTTATGTCCAAAATGTTTTATTTCACACTGAAAATTTGAATATTTTGAATTTTAAGAAACTACCTGGGCTTGGTTCCATGTTTGTACTTGAGGTGGATCCTTACGTGAGAACGAGTACTGGAAACCATATCAGAGTCTAGCAATCAACTGGATAGATTGGGCTAGATTGTGTCCTTAACCTCAGTTCTTTCCCATCCCAGAAACATGTCTAGAAGAGCATCCCTAAAGCAATTCAAATTGAGATCTTCAAGTGGCCCAGCTGACTCAGCTGAGTGAGACTGACTAGGCCCAGTCATTATCTAGACCCATTTAGACCGACCATTCAATAACTCTCTTTTGTCATCCTCCTCTGCACCTGGTACTACATTAGACAGTGAGGATTCAAAGGTGAACATTACTTAACCTTCCCTTCAAAGTTCATAGTCTAGCAGTTTATACTTATATGAATAAAGAAGTGAATAGCGGGACGCCTGGGTCGCTCAGTTGGTTAAGCGGCTGCCTTCAGCTCAGGTCATGATCCCAGGGTCCTGGGATTGAGACCCACATCGGGCTCCTTGCTCAGCAGAGAGCCTGCTTCTCCCTCTGCCTCTGCCCGCTACTCTGCCTGCTTGTGCTCTCTCTCTCTGACAAATAAATAAATAAAAATCTTTAAAAAAAAAAAAGAAGTGAATAGAGAAATATAAACCATAATATATGTGCTAGGATAGGATAAGGACAGAATGTACAGTAGTACATACGAGAGGCATCTAACTGTGTTTGGAGATAAGAGGAGGCAACATCTGAGATCTGAAGGTCAACTGGAATAGGATAAAGTGACAAGACCTTCGGGAAGAGGGACCGACCTGGTAGAACAAGAAGTGCAATGTTGGCCGGCACTGGTGTAGCAACAGACAATGGGGCAGTGTTCCTCTCTACCCACCTGCAGAATTCTACCTAGGGAAGCTGCTCCATATGCAGATTTCTAGGCTCCTCTGAAGCCTGGCTGAATCAGAATCTCTTGGGCGTGCAGCCCAGAGTTCTGAATTATAAAAGTTTATCAAGTGATTTTGATGAAATTGAGGTTTAAGAACCACTACAACACCAATTAGCTTCTTCACACATGTGGTTGCCAATGTCCAGCAGCTGAAAGCGGTCACAAGTCTGTACAGGAAGATAATCAGTAAGAGAAAATCTTGAGGGGGTTTCCCAGACACCAGGTTGGAGTTTTAGAACAGATTCAAGTTATACAAAGAAAAAAAAAAGGACTGTGGTCTTGAACAAATTACCAAGCCAGAACTCCAGCACAGAGGAAATGCCAGCATTTGGGGTCCAGAGCTGGAAGACAGAGTAGGACAAAGTCACAGGAATAAGGAAAAAGTTTAAATGATAACTAAATCTTAAGATCAGAGATAAAATGGCAGTATAGGCGATCTCATCCTGAGGGCCGGAATGTTGGCCAGTTCTGCATCCAGGGGCCAACTGGACTCCAATGATGAAAGAAGACAGTTTCTGAGGCTGATTAATCAGTAGACCCATATACCTCAGGAACAATAATATGGTGTACTGTGCCAGCTGATATTATGACTTAGTATTCTAATAAAGTCATCGAAACCCTTTTGCCCTATTATCATTCTCAGTGCTTGTAAATACATGGTTATCAATATTTCAACATTCCCATCCTTTATCTGTTCATATTCCTAACCAGACCAAAATTTCAAATTGAGGTGTCCTCCAACAGGATTAGAGACCCACTTCTTTGATATTGAGATCAACACGAGTTTGAGATTGTAATTTGGAATCACTGATCAGTGCTGGCCTTTCTAGTGCAAAACAAACAATCAAAATCCTTTTATTCAAAGCATTTTTTGACTTAAGCTGCATTCAGAGGGTAATTAATTTCACTGTTTGTTCCTATATGATTAGCATAGTTTCTTCAGGTCATAGGATCAGTTGAAGAAACTATGAGCAATACTGAACAAAAAGCCCCAGCTTTGTCCTGTTATATTAATGAGTCCAACACCGGTATTCATGCCCTTGGTGTAATAGCCTGGTTGACATTCAATCACTTCCGATACTCATGGTAGTTCTAATCAAAAGGTGTACAACACCCTCTTCAGCTAGGTTTTTTTAATAAGAAAACAAAGTGTAATATATGGCATGGGCTCTGGAATCAGAAAAATTTGATTTAATCTTGCCTTACACTGATTAACTTATGCGAACTTGGACAAGTTATCTCCAAGATGCTTATCTGTAAAATGATGGTATTAATATTACCTAGCTGTCTAGCTCATTGAACTGCTTTAGAGATTGAGATAATTGTATGTAAAGCATTCAGAAGAGCAATGATAAGTTAATTGTTATCATTCTTGTTTCTATTATTATTGAGACCACCCCAGCCTACAGGTACTGTGAAGTCACATCCACAGGAATAACCTGTTTTACTGGAATGTGTCTCCCCTTGATTATACGAAGTGTCCAACAGATTTCATCTGGGAACTCCTAAGAGAATGTTGCCTCTACTCATGACCTAGTGCAATCTACTACAGTATGGTCTTTATTATGTTCTTCCTCTCCTGCTTGGTGCCCTGAGTAAAGTCGAAGGTCCATGACTTGAGACCACTGTAACTGCAACCTACAATGCTGCCTTCTGATATTCTTAAAGCCCCAGTTCACTGAAGACCCAATGATGTCACATTCCATCATCTGAAGCAGGGTGATCGAGTACCAGCCACCCACAGTTTCTTGTGAGAACAATTTTTTCAACTAGTATGTGCGGCCTCACCCTCCACAGAGTTCAACTGTAGGTCTATGCACCGAACCAAGGTAACTATTTCTGAAAGAAACCCTAAGCTATCCTTCATCCTCATTCCCATTCCAAGTTCCTTTCACCAATAAACCTTTATAACAGTGATTACTGGAAGACAGTACAGGTCAGTTGTTAAAATTAAGGGATCGGGGTCAGACTACTTGAGCTAAAGAGGGAAATGACAGCCCCAGTGTGCCTCGGAGTTTTTTTGTTTTCTTTTTCAGCAATAAAACTGATAAAAAATAGTAGAATCTAATTAACACAAAAATCTCGGGGGCCCAAATGAGATGAAGCATCCAAAGATTTTAGCATGGTGCCCCATACACAGCATCGGCTCAGTAAATGGTGGAAATGGACATTACCTATTATTCCATTGCTGGTAGTCACATATTATGGACAGAATGTTTGTGTCCTCTCAGAATTAAAATTTTGAAATCTAGGTGGCTCAGTTGGTTAAGCATCTGACTCTTGATTTCGGCTCAGATCATGATCCCAGGGTCATGAGATCGAGCCTCCCGTTAGGCTCTGTGCTGGGCATGGAGTCTTCTTAAGATTCTCTCTCTCTGAGATGCCTGGGTGGCTCAGTCAGTTAAGCATCTGTCTTTGGCTCAGGTCATGATCCCAGGGTTCTGGGATCAAGTCCTGCATCTTGCTTCTTGCTCAGCAGGGAGCCTGCCCTTCCCTCTGCCTTCTGCTTCCCCTACCTGTGCTTTCTCTCTCTCTCTCTCTCTGACAAATAAATAAATAAACTCTAAAAAAAAAAAAAAGATTCTCTCTCTCTCTCCTCCCTCTGCCCTTCCCCCGCTTGGGGGCTCACCTTCAATCTTTCTCTCTCTCTGAAACAATTTTTTTTTTTTAA
>CM052895.1:57137895-57158974 GCA_028534135.1 Potos flavus
AATTTTATTTATTATTTATTTGACAGAGAGAGAGAGATCACAAGTAGGCAGAGAGGCAGGCAGAGAGAGAGGGGGAAGCAGGCTCCCTGCTGAGCAGAGAGCCCGATGCGGGGCTCGATCCCAGGACCCTGAGATCATGACCTGAGCCGAAGGCAGAGGCTTAACCCTCTGAGCCACCCAGGTGCCCCTCTCTGAAACAATTTTTAAAAACTTTTGAAATCGAATTCCCAATGGGATGGTATTTAGAGGTGGGGCCTTTGGGAAATATTTAGGTCATAAAGATGCAACCCTCACAAATGAGATTAAGTCCCCTTATAAGAAGACGCCAGAGAACTAGTTCACCCTCTTTCCACTGCATGAGGACACAAATTGGCAGTCTGCAACCTGGAAGAGGGCTCTTGCTAGAACCCAACCAGGCCGACAACCCATTTCAAACTTCCCAGTCTCCAGAACTGTGAGAAATAAATGTCATTTAAGCTACTCAGCCTGTGGTACTTTGTTATAGCCACCCAAATTGGCTGAGACACTACTGTTTAAGACAAAACTAAGACTTCTTCCACAACCTTTCAGAATCACAAATGTTTCTATTCCCATAGGGCTTTTCCCCCCTTTTAATGTTTACTACGTACTCAATAGCTATTGAAATAAAATCTCTTAAATTATGAGAAAATCATATGGAACTTTGTTTTTCAAAACCAATAACTAATTATACCCTATGTAAGGTTAAAACATCAGGTTTATAAAAGATGCATTCTTCATTTTATATAAATTTGCCACCCAAGCAGATTAGTTGAAGACTGTGACACATTGATTTCATTATAGTTTTATAACCATTGTTCCCCAGAATTATTCCCCTGTTGAAAAAGTGAACCATGAAATGTGTTCATATAAATATGTATTAAAGCAGCTCAACCCATAGTAATAACATTTATATATCACCTAATAATATAAAATGTTATTTCACTTCTGTAATTTAATTTAATCCTCACAACAACCATGTAAGGAAAGCACAGCAGATACTTTGCCTATGTTATAGATAAAGAAACTAAAGCTCAGAGAGGCGTAAGTGATTTGTACTAGTCACCCAGCTGGCAAAGGTGAAGCAGCACTTGAATCTGAGATTTTCCAAATCCTATAGAAATGCCTTTTTAATGTGATACTGTTGGTTAAAATTGTTTGTTTTGATTAATTTTGCTATGTATGTATCTTGGTATGCCAATCCACTACCCTCCAATTCTTCCCAATTCACTTACTGTGCAGGTAGAAAGAATCCATTCCACCATGTATTCCAATACGATGCCAAGTATCAACAGGATTCCTTATTCTTTTCTGACCTCTCTTTTGATTTTCTCACCTGAGAAAGATTGTGGACAACAAGAATCCAGAAAGCAGTTTAGGCAAGAGTCAGGAACCACGGATCACCATCCCTGAGTTCACCTGAGACTGGCTGCCCTGGGTTTTGTGAGGCTCTTAGGGACCTGTTGGAGAAACATTAAGTTGAGGATGAGAACTAAGGCAGAATTTCTAATTGTGATCTCTTCCTTCTTCCTTCTCGACCACAGGTTCTCGACTCAGAACTACCTGAGGAGCTTTCCAGAATTCCCAAAGCCTGAGCCCCACCGAGGCTAATGAAATCAGAATCTCTGGAGGAGAGGCCAGGCTATCAATGGTTTGTAAGAGCTTACAGGGGCTTCCAGTGTGCAGCCAGGGTTTGAGAACCAGGGCAGCAGGCTAACTTCCACATCTCAAGGGCAAGGGCACAGTGGGAAACAGCAGTGGCTCTTGGGATGAGCAGTCACCACTGTTATGGAGAAGGGTAAAGACCATGAAAGAACAGCTGTGCCTGGTCCGTGGAAGAACTGGAATCTGCGTAAAAAGATGGCCAGATGCAGATTCAATGTATCAGACCCGGCAGCAGGTGCTAGAATAATATGGGGAACATTTTTGCCTCACCCAAGGTAAGTCTCCATTCCTACATGTTGCCTGAGTTCTTTCTACACAGAAAGATTACCCTATTCCCAGTTTTCCTGGTGCCTTCTATGACTGTGATATTAATGTTAGGGGTTTTTTATTGTTGCTGTTAGGGTGATTGTTCATTACAAAAAAAAATAATAATTCAAAATTCACTCTTTAGAAAAGAATCCAGAAATATAAAACCTAACATTTTTATCCCCACATTTTACCCTCTGAAATTTCTTTCAGACCTGGATGATTTTTGTGAGGTAAATGCAAACATCGGTCTTAACTATAGGTATTAAATGTTAGAGAAATAAATATAACAAGAAAAATACATTTCACTTTGTTTTATAGTATGTTTAATTTACAACTCCTATCCTCTCATGGTTGTAACTGTTGACATTTACACTATGATTAAGGTCTCAGCATTTATTGACCTTTCTTTAAACTTAAGTGACCCGTTGTTTTTTGCACTGTAACTCAAATATGAGAGAAATCCTAAATTTGCCCTTGATTTATATGACTAAAAATATTTTTCAATGTGAAATCATTCTTTATGTGTTTGCAGTATATTTCAGATGAAGATGTAGTTTTTTTGCCACTATTCTGAACTTCTCCCATCTGCCCTGATAAAAATACAAGTTATAGATTCAAGAATCTCCATAGGAATTCTTTAACTCTGTATCAACAGACAAAGAAATCATTCTTGAAGTACATCTGATGACATGATAGACTGGTAAAGTCAAATCTCTCCAGAAGCAAAAATTAACTATGATTACTTGATGTAAGACATCACTCAAACCAATCAAATGTTATTTTGGGAAATCATAAATTTATATCCAGCGTCAGTTTGTCACTCATTAAGTTCTTATAAGAATGATTAGGAAATTATCTTAATAAGTAAACGTTAGTCTTAACCTCTTCTTAGTTTGATGGCTTAAAAATATAAGTTTATATCAATCCACCGAGTCTCATTAAAAGTCTCTGCCTGCTTGGAGAGTTATTTATTCTGATGTTAATAAAATTTATCCAAGATGGAAGAAAAGATTCTTGCCTTGCTCCATTCTGCAACAAATCTACCTCTAACAGGTTAGCAAAACCTTCAAAATATGATTTTCTAGTTAATATTAATAAATATTTACCAAGTACCTACTATGTTCCAGGCACCGTGTGAGATGCTGAGTATATATGAAAATCTCATTATCTAAAAATGTTGCCATACACAGAAACTCTGGGAGCAGATTGCAGTCTTGCCAAGGTGTCGTTTTAGTGACTGACATGGATCACCACCTCCAGCAGTCAACAGTGACAGCAGGCAAAGCTGCTTAACAGGGAGTTACTGATCCTGCAGCTGTATTTTGCTTGTCGCTCCTTTGAAAGATGCTCACTTTGAAGATCTTGATCATGTGGAAGAGAGGAAGCACGATATAACCTATAAATCAAGGAACAGAGAGGTTTTAGAGCTACAAGTAAATCACCTTGCCAGTAACTCAGAGAGATCACAGAGGAGGTAACGTAGTGAAGAAAATACAAAAAGATTCTGTGAACTTGATGATAAAGGAGTCAATTTCTTCTCCAATAAACATTTTTTAAAGTACCGCAGCAAGAATAGAACTGAAGAGTCTCCCTCTCACCCCTTGCGGAAAGGAAGAAAGATTCAGTTAAGGGAACCTCTCCAGGCTCTTTAAGGTACCACGAGGTATTGCTGGTAACATCTACCTTCTAAGGAAAAGTATGTACTCCTTAGATTTGCTTCCAAATTACGATGAGTACTCTCTTCCACCCTTATTGAACCTGAAGAAAAACAAATTTCAGATACATTACTGATCATTTATCAATTCCCAGAACTGAAAATAACAAACTTTCTTAGGTTGACAATATTAGGCCTTGATCCTCAGGATGATGCAGAATGTGTATATCAGGTTCTGGGTTTTATATCTGCAGAGATTTCCTTGTTTGCCAAAAAAATCATATAAATAGGTGGTGATATAATTTACATTTCATCCAATTTATTATATTTTAAATATTTTGAACATGGAGATAATGAAGAGGCATGATCATAAAAATTGTCCAAAAATAGGACAACGCTTAATGACTTAATTTGGCCTAATCCACCTAAATTATAATAAAATCTCATTTAATTAGACTTCATTAATTTTAAATGTGACAAATCTACATGACATTTGGCTGAAGTTGCTCTGTGAAATTAGATGTAAATTCAAATACCATTTTACCACTTCTATAAAAATTGGCTAATTTCTCTCTACTTACTTATCTGGAAAATGGGAATAGCTTCTTATCTGTTTTTACTTTTGCTAATCACCCATACTGTTAACACTTATTGCAATCCATAAACATCTTGTGCACAAAATTATACAAAAGCCTCCAATTAGAGCCTTCTGCCTCCATTCTTGCCCACTTACCCCCTCAAAAATATAGGCCATTATATACACAGGGGCCATAGTGATATCAAAACTCTAAGTCAGTGGGGCGCCTGGGTGGCTCAGTGGGTTAAGCCTCTGCCTTTGGCTCAGGTCATGATCTCAGGGTCCTGGGATCGAGCCCCGCATCGCGCTCTCTGCTCAGTGGGGAGCCTGCTTCCCCCTCTCCCTCTGCCTGCCTCTCTGCCTACTTGTGATCTCTCTCTCTCTCAAATAAATAAATAAAATTTAAAAAAAAAATCTAAGTCAGAGAGTATTACCCCTTTGCTTAAAACACTGTAATGACTTCTCACTTTACTCAGTGAAATCCAGACTCCTTCCCATGGCTGACAAGGCCTATCTGAACTCCCTGCCCACACCACTTCTCTGACCATCTTTTTTTCCAGCTTAGTGAGATATGACTAAAAAAAATTGCACATATTTAAGATGTACAGGGTGATGTTTTCATTTGGATATACACTTTGAGGTGATTACACTTTGAAATGATTAGTGAAGCTAATTTAAAAATCCAACACCTCACACAGTTACCTCTTTTCTTCATGTGTTTCTTCATGTGTGTGTGTGCGTGATGAACACTTAAGGTCTCCTTTTTTAGCATGTTTCGACATAAAACCGTATTATTAACTATAGTCACTATGCTGTACATTAGGTCTCCAGAACTTACTCATCTTATATCTCAAAGTTTACACCCTTTGACCAACATCTCCTATTTCCCGTACCCTAAAGCCCCTAGTAACAGCTATTCTGCCCTGAGTTTTACTTTTGTAGATTATTTCACTTAGATTAATGTTCTCCAGTTTCATCCATATTGTCACTAATGACAGGATTTCCTTTTTTATTAAGGGTGAAAAATATTCCAGAGCATGTGTGTGTGTGTGTGTGTGTGTATCTCCTAAATGTCCACTAATGAATGGATAAGAAATGGATGCACACACACACACACACACACACACACACACGTCAGTTTCATTTGCAATCTAAGAAGATCCTAATCGTGATATCTTAATAAATGTGGCTAATAAATATGGTTAATTATATAATAGCTGGTACAAAAGTTCTATTAATTTGGTGTTAAGAGTTATAAACTTAAAAATCACAAAGGCTAGGTGTGGTGATTTTAAAATATGGCCCCAAATTCTTTGACATTTCTCACATTGGGCGGGTCTATCTCTCCTCCACTTGAATTTGTGCAAGCTTGTGACTTCCTCCATATGGAGCTAGGTCAGAATGGGTCATGCAGCTTCCACCCCATTCTCTAGAAAAATTCACTGTAGGGTAAGCTAAGCACCATGCAAAAAGTTTGGCCACCCCAAGATCTCCATGGTGAAGAGGACACATGTAGGGGCTCTCATCAACAGCTAAGTTTGCAGCTGATGACCAGCATTAACTGTCAGGTGTCTTGGATCTCCAGCCCAGCCAAATCCGCACATGACCACAGCCCTGGCTGACATCTAAGAAAAGCTGCATAAGAAACCCTAAGGGAAAACCATCCAAACAAGCCCTGCCAAAATTTCTGACCCACAAAACTGAGAATAAGATCAAATAGTTGTTGTGTTACACTTTAAAGTTTGGAATCAATGTATTACAAGGTAATAGAGACTCTTATACGAGGAAATGTCAAAATTGAGTTTTTTGTCACATACTATTTTCACCTGCATTGTTCTGACTCTATTTGCCATGTGGTAAGAAAATGATTCATGTAAAACCTAGCCATGTGTAAACATTGACTTTGATTCATGTAACATGATAGAAAAATATTAAAACTGGAAAGTGTTGTTGATTTGGGGTGTCCTAAAAATGGAGCCCATGAAGGTTGTGGCTTATCAGGCTTACCACCCTGAGAGCAGGGTGGTAAATCACAGGACTCATACCAAGTCCAGCCCACCTCCTCTTATGTATGAAATAAAATAAACATGGCCCACAATGCCTAGAGTATTTACTGGCTTGCCGTTCACCAGAGAAGATGCCAATGCCTGAGTTAGAGAATGGCAAAATCAAAATAGGAACATAAGTCCTCCAATTCATGGACCAATATTCTTTTTCTCATATGCTGCCTGACAAGAATAAAATTTTCCATCAACATCAGCATGTTTTAATGAGTTTATTTCATGATCCTATGAGTTTAATTTATATCAGTACTTCTTAAAGTTTCTAAGAGCTTTTTCTTTTGGGCGGGGAGACTCTCGTTTTCATACTTTTTGTTTTACTTTTAGTTTTGCTTTTGAAGAAAAGAGAGATGCTATTCACAAGAGGTTAAATATATATATATCTTTTAAAGTTTTCTGTGATACCATCAGTGAGGAAAAGAGAAGAAAACTGATATCTTGGATTAGAGGGTAAGCAAACTTTTTCTCTAAGGGTCAGAATATTTTTTGCTTTGCAAACCACACAGTGTGTATCATGAATACCCTACTCTGCTTTTTAACACAAAAGCAGCCACAGACAAGGCTTAAATAAATGGGCACGACTGTTTCCAGAAAGATTTTATTTGCAAAAACAAGTGGTGGGCTAGAGTGAACCTGCAGTCCTAGTTTCCCAACCCATCTCAGATAATTTGGGGAATATAAATGCTCAGGAATGCGATGCTGCTGTTTACAGTAAGATTGTAGTTACAAATTCTACCCAGAGAAGTACGGCAATGTCAAACATGACGTTCATGGAAAACACAATATTTTGCCTGTGTACTACATGTTTTATTCTTAAATAATACTTAATATCCAGTCTGGACATACTATTGAATTAGAGTTGAGTTAGTGTTACTGAAAGACCTCATAAGTTAAATTTGTCTTTATTATTACAGCTTCAAAGTCTTACATTTTTACAGATTTATTTTTCCAAGAAATAAAAGAAGACCATTCTAGATGTCAGTAGCCAAACTTTCCTAAATGCTGTATTCTCAGACTGTGTGAGATTTTTTTCCTCCTAATTTGCAGAACCCTTGAAGTTCTCTCAATACCAAAAAAAAAAAAAAAGACTTATTCTTACCAGTAGTAGAGGACATTCCACTTTCAAAGGAGAGAATTTCTATCTTCCATAGGACTTTACACCATCATAAATTTCCTGGACATGTTGTCACCTATATAAAAAGGACCAAGGCCGACTAACTGCAAACCACTCTGAGATAAAGTGGATAAGGTGAGAAAGACAGTAACCCGGTCTCCATCACATCTAGTTGAAGGTGATATTAAAATAGACTTTTAGGGGGAAAAAGTATCCTTCATTTTTCAGCTTAAAGTAAATGCCTCCTTGAACAAAAAATACATATAATTTTTTCCAGTACTAAAAGCAAATAAGTGGATTTTCCAGAGTTTCAAAAAGAAAAAGGGTATTTCCTTTGTGCCTAAGATGTACGTAGATTTCAGCAAGATTAAAAAATGCATTGATAAAGTAAGCAACTAATCAACTACAAATTTATAGTAATGTTAATTACATAAATATATGTGTATATATAGTAATAATTATGAAAAGCAAAATACAAACAATGTTACTTTCAACCATTTCGATTTAAAGAATAGAAAACTTTGAAGTGCTTGCTTTGTAAACTCAGAATTATCCACATGTGAAAAATCCAAAATTGCTATAAAGTGTAAAAATTATCCTTTTTTCCACCTACAGGTAAGTCAAAATTGCTGTGCAAATTTTCTTCAAACTTCTCGAACAGGAATTATCCGGAAAGGAAAATCTCTGAAGCTACACAATAAAAACTTCAGAGACAGAAGAGGACTCTTCTCGGTACCTCCATCTAAAGAGAACAGGCTAAACAAACCAACTATCCTCTCCCCCCCCACACACACACACACACGTGCACACGCACACACACAGTCTACAGCATATGTTTATTAACTGATTCAACACAATTTTATTGAGTGCCATGTGCATTAATTTGTATATGATGTACATGTATGAATATGTTTATGTTATGTGAATATAACCTTATGTGAAAGCAAAGCCAAAAGAAAGGCCTAAGGGCAAAGAGGATATATGCAGGTAAGATGACACCCAACTATCGGAGGGCACCAGAAATTATCCTCTGAAGCAGGTTATACAAACACCATTCTTTTTTTTTTTTTTTTAAAGATTTATTTATTTATTAGAGAGAGAGTGAGAGAGTGAGAGAGAGAGCACAAGCAGGCAGAGGCTGAGGGAGAAGCAGGCTCCCTGCCGAGCAAGGAGCCCGATGTGGGACTCGATCCCAGGACTCTGGGATCATGACCTGAGCCGAAGGCAGCCGCTTAACCAACTGAGCCACCCAGGCGTCCCTACAAACACCATTCTTCTCAATACCTTTCAATTGAACATTTTTTAAAGACTTGCTTATTTGAGACAAAGAAAGAGAGATAGCACGAGTGGGGAAAAGGGCAGAAGGAGAGAACCTCAAGCAGACTCCCCACTGAGCACAGAGCCCCATGACCCATGAGATTATGACCTGAGCTGAAATCATGAGTTGGATGCTTAACCAACTGAGCCTCCCAGGCGCCCCTCAATTCAACATTTCAAAGGGAAATTATTTTAAAATATTTCTGAAGTTGCATGGAAGACTGCGTAAATTTGTGGATTTTCAGGTTGTAATTTACAGGGCAACCACAACACTATTTTCATTTGCAAAGTAAAAGACAGAGGGCTAGCCATTCTCTTTTCTCCTTAAACTCTGCAAACTTCTACTTCAACAGCCTTTCAGATTCATGAAAAAAGATACCAAATTAGGGTGCTAGGGGTGAGATCCTACTCATGTGGGAAGCAATTCACACTGACACTAGAGATAAGGACTGCTCTTATTGGAGTGACCTGGCAATCCTCTAGCCTCACAGGCCACCATGTTTGTTTGAGTTAGCAGGTGGATACAGCCATCATAAGAATACAACTAGGAAAAATCCAACATGGTAGAACACTAAGCAGGAACTTCTGCAGAGATGAAAACAACTTAGTAATTATAAAAGTCAGACCCTAGATTTCCAAACTAATAGAGATCCAGTCTTAATTCTGATTTAGATCTATGATGCATACATGTAATATGTATGCATATATACATATTTAGATCTATGATGCATACATTTCAGAAGTTACTATTTCATAAGAGAAGCAAGCAGGAAAAAAATCCTCTGGGTCATAGGAATCAAGAAGAAACAGTTTAATTTTTAAAATGTCAAGAATGATACCTTATAGAATGCATGGGGAGATAAAAGGGAAAAACAGAACAATCCCTCCATTGCTGCTCCCAGGGAGACCAACACTCCCCATAATAACAGAAAATGGCCCACTGTGAAAAAATGGGGCCAACGATGAAACTGAAGAACCAAGCAGACCTGAATACTTAAGACCCAAAAGTCTCCCCAAAAGACAGAGCACTAAAAAGGAGGGAACCTGATGAGTCCAGAAAAGCATCAAATAGGAGCATACAGGCTTGGAAGCAATTGCTCTACCACCCTTAGCTCAAAGCTTCCTTGGAGTATCTGACACCAAGCTCTCTTTACCCTGTCCTTTAGAGATAGCACCAGACCACGCCTGCTCACCTGGTTATCCTTTATTCCCACCTAGGTCAGCTCAGGACCTCACTGTGGATGGCCAGATAAGGCTATCTTCTGGGCAGTGAAGGAAGGAGTTCACGACACACCATCCATCCGTAAAATATGCCACTTCGGTATACTGATTATTGTGAACTGAAGATGCTCAAAAACAGCAAATGCAGAGAGGCTTTCTCTGAACTTCCCTTATCTGCCTAGAAACAGATCCTCCAAAAGGAACTCAATTGTTATAAATACCCTCCCCGGAAGTTTAATCAACCAGGGAAGATTGATTCTGGTCACAGAAGAGACTAGAAGTTGACACCACCCCCTGACAAGCTTTGTCACAAACTGTCATACCTCCTATCTATTCTAAGGGCCCATTCATCTTTGTTAAGTGGCCTGCATTCCCACTCCCCTTTCTCTATTAAGACAGTACATAAGCTCTCAAATTTCACCATTTTGGAGAGGGTATCTATTTTTCCCTGTGACATCCCCATGTATGTAATGTTAAAAATTAATAAAGACAGTAAACTTTCCTCTTATTAATCTGCCTGTTGTTCATTTATTCCATAGACCCTGATATCAAACCTCAGAGGGTAGAGGGAAAAACTTTGTTCCCATACACAATCTCCTCTCAGCACCACCTCATCTCTGCTGGGCCACAGGCTGCCCTTTGGAAGGAAATTTTAAGAGGAAGAAAATGGCCTTTAATATTTTGCACAAGATGATAACTTCTTGGTGGGTTGCACTCTAATAGCACTTTTGTTAAATTGTAAGCATCTCAGCGTCACATTCATTTTAAAAAAGCCTTTACCAGAAAATCATTGGGATCATCATCACAATTATCATAATAATAGTGGCATACAGGGATTTGTTCCATTACCAAAGGATGGGAATCCTTTACCAAAGGTAAGCTGTGTCATTCAGGCTCTCCTGAGCCTCTGCACAGTGAGCTGCCAGTTCTCCTTGACTCAGAAGCCAGGGATCAGGCACCTGGAGCATTCTAGGCCTCAAATAATAGAGTGCTGAGAGTTTGGCCTTTGCCTCCACCAGACCCAGCCCCACTTTCCCCACCAGAGGCTGCTGACAGCAAAAACCACCCTGCTCAGCCATCACAACCGGCCCACAGCCAAGTTGGCTGAAACTTGTCTATACCATACTCAGTATGGCTAACAAGAACCTTTGTTCCCAGTACATTTGATCATCAAAATAGCATTGCATTTCCCCCTAGAGAAATGCAATTTTGTCTCTATTACAAGTAGTTTGATGTGTGGTAATCGAAAGGAGACACATTTTAAATTTGAGCTTTATGTTGTGACTAACCTTAATTTAAATACCCTACATCAAAGAGCTGTGCTATTTCTCCAAACTGCTTTAAAACCCACCATAATTTTTTGTTGTTGTTTCAGAAACCCACAGTGCAATCTGCAATGCATTATAAATTTTGAGCACAGAATCTTATCTATATTTTTCGTGCATTCCAAAACCCCCCAAAATACTGATCAGAGACGGTTTCCACATTCCAAGACTAGTGCCACAAGCTTGCTGCAAGTAGAGAGAGAAAAGATTGAAAGTAACAGATGTTTGGGTTGCCTGGTCTTGTTATTTTCAAGACTTCATCAACAATGCAAAGTTTTAAATTAGAAATGTACTATAGTTCTATTGTTCCCTATGGAAACTTCTAACTAAAACCAGAATCTAAGAATTCATTTTCAAACAAAAATTCTAACTTTGGTTTTCAGGGTGGGGGAAGGAATATCCTCTTAGAAGGGAAGAAAGTTCAGTCTGATGAGCCTCCCCCCTCCAGTCAGCACCGCAGAGGGGAGCAGGATTCAATGAGTGGAAATGGTTCTCCCACCTCTTGCAGACTTGGTGACTCCATGGGGTATGCTCCGTGGGCTCCTGCTGTCCAAAAGGGAGGCTGTAGGGGATGCTCCCAGCCCAGCTACAGCGAGAAAGTTTTGTGGGCTTGTTCTCATCACACTCAGGATAGTTCCATATGCAGTAATCCTGACTTGCTTCAAAGAGCGGAGAGCTTTAGAAACCCCTCCAGAAGGCTTGCCTGCGTTGACTCTGCCATCCATACTGGTCATCTCCTGCTACGTTTTGCCCAACCGGGAAGGAAAGTTATTAGCTCCCTCCTGGACTCAAAGGGAAGTGTGAGCAAAGTCCATTGTTTGCCCTCAGATCTGCATCCCTGGTGGTGACTGGTTCACATATTAACCTACCTCAAAGAGACAGCAACATAGGGTTTAAATTATACAGGATTTCTGAAGGGCTCGGATCCAGGGGTTTTTTGGCTGAGAACAGACCAACAGTGAAACTGATAAAGCAGAGACTGTTTTAATTGAATATAGATTTATAGAAGGACATCAATATCTTGTTGTCATTGTTGTTGTTCCTAAAATCCTTTTGTCCTTTTATCCCAAGCCTTACATGAAAACACTCCTCGCTACTCTAGCCCACGATGAGCCCTCTGTTCTCTAAACTCTTAAAAATACATATGGTATCTGCTGCCAACTAAGCACTTTATTATATACCCACCTGTATTAGTGTCTGTACTATATTTTTAATACTGACTCCCTAAATTGATTTTGAGTGTCTCAAGGGCAGACAAAATGTTTTACACTTACTACCAGGACCTATCGTGGAGATAGTGGGGATGGGAGAATCCAAGAGAACCATTTGGCATAAGCCTCATATTCAAAAACAAGACTCAAATTTAGATTTTTCATATCTCCAAATGAGATTATACCTAGACTTTCATAGACATACTGGCAAGAGTTTTAAAAAGAAGCACTCCATCCAACAACTTTAAATTCATCACAGTTTCTATGATCCTTTTTTGGCATTACTTTATTTTTTAATATCCCAGGAGCCTCAGAGAGAGAGAGAGAGAGAGAGAGAGAGAGAGAGAGAGAGAGAGAGAAAGAGGTGGTTCAGTTTGCCTCAGATTTTCTGTATTTCCTGGCACCATGTTACAAAGAATATGCTCAGAAAATATTCCCTAATGGTCAACAGACAGTCTGGCTGGAAGGAGAACGTACAAACCTGGCATGGCACTTTCTAGACCCAGGGCAACTGAAAAGGACCCTAGGTAGACTGGCTAGAGTCCATCTCCACAGTGATTTTGTCCTCCCTCCTTTTGTGGGGAGCAAAACATTACTCCAAAGAGGGAGGATGCCCTTTTCTTTTGCTAACAAGGTACCCTCTAAAAACTTAGAGATAAGGTAGCCCTTTGAAATTTAAATCAGCAGGATCCAGAGACAATGGCTCTGCTTATCTAACCAGCTGTGAGAGCCAGTCCTACGGAAAACTGTCATGCATAGCCAAAGAGATCTAAAAATCCCAGAACTCCAGTCAATGCAGTCTTTAGAAGTAATCTTAGGGAAGCAGGACTAGAATGTGATTGTAGTCTTCAAAATCTCATATATTCTTTGAAGAAAGATAGTGTGAAGCAAGTGCGTAAATAGTAAAGGGAAATACAAATTAGTCATGAGTTCATTGTGTGAGTTCATTTGTAAAGAGACTCCTGGGCAGCTGGTAATCTCCTGGTGACATGTCCAAAACTGCCCTTGGCTCCCTTAGGCACCTCTTTCTGCCCATTCTTGATTTTCGCTGATGTGGTAAGCATTAGTCCTGTTTGCCAAATCTTTCTGGATCTCTGCCTTTTGGAAATTTGTAGAATGGCATTCCCTCCTTCTACTTTGAAGCTAGGCATGGTCTTGTAACTTGTTTTAGTGAATGAAATGTGAGTGATATAAGAACCAGTGAACAATTTACCACATCTCCATTGCCCTGCCTCGCTTAACATGGACCATAAACCACAGAGAAGCCTCTGTCTGCCTGGGCCCTGAGTGAGAATGAGCTGAACTTCCCTGCTGACCAGTGGGGACCATTCGCTATGAGGAAAAAAAAAAAATAAACCTTTACTATTTTAAGCCACTGAAATCTTAAGATTATAACCTACCCTATTCTGATGGATAAGAGCAGGGATGAGCTAAAATGGTTAATCCCCTACCTCCCCAAACTGAAGTAAGTTACAGTATTACACACCAGGGGATCGTAGAAGCCTCCAAATAAGAAAGGCTTATCTTGTCATAGCATCCACTGGACTTGTTAATTTTAAATGTTATTTTTATACTTGAAAGCTCCTAAGAGAGTAAGATCTTTAATGTTCTCACTACAAAAAAAAAAAAAAATAGTAATTATATGCAGTGCTGGAGGTGTTAACTAATGCTAGGGTAGTAATCATTTTGCAATGTAAAAGTGTATCAAATCAACACACTGTACACCTAAAACTTATACAATGTTACATGTCAAGGATATCCCAATAAAGCTGGAAAAAAATTAAGCAGGTCTCTTGTGGAAAAAGAAATAACTTGTTATTTTTATATCAAGACAAACATACACAGACAAGTGCAAAAGTCTCATAAATTTTTAAGATAAATTAGAAAACACTAAAGAATTTTGGAAGCATAGGTTTAGAGGGTGACTCAAGGAATCAGAGCAGAAAAGGGACCTTTGAAAGGAGCAGCGTCAGTGAACAGAAGAGGAAACTGAGATGCAGAGAATCTACATGACTCATCCAAAGTCCCCAGTCACTTAATGCAGTCCTGGTAGGCTGATCCCAACTCGGTACTATTTTGCCACACCTTGAGCGTATAAGATAATGATTCTCCTAGTGTTCTCAACGACACAAGGGAAGAAAGAGATTCTTATGCAAAAATTAGGCATCTTGTCTTCACTGTTCACTTGCAGGTGATTCCTCGGGTTGGTGGCAATAAGGTACCTATGGAACAGCCATGAGGTGATCCACTATTAAGCTGCCACTTGTTCACAGAGAGATCTAATATTATGTTTTCCTTTCTTCCCTAACTCCTCGCTTTACCTAGGTGGAAAGATTTAAAAAATAGACAGAGTTGCCTTCCCCCCACCATATGCCTCCAAAATTTTCCAGCTTTTGATCTTTATTTTTTTTTAAAGACTTATTTATTTGAGAGAGAGAGGGAGAGAGAGAAAGTGCACTGACATGAGTGGAGAAGGGGCAAAGAGAGAGGGAGAATCTTAAGCAGACTGCCCGCTGAGCATAGAGCCAAACAAGGTACTAGATTCCAGGACCCTGAGATCATGAGCTGAACCAAAACCAAGAGTCAGATGTTCAACTAACTGAGGCTCTCAGGCGCCCCCCCCCCACCTTTTGGCTTTTGATCTTTATAATCTAATCAATTGTCTACACTTTGGGGTCATTAAATATAATGAGCTATTAAAATATAGCATCATCATGTAACTGCTTCATTGCACATATCCTAGTTCTTTGATTTGATCAAAAGGTCATGGAGAGGAGGAAATATGTATAAACCAAAAAATGAAATACATCAGGAAAAGCCTACATGGCAAATAAGATCTTCATATCTTGCCCAATTCTTAGTTCATCCATTTTCATATCTCATGTACAATGATCCAAGGAGGTAGACAGAGCTTCACCTCTACCCGCCCACCACAATAGCCACCCCCAATGGTTCCTTTGGAGGCAGACTAAAATAAAGGCCAAAACTTGGATGATCCCAGTAAGCCACTCCAGTGAATGGACTATTTCACCAATGAAGCATTGGTGGTGGGGATTTTACAAAGCAGCAGACGATGGTGATGTGTCATAACCAGGGAAAATCAATGCCCAGCCACTGTCAGCTGAGGACTCTGCCCTCATTCCTCCAGGTATAATCTACTTCCAGAAATGGTAATAGTATGTGTCATAAAGATGGCAACAGAGCATCCTTGACGCATCAGGAGAGGTGATCTCAAAAAGGCATGCACCTATGTCTTATAAGCAAGTTTTTCACTGTAAATAAATGTAAAGATGGAAGTAGATTTCTACTACCTTTGAAAAATAACATGTAGTTCTATTCACATTTCAATGTTTTGGCTGTGTGGTGGGTTTAGTAGACAGTGGAGAATTTTCCGTGGTTTTTTTCTGCATTAGTCAATAACATTGTTAGATGACAAATCAGTTCACTTTTCCAAGCTTCACAGAGGTAAGCTACTGTATATATGTGCACATATATGCACATACACACACCACACACACTCTTTCTTGTACTTTACTTTTTTGGGTTAACATCACGGTCAATGTGCTGTACAGGTGTTTGCTTTCAGTTTGTTCGTGTTGTTCTAGGGCAGCAGTTCTCAGCAGGGGTGATTCTGCCCCCAAGACACATTCGGCAATGTCTGGGGACATTTTGCGTCATGACTGGGGCAGTGATGCTATGGTCACGCAGCTGAACATCTTACAATGCACAGGGCAGTCTCCCGCAGAAAGGAAGTATTACATCCATAATGTCAATAGTGCCAAGTTTGAGGAACCCTGATCTAGGGGTAAAAGCAATATACAATTTTAGGAAATTGCATTAATCACCTTTGTTTAATGCAAAAGGAAAACCAAAGTCTTATTCTGAAATAGGGAATTTCAGACTAAGTTTGAATGATGGCTTTTATGAACAGCATCTCTGTGGAAACTGGGATGTTGTTAACTTCATTTTAAATTCCTTGGCTAGGATGAGAAATGAAGAAGGAGGCAAGAACAAATGTCCCAGATTTCCAGGAAGAACTGATTTGAGAGAACTCCCTTTTAAGGGAGATAAAACGACCCTGAGCAATGTCATCATAGACAAAGGGGTAAGCAGAGTCAGTGAAAACGATGCTTTCTTCATGAGCCTGCCAGATGGCATCTAGAATTGGTGAGATCTGAACCGGTGGTAAGTTTTCCTTTCTTATAGTATTGTTGTCTTATAGGACTCTCAAGCCTTCAAAAGAAGTTTTATAAAGTACCACAACCTAGTGTTTGTTGTGTTTAGGGCATGAAGATTACCAAGCCCGGGATTTCATTAGAGCAAGTACAGGTAAAAGTAAGGAGAGAGCCAGGGGAAAATGGAAAAGTGGTAATATCCACATGTAAGCCATTCCCTGAGGAGCTGAAGAAGGAAAGCACTCGCCCAACAGCCTAAAGGAAGTTCTGCAAGGTCATGGGTAAGTCTATGAGCCAAAGGTGGCTGTCAGAGGCGTCCTGTGTCTCCCAGGAATGAGTCTGCCCTACTATGCCTGCCTAGCTCGGCTACTGGCTAGGAAGTGTGGCCTCAGTGTGAATATGGCAATAGATTTCAGAGTGCACCAGCTGCAGAACCTTGGTCAATTATAGTCACTGCACTGGGAGGTCCGCTAGATACATTTTCACGGCCATCTCATAAATATTACCATCACCAGCTATTTGACTGGGTCTTTTGGACACCAACTTTCAGCCCCATTATCTGTTCAAATGCCCTCCTTTCAGCCACTTGCATTGATGTTTTAATTATTGATAAACAACTCAGTAGTAAATAGTTTCCACTCAACTGAGAGTTGAAAGAAATAAACGTCAAATCCTCTAGGATCACCAGAGCAGTAGGAGAAAACTAGCAGACTTCAGAGCGCCCAAATCAAGAAACCCTTCCCCTGTATGATGCTTTTACTTGGGGCTGACCCAGGCTATGCTGCTTAGAACTCCAGCTCAGTACCTTAGCAGGTCACCAACCTCTGTCATTCAGTGACTGCCAGCTCCCTTTCCAGACTTGGAACCACTCCATTAGAGGCCCATCATTATCCACTATAGAACTTCTAAGAGAAAATTGAGTTGAATAAATCATTAGCAATTTCATAATAAACTTCAAATCATCTTCCATACATTTTCCTCAAACTGCCAGAGTAATTTGTATATTAAACATTTAGATAGTACCATCCTTCCTTGTCAAGTCTCCCTTGTGAGAGATTGCTAAGCAAATAGGAGACCATTATATTCCAGGAGAGTGTAAGTTCAGAAAGGCCTCAGGGCAGACCATGAGCTGGAAGACTTCTCAAAGGTTTGCCAGCTCCATGATTTTATGATTTTATGATTTCAGATGGAGAACCCAATACAACACTGAGAAACTTTCCCCACAACAGAAAAGGAAGTCAGTGGAAAAGCCAGCATTAGAGAATGCCTGGCTTCTTCAGCAATCTCCTAAAACATGAAATATATTTTTGAACCATAGATAATCATGTTGTCCCTTTCTTCAGAACTTCTTGTCAAAGAAGGGGACAGTCGAAGATAGTATTTGTCTACATTTGTAAACAGTCCAAGAACAACATGCAGAAGGACAAGTGAGCCTTAAGAGACCATCATGAGATCTTTGGTTTGAGCGCTGCTGGACAGAACTTGAAGCATGACTGGAGGTTATGTTTCGGGTAATAGTGTGGACCTAAGTTCATTTCTTCCTTGTATCTTACACAGTGTGTTCACACCTGCCAGCCCAAACAGAAGAAACACTGATATGGTGATTTTAGACAACGTTCCAGTCAAGTTGTCCTAAAACACTGGGAACATCAGAAAAGTCCTTTAGCGTGTTCTTCGTACAAATCCATATGATTTTTGATTGCTCTGACATTAAAATTACTGTACATATTGCTTCCTTCTTCTGTTTGCCCAGTGCTAGAACACAGAAATGTTATTAACTCATCGAGTAAGTACCCTTGCGCATGCGCGCGCGCGCACACACACACACACACACACACACACACACACACACACACACGGCCATGCACGCACACACAAAAAAGCTCAGCTTGTCAACAGCTTTGGCGGAGTAAAATACAAATGATAATTAGAAACATGTGTCCCCAGCAAAGAGGCACAGAAACTAAAAGGTCATCTTTTTCCAAATGACCTAATTAGAAAAGCCTGGAGTGCTGGCTACAGTATAATGGCTTTACACAGCTTTTAACTCAGACTTCCTGTTTTAAAACAGTGCAATTTACTGCTCCTGTAGCAAATATGAATTGTCACTTAATGCCAACAGAATTACGCCTCACAACACCACCTGCCTCCAGCAATCTCCTCATTGTTAGACCCATCAGCTGAGGGCTGCTGATTTACCATCCCAGAATGACCATTTAGAACCTAGTGCCAGGACTGCTGCCAAGTTGTGAACAAGGATTTCATGTAGAAGAGAGCCCACGAGGTATTTTACATTAATGCCGACTGAAATATGCATGAATAGAGCAAAGGGAAAAGCAGTTGTTCTGAATCAGAATATCAGTGAATGCTTCTTAGATTCTTTTTTCTGGTCCCAGAGCTAAGATTTTGATGCTGAATAATTTTAATTGCCCAGAGACAATAGACACACACTGGCTGAAAATGCCACGTGGTAGAAACTCGCACAGGCACCCAAATAGAATTGTCGTTTTAAATAGATGCCTCTGTAAATTTGTATTTAATCTCTCTCATATTTATTCAATATGTTGTGATGTTTCATTAAGTATTCATTTTGCTTGTCTGTTTCATTGCCCCAGTTCTCCCAACTGAAACACCTACCTAATGTTATGAGGAAGAACATTTATCCTAGACTCTGAAGAATTTAAAAGGCAGTGACAGTAATGGGTGCCTAGCTATGAACTATTTTTCCTAATCTCTCTTGTAGCTAAATGTGGTCATATGACTAAATTTGGGCCTACAGGACACGAACGGAAGGGCTGAGTACAACTTCTGAGTCACCTTCGTTTGTATAGACTGTTTGCCTTGAATTCTCTGTCCCCCTGTCACTGGCTGTGGAATGGTGATGACTAGAGCCACATTGGGTGACAGAGCTGCTCTGACAGCCCCAAACTAGTCACCACCTATCCACTTCTCCATGAAAGAAAAATGAACCGCTATCACTCTGAAGATTATTGGGTTGTTTTTTTTTTTTTTAACCCACGCACATCTTTTATTTTTTTATAGTTTCGGGTTTTTATTTAAATTCCAGTAGTTAACATATAGTGTAATCTTAGTTTCAGGAGTAGAATTTAGTGATTCCTTACTTACATCTAACACCCAGCACTCATTACAACAATACCCATTATACATTTAGCCCATCCCCCCCCCACCTCCTCTCCAGGAACCCTGTTTCCCTCTCTCTTTTTTCCCCACTATGTTCATCTGTTTCATTTCTTTTTTTAAAAGATTTATTTATTTGAAGAGAGAGAGAGAGTGCGAGCAAGTGTAGGGGCTGAGGGAGAGGGAGACAATCAGACCCCCTACTGAGTGGGGACACCCCTCGAACTCAGGGCTTGATCCCAGGACCCTGAAATCATGACCTGAGCTGAAATCAAGAATCAGACACTCAGGGGCACCTGAGTGGCTCAGTGGGTTAAAGCCTCTCCCTTCGGCTCAGGTCATGATCCCAAGTTCCTGGCATCGAGCCCCACATCGGGCTCTCTGCTCAGCAGGGAGCCTGCTTCCCCCCCTCTCTCTGCCTGCCTCTCTGCCTACTTGTGATCTCTCTCTCTGTCAAATAAATAAATAAAATCTTAAAAAAAAAAAAAGAGTCAGACACTCAACTGACTGGGCCACCCAGGTGTCCCCACATATTTCATATTTCATTTCTTAAATTCCACATATGAGTGAAAGCATATGGTATTTGTCTTTCTCTGACTTATTTCGTTTAGTATAATACACTCAAGCTCCACCCACATGGTTGCAAATAGCAGATTTCATTATTTTTGATGGCTGAGTAACATTCTTCTTTATCCATTCATCAGTTGATGGACATTTGGGCTCTTTCCATAATTTGACTATTGTTGATAATGCTGCTATTAACATCAGGTGCATGTATCCCTTCAGGGCAGTATTTTTGTATCCTTTGGGAAATACCTAGTAGTGCAATCGCTGGATTATAGGTCTATTCTTAACTTTTTGACTGTTTTCCAGAGTGGCTGCACCAGTTTGCATTCCCACTAACAGTGTAAGAAATTTCCCCTTTTTCTGCATCCTTGCCATCTATTGTTTCCTATGTTGTTAATTTCAGCCATTTTGACAGGTGTGAGGTGATATCTCATTGTAGTTTTGATTTGCATTTCCCTTATGATGAGCGATGTTGAGCATCTTTTCATGTGTCTGTTAGCCACCTGTATGTCTTCTTTGGAAATATGTTTATTCATGTCTTCTGCCTTTTTTAAACTGGATTGTTTGTTTTTTGGGTGTTGAGTTTGTAAGTTCTTTATATATTTTGGATACTAATCCTTTATCAGATATGTCATTTGCTAATATCTTCTCCCATTGAAAAGGTTGTCTTTTAGTTTTGTTGATTGTTTCCTTCACTGTGCAGAAGCTTTTTATCTTGATGAAGTCCT
>CM052895.1:57159474-57316852 GCA_028534135.1 Potos flavus
GGGTCTTTTGTGGTTCCATACAAATTTTAGGAGTGTTTGCTCTAGCACTGTGAAAAATGCTGGTGGTATTTTGATAGGGATTGCATGAATGTGTAGACGGCTTTGGGTAGTATAGACATTTTAACAATAGTTGTTTTGCCAATCCATGAGCATGGAATGTTTTTCCATTGCTTTGTATCATCTTCAATTTCTTTCATAAGTGTTCTATAGTTTTCAGAGTACAGATCTTTTACCTCTTTTGTTAGGTTTATTCCTAGGTAACTTATGGTTTTGGGTTCAGTTGTGAATGGAATCAATTTCTTGATTTCTCTTTCTGCTGCTTCATTGTTGGTGTATAGAAATGCAACAGATTTCTGTATGTCAATTATGTATCCTCCAACTTAACTGGATTCATGTATCAGGTACACTTTGTTATAGCAGATTAGCCTGCACCTCAGCTGATAAAATGAATGCATCAAGAAGTTGCACCTTCTCATTGTGCCTTTGACTTAGTGTGTATCTTAAATTGTTCAGTTCATTAGTAAATCAAAGCAAAAGTAATTTTAGGCTAATCCTTGCTCATCCTTGAACCTAAACCAGTCTTTAAGATCAAACATAGTTCATGTGATCTTTTCTGTAAAATGAGGAGGATGAGTGATGTTGGGAGTTTCAAAATCCTAGGGTCTAAGGTTCTATACTGCACTGTGACTTGAAGTATATCAGATCTCAATTCTTTTTCATGCATTATATCGAAAAAGATATATCTATAAATTCTGTTTTAATAATTTCCCAGATAAAAAGACTTTTGATATATGTATTTCCTTCATTTAATACTTTCTTTGCAATATTTTAAATTCCTCTCTTTCTACTGGCTTATTCCCTGTATCTTTAGTCACATAAAGATCTATTTCAATTTATAAAATCTTTTTATTGGAATCTTCTGTCCCTCAGATAATTTTATTTTATCTATTCCTTTCTCTGTCCAAACTTATACGTGCAACAAACATTTTTTGAGCCTCTCCTCTGTACATGAAATAAGGAGATTGGGATACAAAGCAAAGTTCTTGAGGATCTCACCATTTTGTAGCCCTGGGTTGTTTTAAAGAATCTCCTTGGATTTGCCTTCATTAGCATGGAAACACCATTCTGCTTCTCATACTTCATCTCTGACTATTCCATTATCCTTCTTTGCTGTTCTTCCTCTTCCAATAGCCCTTAATAGGGGTTTCCTCCCATGCTCAGTAGCAGGTCCTCCATTGTGTCTCTCTACTCTCTTCCTTTGGAAATAGCATCAGCTCTCTGGCTTCAATCATCACCTCTTATGAATGGTTCTCATCTGTCTCTAGGCATAAATTTTAACCCAAGTTTCAATTACAAATTCCCAATTATACTTCATTACCATGCTGCCCTTGAAATCCCAACATATCCAAAACTAACCTAAATTCAGTTTTCTTATACATCTCCCATGCCCACTCTATCTAATATATTCCCCTACTGACATGTACACTAACTTCCTTATCTTTCCCTCTCTCTTCATAGGTTAGCCAAGCCTTCCTATACAACAAAAGGAATGGAAGTTTCATTTAAAGCAACTTATTTCCTTGGCTGCTTTAATTCAAGCAACTCACTCATGATAACTGGAGATCAAGCATTTGCCTTTTTCTCAGAGCATGGTTTCTTCCATGCAGGGCCAAGTAGTTGGGAGAACAAATGAAGGAATGTCAATAAGCAATTACATAATTTACTACCAACATTAACCTGACAAGAATTAGTGGGAGAGGTAATATGCTCAATCCCCAAAGAGTTCTCAAATACTCAGGCTTCGATGAATATATTTATAAAAGCATTTTACTGCAGAACCAATTAGATGAGTACTCCTTATTCCTTCCATTTTTGTATTATTATATAATGGGAAACAACATGTTTCCTTTCCTTTCCTTGACTATGGTGGATGTTAAACTTACCTATTGTCCCCTTACTTTTGGTTCCACTATTTGTCAGAAACCAGTTTTTCTTGGATTGTGTTACATGTTTACATATTAAAAAAAAAAAAAAACTATGAGACCTAATTTTGTCTTCTTTTATACTTCATTTCAGACACACATATTTCTTGTTTGCTATATCATTTAGGGTTCTTAGATGTAAGCAGACACAGAGGATTCTTAAAGAATGTATACAGAGTGTCCAAGATCACCAAAGAGTCAGGCCTGGAGGCTACTTAGTCAAGAGCAATGCCTTAACCAAACTGAAGGACTACCCAGGAAAGACCCCACCTACAGCCTAGGGCACCCAGGACAGGATACCAGAAATCATTCTACTGCTGCTCTGGAAGGCCAGATGTCTCTGCCACCATCTTCACCTGAAATGTGCCTACTTACTCATTGTGCCTACTTTTTCCACTGCTCACTTCTGAACTGAAGTCTCACTGATGACAATCTGAATAGAGATACTTCAATTACATGACTACAACATATCTGTAAGAAGTTGTGAAAGTGAATTACTGCCCTCTGCTTTAGAGAGGGACTAATAAGGTAAGTTATAGCATCAAACTAGAATGGGTATTCAAAGAATCTGCGCAAATAAAAAGCTCTGACAAATGTCTACTACATTTACTGGCTTCCCTTCCGAACTTCTCTCTTTGCCAATATTGCTGTATTTTACCAAATAACCAAGGCTTCTACTATAGTCATGGGTGTATCTTTGTTCTCCTTCAGTTCCTGGATCCTACCAATGCACAATTATTTTCAAGTCATTCACTACACGTCCAGCATATATGTATTGGTGCCAGGGGGTTCAAAAGAAGTATAGACATAAAGTCTAAAATCTGGAATTAACATATAGAAAAAATAAAGTATTATAAATGGTAAAATAAATAAATTGATTTACTATGACAGAATTTTGAGGAGAGATCTATCAGAGTAGATAAAGAAGTCAAAAAAGGAAGATTTTATAAAAGAACTAGTACTCTATTGGGCCTTAAGCTTGGGCTAAAGATCAGGACTGTACACACAAACTCACTTGTGTTTTTCCCAGGACTTCGCTAAAATAAGTGCCACAAAATAGAAAATTTGAACCTATAGCAAGTGCTACCTACTTGGGAACAATGACCAAACCAAGATGAGGGAATGTCCAGGGAAGATCCTCCAGTGCTGCCCAGGCTTTCTGCATAGAATAGAGAGGATCCACTGGCAGACAATAGGATTCAACAAAATTATGGAAGATGTTAAGCAGATAGAGATATAATAACTGATATGAACAAAACCACAGATCAGAAAGCTTTCACAGAAGGTTACAGTTAATAAAAAGGTCAATTAGCCCCCACAAACTCATTTGCCATGCGCTATAGAAAACACTAGCAGCTGGTCTCTACCCCCGGAAAGAACAATGAATGTTTCACCTCTGGAAAAACTGAATGAGCCTGGAGAAAGACCACCACATTCTGACACACAGCACTTCTCTAGCCATAAGCGTCAGCTCCCTGAATAATAACTTCAAAATAATCCCTTGTAGTCCATGAGCCACATCCAAAAACACAGAATTCCCACTCAATTTTTTTTTTTGTCTCTCTTTTAAATATAAACAAGACCATCAGATTTGGAAAAAAATGCTCAAGGTGTAAGAAAGGAGTAAAAAAATCAGCCCAAATATGTGACCACAGAGAAAACAAATAGTGAAAACATTTTTACATCCCTTAATCATTATGTTGTGCCTATAACTCATAAAAAAGGTGCTATAAAAAAAAAAAAAGCAAGAGTCAGAGAACAAGAAAGAACACTTAAAAGTGCTAATGAAATAAAAATGTAAATGATGGGTTAAAAGATAAAATATAGATAGATTGAAAAGATAAAGCAAAACAGAAAAAAAGATGGAAAGTCTGACAGAAACTATGTAAAATAAAAGGTTGTGAATTAAGAGATTCAACAAGTGACAAAAAGAGAACAGAAAGAAATTATGGAGAGAAAGAAATTATCAAAAAAAGTATAAAATAAAATTTCCAAAGCTTATGAGATTGGGTTCTACTTTCAAATACTCTACTGGAAGAACAGGAATATTAATAAGTAAATGGAAATCGTCATACCAGATGTCCTAACAATATTTCAGAACACTATTTAAAAAGAGGAGATTCTCCAGGGCACCTGGCACTAAATGTCTCAGTTGGCTAAGTGTCCAACTCTTAACTGGTTCAGGTCATGATCTCATTGTTGGGGATGGAGCCCCATGTGAGGCTCCATGCTCAGTGGGAAGTCTGCTTGAGATTCTCGCTCTCTCTCTCCTCACCCTCTGCCCTCCCCTAGTTTGCACTCGCTCTCTCTTTAAAAAGAGGAGATTCTAAATTTTCCTATAAGAAGAAATATCCAATTCTCTTATGGAGGAATTTAGAATGCCACTTCTGAACAACACTGAACATTAGGGGGAGAAAATGGAGCAATGTCTTCAAATTTGTGAGGCAATATAATTTTCCCCATTGACTTCTGAAGAATTTAGCCAAACTACAAATAAAGTATCTATGTATAAAGAACACTATCAGACATGCAAGAACTCATATAATTTTCCTCTCACACACCCTTTCTTGGGAAGTTATTTGGGAATGTGCTCCAGCAGAAGGAAGGAATAAACCAAAAGATATAAGCTGAAAAAGTAAATCCAAAAAAATCAGTTGATTCAAACCAGGAAGGTATTAAGGGAAGTTCTAAGATTACTGCTTTATAGCAGGTTTGGTGATAACCATCCCACATGACAGAAAAAGAGTCATGAGGACACAAAGAAAAACATTTTAAAAACTTGAAAAAAATATCGATATGATAAAGGGTATGAAACGTAAGTGAAAAGTTATTAGAAAGAAACCATGGCAAGGAAAAAAGGGAACAATCAAAACTTCAGAAAAAACAAACTTTTAGAAAATAAACTGAGGGGGCGCTTGGGTGGCTCAGTCATTAAGCGTCTGCCTTCAGCTCAGGTCATGATCCCAGGACCCTGGGATGGAGCCCTGCATCAGGCTCCCTGCTCGGCGGCGGCGGGAAGCCTGCTTCTCCCTTTCCCACTCCCCCTGCTTGTGTTCCCTCTCTCACTGTCTCTCTCTGTCAAGTGAATGAATAAAAAATCTTTAAAAAAAAAAAAGAAAAGAAAATGAGAATAGCGATTTACTTCAATCTGGAGAGAACAAGATTCACACAGTCATAATAATGAAAACTGACTTGACTAAATATCATATTATTGTATAAAGAGTATAGGAAGGGAAAATGAGAACTTTAAGAGGACTTTATCCTATGTTCAGGGCAGGAAGTAAATAGTTTCTAAAACTGTTCATCACAAAATACCAACATAAAGAGTTAAATAGCAAAAAGGGTTAAAGATTCTTTCCTCTGGGATGTAGTCTAGAGGATGAGGGGGCAAGGGAGAGTTAGGTCTTCTTTATCAGCCTGTCCATGCTATTTTCTTTTTACCATGTGTTAAATTTAAATGCGCTTTTGTTTTGTTTTGTGTTCACTTTGTTTTGTTTTTTAAGTAGAGAGCTTAGTGGTGTGAATAGGATTTGGCAGAACGAGGGGGGTAAGGCACATCAAAATCATCAAGGAAAACTGAAGCGCAAAAGCACAGTATTAATCTTAGGCTCAGTGAAAAGCCTTGTTGATCAGAATTGAAGTGTTAATGTGCCACAAAACACAGCTTCAAAGGAAAGGTGAGGCCAGTAGCTTGTTGGGAGCTTTCAGACTTACCTGTCTGAAACACCTGGATGAAAGCAATGTTTTAGGAAGATCTGATTGGCTCTAGTGTGCAAGATGACAGAGAAGAGGGAAAGATTCCACTTTCGGTGTCCCCCCATCGTCTCATACGACTTGTCTAAGCCTTGATTTCCTCCTACAAAAAGAAAAGTGAAGATAATGTCTACCTATCAGGTTTATGGAAAGGACTAATTTGAATAATAAGTTTCATGTATAAGAGCTCAATAAATTATTAAAATATTAAATATATAATATATATTACATATAATATATATACAAATATATATACATATAATATATATACAAATACAAACCCTAATAAAATATTAGGGTTTTTAAAAACTATATACTATATAAACTATATACTTTTATACTATACACTATATGAACTATAAACTATATATTTTTATATTCTCTATGGTCCAGACAAGCCAATCTACTTAACATTTTGCACACCTGTGTCCACATTGTAGTAAATGTCGGTAAAGTGGTTTTTCCCTCAAGAAACTCACAATATAATGGAGAAACACACATAGTCACACATTAATAAAACTTAATAAATGCTGAAACTTGTGTTTAAACAAAATGCGATTAGAATAAAAAGAAATCTCAAATTAAGTCTTCCTTAAAATGACTCAGAGAACAGCTTAAGGGGGAAGGTGAAACTGAAAGGCTGGCAGGGTATCAGCTAGAAAAAGGGGACGACGAGAGTCATGCTAACAGTCACAAGAACGTGTGGCCCATTGAACATAATTCCTTCCAGCATATTTAATGTCCTGCACGGGCAGACTGCTCTTTTATTTACTATTTCCTCCTCCAGCTGATCTTAAGCTACATCTTACCTCCATCATGAGCAGCACAGGCAGTCTTTTGGGGACAAATATGAAGTCCATTACATGGAGTGTCAAGGGCATGCCTGGACCTTCAGCTGGGCATTTCAGCACTCTGGCCCCACGGCCTTTCTTCTCTTTGTGTTCTCTTTCGTTTCTCATCCAGTTCCTTTCTACTTCTACTGTCCTGCTCTCACCCATATCAACTCTAGGCCTCTGTGCTCCAGTACTTTCTATACCAAGAATGCCCTTCTCCTGTCTTCCCAAAATCACACTTTACTTTTGGGTTAAAATTCAAATGTTATCTTCTTTTTGCAATTTTCAGATATTCCCAACCAGAAAGAGAGTATTCCTAAGCAATCTCAGAGCATTTCTGCATTTCTACTATAGTCCTTAACATGTGCATGCTTTCATACAGCTAGCTACCAGTATACCTCCTACTATATTTATGAAACTTTAAAGAACAGAGAGCATATTTTGTTCATCTTATTATTGTCCTCTAGAGTCCCTTATACAGAAGTTTTCAGTTCCTGTTAGTTGAATTACGCTGAATTGACCTCTTGCCCAGAAATCTCCTGTTATACCCTTGTGTCTATGTCATCAAGTCCAAAAACATAATCTTGCCATCTTTGTGGTTACATAGTGCCCACTCAATTTTATTTCCTACTTGACCCCTACACAAATATACCAACATGGCTTTATCAGTGACTCTCAGCACAGGCCACACATTAGGATTCTCCAGAGAGCTTTTAAAAACTCCATTGTCCAAGTCCCCAAGTCTCTCTACCAAAGATTTTTTTAAATTGGTGAACGGTAGGGCCTAAGTCTCTGAATGTAATTTTATTTTTAAAGATTTATTTATTTGAGAGAGAGAGGAGGGAGGAGAGAATCCTTAAGCAGACACCCCCTTGAGCACAGAGCCTAACGCAGGGCTCCACATGGGGCTCAATCCCAGGACTCCAGGATCATGACCTGAGTTGAAATCAAGAGTCAGTCACTTAACAGACTGAGCCACCAGATGGCCCAAGTCTTTGAATTTTAAATAGCACTTTAGAGTATTCTAATGTACTACCATAGTTAAGAAATGAGTGAGTGTATTTGCCTCACTTGCTCCTGATAGCAATTCATTCACTTTTAGTAATGTTTTCATGTCCTCCTACCTATCTATTTTGGTAACTTTTAGACACCTCTATATTTGTATAGGATTCAGTATGTAGTCTCACCTCCTTCAGGAAGCCTTCTCCCCCACTATCCCTATCTACTCTAATCTTCTAGAGTTTCACATTTATTGACCTACTATTTCACAGTTTCACGGATTAGTGCTTGACTTTCCATTATAAATGCCTTTAGGGCAAGAAATCTGATTTAAACTTGATAAATATGCCACACTTTCAATTATCTCTTTGATTTGATCACACTTTAAGATAAACACACCATACAAAATAAATAAAAATAATAAAAACTAAGTGTATAAATATATTCTGATTGTATTTCTGTAACATACTGTTTAAAGCCCAAACTCTAGAGTCAGACGAACCTGGATTTGGATCCAAGCTCCAATACTGGCTATTGCGTGAACTTGGGCAACTTAACATTTCTGAGTCTGTTTTCTGATATGTAAAAAGTTTGTAATACTTCATTAAACTGTTGTGAAGAATAAATGAAATGTGGTAAGTAAAATGCTTAGCAAAACATCTGGCACATATTAAGCAATCTCATGAATATAATTATTATTTGAGTGAAAATTTTATATCTAATTCCTTTTAAATCCATACCTTCTTGAGAAGAACCAGCTACCTTTTAAGTATTTTCTTCAGAGATAAAGGCAAGTGATTCTTTATGCTTTATTGCCATATCTAACCAGATTATCTCCCCATACCAAAGCTTAACTGTGTTATTATGATATTAGAATGTTCATACATGTAATGTTCTAAGCAATTTCAATGCTTATGGATATATCATTGCATTATATGCAGTTGCCTACAATTTACAGATTTTAATTTAGTTACTAAATAGTAGGAAATTCTGATTAAGAATTCACCAGAGGGGAGAAACCAAATTGAAGGGGAGTGAAGTTCGTATCATGGGCCATTTAGCTGAATTAAACCCAGCTTCCGTGGGATGGTACAGAGAATGATTAGAACGGTACATCTCCAGTTACTACAAACACTGAGTCGATTACCAACCAATCTGCATCTCTACATTTTCACATTCACCACCCATGACTTCAGAACATTTCAATAATGAAACTCTACAGGGAGAAAAACTTTGAATGTTTTTCCTTCACCTTGTGTAATCTCACTCAGCTATCTAACATAGTAGCATTGCCCCCAAATGACACCATTGAGAAAGATGGAAAAAAGGGAGCAGGAAGGGAAGGAATGAGAGAAGGAAGGAGGCAGGGGAAAAGATCATAGATCGCAAAGCATATGACTATAAAAATCAATGGAAATTCATTTAAAAAAATACAGGGAAAAAATGTTCAGATTTGTTTACTTTGCTTTGAACCTACTCTTTAAAATGTTTTATTGTTTTGCTATCTAGAAAGTGCTAAGAGATTTCTACAACAGAAGCACTTCACTATTTTATTAGAGATTATTTTTAAATGAGCACTGAGCAATTTATAGAAAAATCCATGTTCTCTTTGGCTCATGTGATTCAACCCTACCTGTTAAAGCTCAATAAACTGTTATTGCTTCATATTATTAAATAGTTGCAACTATGGAAAACAGAAATATAACAGCTTCGTATCCTCAGTCATTCTTCATATCTTGTCTCCTTCTAAAGCTTTATTCTTTCCTTCCTTCACCAATGTCTTTACTTTGACTGCGTATACAACGTTCACATTCTTTAAATAGGGTTTTCAGATCAAAGCACAAGTTTTCATCTGAAGTGTATGTGTTTAGCAATTAAAAAAGAAAAAAGCAGCTTGACAGGTTCAGATTTTAACCGTTCAATTTCACATACTTCGTACAACTGAGGAAACGTCAAATATAGAAGCAGTATAATACACACAAACTGTATTTTTTTTCATCGAAACACATACTAAAATGGTTGGCTTATTGCCCAAGAGTCAATTAACAGAATTTTTTAAAAAATTTTAAGAACCTCAACTTTGAATATAGAAATTACAAAAAAAATTCTCTTTTAAGTTTTTAGTTTTCACTTAACAAACTTAAGTCAAAAACAGAAGTAGTGACGTCTGTTGTTTCTGCCTAATAATTAGTACGGGCGGCAGGGTTATAGAGGTTAACTCGAGGAAATCATTTGTTTCTGCCCACACATAGGAATATGAAAACACTTTGCAATGTAAACATACTTGAGATATTGAGGTATATTGTGAAGAGTTAAACTGTGGGTCTTGTGTAAATTCACTTGTCTGACAAGCCGGAGCATGTTTCAAAGGTTATCTATGCCTGGAAGCTATAGCAGGCAGAGAAACTCCCCCCACCCCTTTTTTATGTGCATTTGGGACACAGCGGTGATGGTAATATGTATTATGAATGAAGTGTAGAAATTAAGAAGAGCAAAGGAGAAAAATGATCTTTTTTTTCCAGTTAACACAAATTGGTTATCGCTTGCTCCTCCGAAGGCCAAAATACTTTAACTGTTGGGAAGTCAATGAAATTATTTTCCAGGCTTATGAATTGACACAGCAGAATAGAAGATCTTCTTCATTTAAAAAGTCATTTTGCAGTCAAAACAATCCCGTCAAGCCTTCAGTATTTGGTGGCAGTGTTTGGTAGCAGTGTTCTGATCTTTGAGAAATACACAAATTAGAATTATTTGGGGACCCACTCACCACAAAGTGACCAGTTAATTTTGAGAGTCCGCATTAGTGCTAGCATAGCAACACCTACTGGTATGTTTATGAAGTAAAGTTGAAACCAACATGGCCAGAAATCGGTTCCTCCATCTTAATAAGAAAAATTACAACCTGCTTTTTACCTGTGATATTGACACATAAGAATGACTACATCCACATTAAAGAATGGAAAGGAAAACTATAGTGGTTGAAGAAAAATAAACTCTATGTTGAGAGTGGGACAAAGGTGATTGTTGCGCTTCTCTGTAAACTGAAGTTGACATTCAGCCTGCTTCTAAAAATGACAGCATATAGTTCATATAGTTCATGTTTGAGATGGAGCTTCCTCCCCCTTCCCTCTCCCTGTCCTCCTCCCCTCCCCCTGCTTCCCCTACTCCTCCTCCTCCTCCTCCACCTCTCTCTTCTTCATGCATTCTTTAAAGGGAGTCTACACAGTTACAGGAAGCCATTCAAGAGAGTACTGAATGGATTGAAGTAAGCTGAGAGGCATCGTGTTTATTTTTACCACAGATATGAAGTCTAGTCACCAAACAATGAATAATACAGCATGTAATGTCATAGTCTGCCAGCTCTACCAACTCCTAAACATCTTAACTTAAAGAGACATTCCGGAAAATTAAGGACCACATAGAGCTGCAGAGAGTATAACAAACACCAAAAGGAAACTACACTCAGATCACTACTAATCCCGAAGTTCAGTAGAATCTGACTTCACCGATATTTAGAAAAGCCACAGCTCCTGTTAAATTCTTCTGTTCTGTAATAATTTCTTGAAAAAACCAGCTCCAGTAAAGTAAACAAAAAGCCACATGCTGCTAGTTAACCAAATTGTAAGCTAGGACGCTGATTGGCTGCCCCTCTGCTTTTTCAGGAAAGGTTGACATAAAGTTTCCATTCGTTGTCAAGTTGTCCACTGGAAGAATTTAGGAGGAAGGCAATACAAACTCTGTACTAGACCACGAAAAGGCAAGGCCTAAGGGAAAATAAAGAAGATCCAACCAAGGCAAGTCTGGTCAGTCTCCAAAACCCTGAAATAAAAACCCTTTCCCTCCTAGATAAGGTGGTGATTCTTCCTCACAGTGTTCCAGAATTACATAAATTGAGTGTCTGCTACTCCTGGTCTGCAATTCTACATTTCAGTTAAGCTGGAGTCCGAAACAGTTTCATTTCTTTAATTACCAATGTGGATACTTTCGCAATCCCTACAGCAAATTTTTAAGTATCCCATTTGGCTTAAAGCTGCTGAGATGGATGGCCTCTTAGGAAACATTAGGGAATTCAGTGCTCCCGAAGCACAGAAATATGTGGGTTTTGAACAGAGCTGGAGTAAGTCGTGCCCTTCATCACCTGATGCCTGGCTTCATAGGGCCACCTCCTAATTGCTCTCATTAATACTAGACTTACCCCTTCCTGAACATTCCTGCCAGATTTGCCTAAAATACTGCTTTTAGGGGTGCCTGGGTGGCTCAGTGGGTTAAAGCCTCTGCTTTAGGCTCAGGTCATGACCTCAGGGTCCTGGGATAGAGCCCCGCATGGGGCTCTCTGCTCAGCAGGGGGCCTGCTCCCCGCCCCCTGGCCCCCGCCGCCTGCCTCTCTGCCTACCTGTGATCTCTCTCTGTCAAATAAATAAATAAATAAAATCTTTAAAAAATTTTTTTAAAAATCAAAAAAATAAAAAATAAAAAATGAAATACTGCCTTTACCAAGTCATGTCCCTTCTCAGAACCCTTAGTTGCTCATCTTGCTGAAGATTCTTCAGACTCCATAGCTTAATGTGTGCTGTTTTCCAGTCTTCTTTTCAGTCATGGTGTTTTTCACTAGCCCCTAACACAAACCTTTCTCCCCTGTCAAGCCAACCAGCAAGTTAATCAGCCTCTGTCTCTTACGCACACATTCATTAATATCAGCTCCATGTCCTAAGTGGTGGTGTTTGTCTCCTCCTTGCTCTATTATTATCGCTTCTACCCCCTCACCCACCCCTGCAACAGTGCTTTCACCATTCCCTCTAGGCTTCTTCTGGAAACGTCTATATAGACCTCAACAGTTATTCCAGCCGCACATGAAGAACTCCTCTGATTTCCTTACTAAGTTTCTACTGCTCCAGATATATTCTATCTTGTAACTTAATTTTTCCTCTGTATGTGCTCCTTCTTCCTAACGTGGCAACAAACTCCTCCAGAATAGGGATGGAACTTTTTACACTTTCGTATATATAGCCTCTGTAATTCCAAACACAAATTAAGAGGTGAAAGGGGGAAAAAGTAAAAAGCTTCAAAATTGCTAGAATTACACTCTGAGAATCATATGAAATAACATCTAGAATAAAAAATAACTCATGTTTAAGCACTTTCACAAGCATTTGCTCACTGAGTAAAGTATTAGTATCTTAGAGCCAAGAAATTCAAGGAATTCTCATAGCTTCCACAGGAGAAGAAAATAGGAAAGGCCGTGGAATTGGAATGTGGGGTACCTATAACACCTTTTCGGTGACTCAGTAATCCTTATTTAAGGAGGATCCATCTCCTGAAATATTGCCATGGTATATTTTCCATAACTTCTAGTCTTATCACTGTACTTTTCTTTCATTTCTTTTATTGTGGCAAAATAGATACATAATTGCTGCATATTTTAAGAGTGGTACTTTGTAATTTAGACCTCCCTAGTTTTTCCCCACTGAATATTCCTTTTTCACTTTTTTAAAAAAGACTTTTATCATTTATTTACTTGAGAGAGAGAGAGACAGTACAAGCTAGAGGGAGAGCACGATGGGGGGAGGGGCAGAAGGAGAGAGGAAGTGGACTCCACACTGAGCAGGAAGCCCCATGTTGGGCTCCATCTCAGGACCCTGGGATCATGACCTGAGCTGAAGGCAGAGGCTTAACTGACTGAGCCACCCAACTGCCCGCCCCCACCCCCCCCACTGCCGTTCAACTTTTTAAAACAGTTATTTCTTTGGACTTTTGTACTTACCTATTAGGAACATATCGTGGGGGAAAAAAACAGGGGAATCCTTTTAAAAACTGTGTGAGAGGTTCATGAGATCATAAATGTAAAAATATGCTCTGGAACATAAGTCACTCTACAAGTTCCATTTATTTTTATTATTGCTACATTTATGGAATATTCTTAAAAAGTAAATTTTCCTCATAATAAAATGCATTTGGCATCTCAGCAAGTAAACTGTCTTATACTGAACCCTCTTTTAAAGCATATTGAAGGTCCTATGCATTCCAGTGGTCCATTTTTCCTACCATGACATCTCAAATTACTGTTATAGGGAAGTCAAATGTTATGATCTACGGTTTGTGATGAACTTGCTTTTGGATGTTCTTTCACTGCAGTATTTCTTTCCAGTCATCAGCTTTGAGCTAGCATCACTCAAGGTTCTCAAAGGCTAAAAGATAATAAGCAATCTTCAGGGTCCCAGAGATCAGCGGGCAAGCAGCCCTCCCCATAAAATTATTAAGTCAGGGGACTTCTCAGGGGGAACTGAAAGTAGGAATGGGCAGTGGAGAAAAGGAGAAAAATATGGCATCCATACCATGTAATTTCCATATAAGCTACTACATGAACCAAAGTAGCACGCCTAAAAGCTAAACAAAATCCTTACAAACTCTGTTCATCACTGGCATCTAGGAAGATAAATAAGCCACTGTTGATCTGTATCCTCTTTGCTCTTTAGATCTCACTTGACACGACACAATGGTATTTCCCTTTGGGACCCCAGTGTCTTGATCTGAAAACATAACCAGTCATTTCTCAGCAAGGGGGAGAGATTAGTTTTGTTAACATCTGTTTTTTAGGCTTCTTTATTTTTAAGTTCTTGTTGAAACCTCCTTGATCTGCCTACCAGGGAATTGGAGTGCATACCATGTGCCTGCTGCCTAAATCTCTGTTCTCTTTATTTGTTCCACAGAATATTGATTTAGATTTTGGCCTATTCGCATTACTTTAAACTTTTAAACACTGGCTCTTATAGCTAGAGGAAACACTTTGCTGAAGCTAAAATGATCACCCAAGAGGACTTATTGGGGAAACACATAGACCAAAATTAGCCCTTGGCTCTGAATGTACAGCTCCCATTGAAACCAGTGGAAGCTGAACTCTGAGGATTTGAAGACACATTTTCCTTTACATTGAATATAAAGGCTTTTTGAAAGGGTTGGGCTTATGTGGGTTTCTGTTAAAGAAGCTGAATTAGCTCTTTGTCATATTATAAAAAGAGGGGCTGCATTGCTCCTCCAATTTGTCTTCTAAGGGTTCTTTTGATATCTAACAAAATTGCGAAGACACCCTTTTTTGTTTCTCTACACTGATTGTTTAATATTACAAAGGACCAGGCATTACACCAAGCACTTTCAGTCTTCTATAATTCCTACGACATTTTACTATAGCATTTTCTAATCCTTTACAACCAAAATAGCAATAAAAACAGAGTAATGTTTAGAATCAAGATTGGGAGAAGGAGGAAAAGACAGTCGAAATCTAGCAGTGTGATGCTTTGATGATAGAAAAATTTTAAGTTCTGACTTTACCAACTGACCACTGCCATAAATCCTTCTCACTCTTCAGAAAGCTCTTTTGTTGGATAATGCCGTTGAGAAAGATCAGATTTCCAAATGCCTTACCGTGTAGCCAATCTTACTGCTGAAATGCTCAGAATGAATTACCAGGCACAAACTGACTCTCAGAGTCTGTGGCTCTATCCATCCTGAAAGAGGCCAAGTGGTGTGCAGATGCTGACCAAAGGAAGCCTCCGCACCAGCGCTAGTCCTCCCACAGCAAGTCTCAGCAACGAAGTGCTTCCCCCCAGGCTCATCTGGGTGCCAACACAGCACCGTAGGGTTGCTAATTTATGCAAGAGAGTCTTGCCCTCTTCCTCTCTGACCACAAACATAAAATGCATGTCATATACTTCAAGGTAAACAAGGGCAACAGTCGTGCCTCACTTACTTTTGCATCTCTGTCCCTAACGTAATTCCAACACAGAAGCAATTAACTAATGTCTCTTGAATTTGAATGAATGAGGAATGAGAGATGCCAGATGATACGAGCTACCTTATAGGTTCATAAAAAACAAACTTTGAAAGACCTAAAGGTAATTTAATCCATTTCTCTGCTTATAGACTAAGACTACACTTATATATAGGCATAGTCTACGTGAGAGAACAATTTAGGGAGCACAGAGGTGGAAACCTGACCTAGCCTAAGAGGGTGATAGAGGGTTTCCTGAAAGCATTGAATCTTGAAAATAATAAGAGGGTGTGTATGTGTGTGTATAAGTACTCCAAGCAAAGACAACATTCAAGCCAGAGACAGAAGCATTAACAATAGCATAGATACACGAATCTGTGTAACAAATAGGAGTCAGGCTGCAGAGAGCTTGGCAGAGAAAAGACCATTAGGAACCTTGGCTGGCAAGTTAAGGGGCTTCAAATTTTCCTGTCAGCAATGGGCAACCACTAAAACACTTCGGGCTAGACATGACAGGGTGAAATGCAGTTTAGATATAGCACTTTGGTTGGTTGTTGGAAGATAGAGTTAAGGAGAATCAAACCTGCAAGTATGAAAGTGAAGGTTGGAGATGTCATAGTAATTCAGGTGAGAGAAAATGAAGGTGAAAACAAGGGAAGTGGAAGTAAAGAAAGTGTTAGAAAGTGAAGTCAACAGGACTTGGTGCGTAATTATCTGGGGAAGAGAGGAAATTGGAGTAGCAAAGAAGCAAAGATTAATGAGTCAAAGCTTGGGTGACTAGCTGGTTAGTGTCTCGACCAAATGAAAGAGAAAATACTAAAAACAAAAACAAACAAAAAACCAGATTTTGTGAGAAGAAACATGGGCAAAATGAGGAGGGTGTCATGTCAAGCAAAATAAGGGAATAAAGTATTTTAGGAAAAAGAGAGTATTACAGGTAATGGATAGATTTAGCAAGGAGTCCTCATGGAATGCAATCATACAAACAACTTGAACTTGTCTCTAATTGTCCCTTTAAGTTTGTTCAGTGATCACAGCAATTCTTCCCCTCTGGAAAAAAATTCAGAAGTCCTATGACTTTTCCGCTTATTTCCAGGTAATAGAAACCATAACAATCACTTTAAGTCACAAACACTTTAAGTCACAAACACATTTTTAAAATTTATTTTGAAAGAATTATATATTCACAGGAATCTGCAGAGAGGCCCCATGTACCTTTCACCTAATTCTCCCCAGTGGTTACATTTTAGATAACTATAGTATGGTATCAAAGCTGGGAAACTGACACTGGTACAAAGTGTGTGTAGTTCTACATCATTTTATCACATGTGTAGATTTGTGTAGTCACCCCTGCAATCACAATATCAAACTCTTCTATTATCACAAAGATCCCAAACTGACTCTTAAACATCACCCCTATACCCTTCAACCACCACCCCCTAAACCCCTGGCAACCACTGATCTGCTTTCTAACTCCATAATTTTGTAAATTCAAGAATTATGTCTAATGTCACCCCTTGAGATTGGCTTTTTTCAATCAGCATAATGTCTTTGAGATCCACTGAAGAGTTGTATGTATCGATACTTTATTCCTTTTTATTTCTGAGCAGTATTCCGTAGTATGGATATACCAGTTTGTTTCATCATTCACCAATTGAGAACTATTTCGGTTGTTTCCAGTTTTTGACTATGACAAATAAAAGTGCTATGAATGGTCATGTACAAGTTTTTGTATGGACATTAAGTTTTCATTTCTCTGGGATTCCTGGATCATATAGTAAATGCATGTCTGTTTTTTTTTTTTAAACTGTCAAATTTTTTTAGAATGGCTTTACCATTTTACAATCCCAACAGGAATGTATGAGAGATCATAGACAGCTTTTCATGTTGTCACTATGTTTTCTTTTTACTGTTTTAATAGGTAGAGGTGATATCTCATCTTGGTTTTAATTTGCATTTCCCTAATGTCCAGTTATATTCAATACCTTTTCACATACTTATTTTTAATCCACTTATCACTTCAATGAAATGTCTGTTCATATCTTTTATTCATTTTCTGGTCAAACTGTTTTTTTGGGGGGTTTTTTGTTTTGTTTTATTTTTGTTTTTTATTATTGAGATTTGAAAGTTCTTTACATATTCCAGATATGAACGTCAGCTATATGGTTTGCAAATACTTTCCTCTTAACAGAGACCTTCGCAAAACAAAATATTTTGAAATTTGATGAAGTACAAGCTATTATTCTTTTCTTTTATGGGTCATACTTGTAGTGTCATATCTAGGAACTCTTAAACAAGCCCTAGGTCTTAAAATTTTCCTTCTACTTTATCATCTAACAGTTTTATAGTTTTGTATGTTACATTTAACTCTATGATCCATTTTGACTTAATTTTTGTACAAGTAAGGTTTAGGTCAATGTTCATATTTTTACCTATGGATAGCTAGTTGGTCTATGGATAGCATCATTTGTTGAAAAGACTATCCTTGGGGTGCCTGGGTGGCTCAGTCAGTTAAGCATCTGCCCATGGCTTGGGTCATGGTCTCAGGGTCCTGGGATCAAGCCCGCATCGGGCTCCCTGTTCAGCGGAAAGCCTGCTTCTCCCTCTCCCTCTGCCTCCTGCTCCCCTTACTTGTGCTCTTTTTCTGTCAAACAAATAAATAAAATCAAGAAGGAAGGAAGGAAGGGAGGAAGGAAGGGAGGGAGGGAGGGAGGGAGGGAGGAAGGAAGGAAGGAAGGAAGGAAGGAAGGAAGGAAGGAAAAAGAAAAGAAAAAAGAAAGAAAGAAAGACAGACAGACAGACAGACTATCCTTCCTCCTTTAAGTATCTTTAGAACCTTTGTCAAATATCACTGAGTCTTAAGATTTTTGTGGGGCTATTTTGGAGCGTTCCATTCTGTTCTATTGGTCCAGAAGTTTATTCCCCGACCTACAGCATATAGTCTTGAATAATGTAGCTGTATATTAATTCTTGATATTGAATAAAATTATTCCTCTCATGTATACTTCTTTGTCAAAATTGTTTTAGCTATAATAGTACCTTTGATTTTTCATATAAATTTTAGGGAAAAAAAACTTGTCCATATCTACAAGAAATCTTGCTGGGGTTTTCATAGGAACTGAATTCAACCTGTATAAAATTGAGAAGAATTGACACTTTTGCTATGTTTAGGTTTCCAGTCCAGGAACACAGCATATCCATTTCTTTCTTTATATCTTCTTTGATTTCTTTCATCAGTATTTTGCAGTTTATAAGAGTCCTAAACATATTTTGTTACATTTACAACTAAGTATTTATCTCTTTTTAAAATGATTTTAAAAGATATTGTATTTTTATTTTCAGTTTTCATATGTTCATTCCTACTGTATGGAAATATAATTTATTTTTTATGTTGATTTTGTGATTTTATATCCTGTGACCTTGCTGAACACATTTACTAGTTCTAGGAGGTTTTTTAGCTTCTTTAGGATTTTCTACTTCATCTTTTCATGTGGCGGAAGGGCAATAGTGTTTTCTGCCATGTTTGCCCAGGTAAAAGCTGTATTGTCTTAAAATTTTCTGCTAGACTGGTCCTTTGATGAGAAAGAGCAAGAATTTGTTGTGTGTATGTTTTTGCTTGTTTTTGTTTTCACACCCATTGACGTTTCTGGATTACTAACTTCTGTAGTATCCAGTCTGAGATCTATGAAGCAAAAATAAAGCCCAGGAAACTCTCCACCATGTTGTCCCTTGGGTCCCAAATTCCCTAGCTTGCCTGTCTTCTTTCAATGTTCACTGTCCTGCCTGCCTTCCTTCTGTCCTCCCTTCCTTCTTTTTTTCTCCATCTTGGAGTTTTTATACTTCCACCAACTGGATAATCACAGGTTCTAGCCCCTCTGTGGTTGAAGGAATTTAAAGAAAGAAGGGTAAAATGGCATCATACTCTTTTAAACAGACGACTATTTAAAGGTTACTCCTTCTCTTATAGATACTTTTACAGATACTCAAGAATCTCTTCATCCAAGCCCTGCTGAATGCCAGGCCCTTGTCATAGGAAGTACCTACCCTTTGGCCAGGTGCTACCTATCACACACCTCAACTTCAGAGTCCAGGTAGTAATCTCACAGCCCCTTGCTTTGAGCACTCTCCTTTGGCAAGGTTTCTATTTAAAAGCCCGAAACCACCACCACCACCACCAAAAAAAGTCTCCAGGAAACATTTCTACTGAGAGTTCCACATCTGTTTCTTAAAATTTAAGTTCTTTTGCCTATGATGGAAGGAAGATAAGTTCTGTGTCAAGATCCCTAGACATGGCATTTATATAGCTGTCAAAGGCTTTTAAATTTTTTCTCAAATGTAAGTAAGGCTAGTCTACTGCATCCCTTTAATTAGGAAACACAGATAAAGCACTTCCCTACCCTTCCTTGCAGGGCTTAGGGGGAAACGAGAGAAAGAATCATACCTCAGCTTTTTCCAAAGAAATCCCATTCATCAAATCATCTTGAATTTTCAGCCCTCCATCTTTCTTTATGCTCAAAATAAGCAAAGGCTCATGAATCCTAAACCAGTTCTCTATCATTCACATTGAAAATATGCATAATCACGTGGTACCTCTCCCTGGCTTATGATATTATTATACTTGGTATCCTAGTCAAATTTTCCCACTTAATATCTTGCTACACAGTTATAAGGAGGGCAAATTCAGCAGGCATCTCACAAATATTTGGTGAATGAATGTGATATTACTGCATTTATTTAGCACTTCCCTCAATTGATTAAAATAAAATGAAGAGCTCTTAGAAAGGAACTGAATTTCTTCTCAATCTTAACTAAGATATCTATACATAGGATACACATAGTAGGCAGTCAAATTGTAAATTGCTGAATTGAGTTGCACAGAAATACTGTTGTTCAACCAAAGGTCAAGTAGCATATAATGAATTAGCTGGCATGCAGTAATCATGTGTTATTGAATTTGGTGATAATTTGCTTATTATCTGCAATGGGTTTCTGAAAAATATTTCTCTTTCCATTAAGGATTTCATTTTCAGCATTTGCTTGTCAGTTAAATCCTCACATCACTAATGTAACTTCTCATCACAGGCAGAATTGAATATTCATGCCTAGCTCAAATCACTGTTACTCTGGCCTGTTGCTTTTTTTTTTCCCCAGATAGTTAACCCATCATTTGTATGGAAAATTTATTACAGTTTGCCATTTATAGACTCTCTTTCAGTCTGTTCTGTTATATGAACTGTAAATTTGCTAAGAAATTTTATTGGATTGTTATGGAGGGTGAGGATCATAAAAATTAGACATATAAGTAATAATCTTATATTTGTTCCACCTATCAAGACACTCACCATTCTTCCTACCTTTGCTGAATATTCTTACATGTAACAGATTTCTTCCACCACTGAAGTGTTCTTTTAAAGTTTTATTATCATACTAATGAAGAAACTTATTAAAGATCAGGGCAAATTAACCAGTGTAAGTACTTTCTACACATATGGACAGGATGAACTGCTATGATGTCATATCACGAAAAAGAGTACTGCTCTTTCTACCTGATAAATAGACTTGCAATTTAATTTTTTATTAGATTATTTGGTAATAGACCAATAAATGTACTCTAGCATCTTTCGTAGAAGTAATGAATTCTTTGTAATATGAAATTTCATGACAGCTCTTGCCATTAATAAACTTCACTGAGAGTAAAGAGAGATGGCTGAGGTTGGTTTGAGAATTATTGGATCTGCAGATTAGTGAAATGAATGAGTCAAGTTCTACTATATCAAAAATATTATCCATAATAATTTGTATGCTAAACAGTGTATAATGATTCTGGCCAGCAGCACAAGAAGTCACCATTAATTCATACTGATAACCCAGGGCTGGCATGTTCCTTTACTAGGCAACTTATGAAAACAAGCCCAAATTATTGTTGATGTTTAATATTAATTAGGCTCTCTCTTGCCCTGTGGCTTTCCCAAATAACTCTCTGATAGTAAGTCAACTGTTAAATGGCTAAGCATGACCCGAAACAATATGGGTGCCATCAAGGGAGTAATGCAAAAGGAGAATTGGATTTACTGAGTCTCATAAACAGCATATTCCACAGAAATAAACTTACTTTCCAGGAGCTTACATTCTGAAGCCTGACATTCATCATTGCCATCATACATATTTTAGCATAAACACTTCCTAAATGAATATTAGTTGCATATTAACAATGTAACCCCCTTATAATGCCCTCATAGAAAGCCAGAACTGTACAACTCATTACCAGAATAGTATCTTATTGTTAACTAAGCAATAACAAGCATAAAATGCCTAAGCATATTCAGGCTTAAGTCATATACTGTATTCCATACAGCATCCATTCCAGATGCTTCTACATTATAGTCTTCTCATTCTGGCCACACTCCCTCCTAAACAGATACAGCAACCTTGCATCCTCTCTGCTTTCTTATATCCCCAGAACCTCTTCCCTCTCTCCTTCATGACAGGTCTTAGAGCTCATTAAAATCCACTTGCTTCCCACCAACAACTACCCTACCCCTCAGCCTACCCTCATATCTCCTATTCAACTTTGGATTAGTTGCCAATGTTTCATTCAATTTAAGAAAGTCTTGTTTATCTGTTTGTTCTTTAGGGTTAGATGTTTTTGTTTTTGTTTCCTTTTCCTTCTGAAGAAGATGAGGGAAAGCTTCTTTCAGTGATTACGATTTAGAATCAAGTAGCTACAAGACAATCAGAATTTTAAAATGCCAAAGTTATCTACCCTCAGAATATCACTATTCCTGTGAGTTATTATGCAAAAAGAGTCTTTGTCTATTCTTTTCCCTTGTGGTGCATTACAAAAGCCCTCTTACTGTTACCCTAGCTCAATTAGAACCTGGCCTTAGAAGGCAGATAGTTATGTGCAAGGAACCAGTATGGTGTGTGGCGGGGGCTTGGGGGGCAGGGAGAATAAACTCTATCCTGCTATAATACGGATTAAGGAAAGTGTGGTCCTTGACTTAAAAAAAAATGTATTTGAAAGCTAGCCTCATTAATGTGGATTCACTAAAAGTGAGATAAATCAACAAATAGAATCCTAGAATCTTATGGTTGTGAGGGGCTTGAGAGATCATCTCCTCTAAGTTTGACCATCTAAAAATACCCTTAAAATGTCTTTCAGTTGAGGAAATTAATTCCTTGGGTGAAGGTCAAGCATTTAAGAGAATGACCATCATTAAAGGATTGTATTTGCCATGCAGGCAAGGCGTTGTATAAAGAGTTGAAATAGCATGGCTCTGGGACATAGAATATTACCAAAAAGTTAATAAAGTAGCTAGCAAAGAGCAAGGGGCTAAATGACATGCTTGGACCTGGTCAAGGTTAAAAGCAGAAATTACCATCCATGGAAAAATGACCAAATGTAAACTTCAAGTTACATTGACAAACCAAAGCAGTCTCGGGAAATTTAACAATCTTAGCTGTAAAGTGATGGGTTAACAATCTACACTTTCAGGGGGGAAAAAAAAAAGTAAGAGGCCAAAATAACAGTGATTTGAGCTAGGCATGAATATTCAATTTTGCCTATGATGAGAAGTTACATTAATGATGTGAGGATTTAACTGACAAGTAAATGCTGAAAATGAAATCCTTAATGGAAAGAAAAATATTTTTCAGAAACCCATTGCAGATAATAAGTAAATTATTACCAACTTCAATAAAATATGATGATGAACACGTAAACCTTTAATGTCTAACATTAGGCATTACTGAACAATAGAGGTTTCAGAAAGATGAGCACCTTTTCATGTTGCTCCTTTTATTTTTAAAGTATCCACCTCTCCTTGAGATTTCTTTTAGCTACTAATAAAGAAAAGCTGTTAGAGGGTTTTAAAGGTATTCTTTACTTCTTAAAGGAATAAGGGAAAGTGGAAGGTTCCCTTTTTTCCCCACTAATAAATGCAATTTTTAAAAGAAGTATGTGATTATATTTTCTTAGACATGACAATAAACATATATTTGTAATTTATAGATTAAATTTTTACCAAGAAATAATATTTAGACCTCCACTAAATTGGGCCTAAAACCAAATTTATTTTATCATATTTTAAATACAAAAGTGTCCAGTTTATTCAGTCAGTGTTACTTTGTTATTCTCAGGGGCAAAGAAGAAAAACCAAACCTTTCATGAGGTTCTTATTAACAGTGTCACTTCAGAGAGCAAAATGTATTTGGAATTCACAGTGGCTTGGCCCTTCTGGAGGAAATCCCCAGATAGAGGACAATTTATCAGTCAACTAGCAGTGCAAGTTTGAACAGACAGTGATTCCTTTTTCATTCCTGCTTTAGTATCAGCCTCTCACTTGGTTAGAAAACCATCAGGATGAAACCCATAAGGATGAAAATCAAAGACCCTTTCTGAAGTAGAATAGAAAAGGAAATCTGCAACTGCAGTAAGGTGCTAATTTCCAATAGCTCCAGTGACTGAACTAAAATGAAAGAAAATAAGTTGGCCCAAGGTAGTGGGACCTTGGGAACCCTAGGAGTCAGAATTCCCAAGAGCTTTCTGGCTACAACAGCCTTTGAAGTTCTACAGATATCCAATCAGAATGGAATAATCTCTCCTCCACATAGTGATCTGAGATCACTACTACCTCAGTAAAAGCCGAGGTGATTTACCACTGAATGCTTGGAATTTTCTTCGTGATGCTTTCTGCTGAAATAATAAATTGGAAAAGGGGGAACAAAAATTATTTGGAAAATAATTTCTTATCTTCTCTTGATCCCAGATTGAATTAACATGATTCTAATAGCTTCATTAAACTTCAAGATGGGAAGGATTTCCAGAAATAAATTGTTTCAATACAGAGCATGATATTACTTAGCATAATAATGGTTCCGAGTAGTCCTGCGTTAAAGAACTCTATATAAGTATTGCATACAAGTATTCCTCCAGACACACTTTGGGAAAAACTGCCCTGAGCAAAAAAAAAAGAATGATATGAATCTTCCTTTAAACAATATTAGACCTGGTATTTGCCTGCTAGATTTCTGTCTGCTTAGAGTTTCCTTTATCTTTCTAGTATATCTTAATTATTCAAGTTGAATTTAAAAAGAAAAAGGAGACCTTCTTCTATTAAAAATCAACTTGAATTGCTGAATAAAATTATAAGGAGGTTTAGTAATCTGTTTTTTTAAAGAGAGGAAACCTGAACTGAAATGATAAATGGCCATGAAAAGGGTAATGTGGCCAAAATCACACCGGACATAAGACCAGGACCAGCATATGTACCTGCCTATAACCCATTATATTAACTCAACACAGCTGTCCAAGACACAGACCTACTTTTCTCTCCAGCATTGTCCAAGTCTCCCTCCCACTCATCCACTCCACTATTCTGCACTCTCAGAACTCCTTATTTCTCAATCTACTCCCTCTTCCTCTTCCTATCTCTCTTTTCTAAATAGTACCCTGGTTGTGGACTGCTTCTCTCCTTCACACTTCAGCTACTACCACCACCACCCTACTTTTGGATACAAATCCTGTCCCTGACTTCCAGATACACACACTACGCTGGATCCATCAGTTCCCTGGATCTGTCTGAAGGAATCAACCAGAATCCAAATCTTCAAACCACTAATCCACACAGCATTCTTCATGTTAGATTTCAACTCACTATCTCTTCAGTAAATGCTGTCATTTATCTTATTCAAAAGGATAGTCAAGATGGCAGGTTTCTATTTGGGGCGGTGAAGTGGGGAGTAAGCAAATGGTTTAACATAGTAAAAAATATAATTTCCCTATATATGGTCTTTGAACTAAACTTTTATTTTAGTTTTTAATTAAAAACTGTATAATTAGCCATTAATTTATTACAACTTGAGTTTACGCTGGCCAGGATAATCATATAGAATTATCCAGTATAAGTAATAAAATTTCTTTTGTAATGGAAATCTGAGTTTTCCAGATGGGCATTGTAGGAAAGGAAACAAACTTTTCCTCTACCCTCTTAGCTTTAGTACTAGGGTCTGTAAATTAAAGTGAGAAAAGACAGAGTAACAAGAGAAAAAAAGAGTTTATTTACACATATCGTGAGCATACACATAGGTGAACACAGTGATGAGTAATTCAAAGGAGTGGTTAAAATTGGAGGCTTATATACCATCTTAACAAAGGGCAATAAATTATGGAGAAATGGCAAAACAAAGAAAAAGGATTTGGGCTTCTAGGGATGGTAAATTGTGGCAAGGTAAACATATGAGGGAAAAATAATAGAAGATAAAAGTTATATGAGTAAGATTTGTTTATAAAGACTCACCTCAGTGCTAACTTTCTGCCTCCTATGATAAGGGTAGTTCTCCTCCTGGTACAAGAGAGGGGAGGGAAGTATACTTCACAAAGGGAAATATTTGCCCCGCTTTTAGATAGGAAGAGGAAGGGAAGAGAGTTCCTTTTGTGTTGGCTGTTTCTTAATTGTCTTCAGCTCAAAATAATCCTTACGCCAAAGTGGCATATTTTGAGGTGGCATATTCTGATTCCCTTCAGCATAAAATGGAATGAAAAGAAAGGCTAAATGCATTTGGAACTGTAGAGATAAAACACAACCAGGCTTCGACCTCGAAAAAAAGTATTTTAAAGTGATGGCTCTTTATTTCACTTTGTGCGAACTGATATTTGATTCATATCATATGAACCATATTTGATTCTACAGAAAATAGGAAGACCTGAAACTATAAATCAAGAGATTTAAATATATGAATAATCTCTAAATTGTCTATCCATAGCATATCTGGACAATTTACTATTTTATCTTTCTCACTAGGGAGTTACACAAATGTCTGTATGAGTGTTTGGGACCTGAAAACTTCCAAGTAAAAAAATGTTTATGTTCTGTACGTAAATACCCTATTACTGACAAGGTGGCCCTCTCATTTTTTTATAGCTGCTAATATACCTGAAAAAAGTGAATAAGTAGTTTTTTCTTTATTACAAAAAATAAGAATCCCTATTCAAGAATGAAAAAAAAAAAAAGGATGTTTTTCAGAGTGAGTATTAGAGGAGAACTTACGTGATTTTTCACTTAAAGCACAGGACTGTGCTTATTCTGGTGATGAGTGTAGGGAAGAAATGAGGAGCAATAAAGCTCAAGGATAACCTTACAGAAGTCCAAACCAACTATAACAGCCTCCAGTCTCCTCTCCTCCCTTCCACTCTTCTTCTCTCTCTCCCTCTCCTTGTAATCAGCCTTTGGTCTTTTTTTTTATTTTCCTACCCAGGAAACTAAGATTTGGGGTAACATGAATATTTTTTTATTTTAGTCTCGTGAGTTTTTATGTATATGATGCTTCCTGCCAAATAGCTGAGCCATTAGAATTATAGATCGAGCCTGAAACTGTGTGTTGTCCTTTAGTTGACCGTCTGCACCAATGAAAGGCACTGTTGTCAAGGCATGCCCCTTTGCCCTTGTGGTTACCATTTTACTCCAAAGGATTTCCAAGGGTGAGCTATTATATTGCTTCAGCTACTGTATTCATCCTACTGAGTCACATTTTGGCCAAAAGCCTAATAGAAGGCAGAGTCAATACTGAATTCAGATGAATTTATTCTTCAATATTTTTTAAAAGACACTTTTATAACAAGGCCCTACTGGCAATTAATAGCAATATAATTGACAGTTATAAAATCAAAATAACATAGACACATGTGTCACTTAATTTAAGTAATGCTTTAAAAGAAAAAAAAAACATTCTTATGTAAAGTGAATTCCTTTTAACCTGTCATTGATTTTAATTTAATTTCAGATACACATTCTGCTGGCAAAAATTTGCCCTCTGTATGTGGTAGTAGTTGTAACTAAGAATATGCTTACTTACACAAAAGTGAGTATTTAAAAGAAAAGTAACATTGTTCTGGTAAAACATTAACCAAACCTTCAAATTATAATAAAACAAACAAAAATATTATAAAATAAAAATAAATAATAAAACTCTATTATACTACACTAAGAGAAACTCTGAAAGTACATCTCATTATGCCTCACCTGATACTGTTTCTATGGAGAAAGCAAATCTTAATTCTAAAATATTCTACTTTCCACAAGCCTCAAAATACTCTAACACTTTAGGCAATTGTCTTATTTTTATTTGTACTTTAAACACAATTTGAAGAAATCGATCTCTAAGAACCTCGGTTTAATAATCCTCAGAGTCATTCAGCAGCTAACTTGCTACCTTACCCTGGACAATTCACTTTAGATCTCTGGATTTCAGTTCCACTTACAGAATTAGGAATAATAGGAAGTACATACCTCAGTGGTTCCTTAGAGATGCTTGAGAGACCATAAGAGAGAAGCTCAATTTTGTCTCTGTCACGTAATCAGGTCCCACCTAGGGACACCATGAAAAATGGGTTGTAGGGTATTTAACTGACTCCCAAGGAACCATCTCAAATTAACATATTACCTAAGTAAAAATAGCATCGTAGCCTGTGTAAACATAGCTTACATACACACAGCCATAACATACACACAAACAGATTGTTGCCCTCAAATTCTTCCATATAGAAATTCTTAAGCCACCACTGGACCCACTTACATTTCACTTTTAAGAGGTTTTTTTGGGAGGTTTGCTCTTTGTCTTTTTCTTTTCTTTCTTCTTTCTTTCTTTCTTTCTTTCTTTCTTTCTTTTTTGAAAATGATTAGTGTAATCAAATAATCACGGGTTTTACAGTTAGTCCAGTTGGGACACAAATTCCTGTTCTACTTTATGTGAAACCCTGGGCAGGTTCTTTAGTATCTTAGAGCTTCAGTTTCCTCATTTTAAAACTAGGAATAATAATACCCAATTCACAAAGTTGCTGGAGTGATTAATAAAATACTGCATATAATTGGGATGTTAAAAATTGGGTGGCTTTCACTGGGCTGTGAGAATCCCCAGTCCTTCAAGCTGGCACCTCCAAGACTTCTGATAATCCATGAGGCAATTATACACATTGGCATCCTTTGCTTCTGAGGCTTTGGCTTCCTTAAATTTAACCTCTGCCTCATTCCACAGGAAAATCAGTCTCCTCATTTCAGTTTTCACAAGATTTTAAAGTAAAATCATGATCACATAAAGTGGTTCATATATTTCCCTCTCTTCCTGGCTTTCTCTCGCCCATCTCTCTCTACCTTCTCATGCCTCCCTCTAGGAGTGGCCTGGAGCTCTGAATTTTTCTCTCTATTATGAAAATATCTTCTCTTACTATAAAACTTTGGCAGTAGCTATTATTCATATCCTGACTCTAGTCCATATATTGTACATGCATTATTTTCAACAGTTACCAAAAATATACTTGTAAACAATTCTAGGCATCGTGATTATCTCCATAACATTTATTCCATCAGTCTCTCATTATTTAATAGTTATGCTGGTTAGATTTAGATAAATCTTGCTACTCAAAGTGTGGTGCATGGACCAGAAACTGCCAACATCACCTGGGAGTTCACTCAAAATGCAAAATCTCAAGACTCATTCCAGACTAATGAGTTGGACTCACAGGTAACTCCGTCTCTCTTGCCGCACGATCCTTGAGAGTTCATGCAACTCATGTCTAAGCCAATAAATGCCATAAGTTCCTGGTTTCAAAAATCAGTCTAGATTGTGGATAATGCTAAGATTGTCCAATTAGAGTGATGCTCAGGATTTCTGCTTTGAATTTATCAGCAGAGGCTTAATCTACCCTATGACACCATTCCTCGAACACAAATAAGGAAGCATGGAAAGCCAGCTCTTCTGTGCTACCATCTTGCTACCAGTTTGTAATGATGAAGAAAAAAGCCAGAGGACTGATCCAACACAAAGAGGGTCTCAGTGAGTCTGAGTGGAGTGGAACCAGAACTCTGATGAACTGCCCTCCAAAGCTCAGCCTACCTTTCAACACATAATTAAGCAAATTCACCTTCATTTTTAAGGTGGGAAACCATGACGTAGAGCCAAATCTGGTTGGTATTGCTCCACACTCAGAATGATTTTTGCATTTTAAATAGGTGTAGGAAGGATCTCTGAAACTAATAATACACTATATGTTAATAAAATGAATTTAAATAAAATAAAAAAGATCTTAAAGTAAGTGAATTACAAATACCTAACAAATGCTGAGAAAAAATAAAAAATAAATAAAAAATAAAAAGGTATAGGTAGGGGGAAGAAGAAGAGGAGGAAGAGGAAAGAGGAGAAGGAGGAAGAAGAGAAAGAAGAGGAATAGAAAGAGGAAGAAGAAGAAAAAGAAGAGGAGGAAGATGACGATGATGAGGAGAAGAGAAAGAAACTGACATATATGGCCCACCAAACCTAAAATATTTTACTCTCTAGCCCTATACAGTAAAAGTTTCCTGATCCTTAAGCCAATTAAAGCATCCAGATACTGTCTCCACCTCTTCGTGCATGCAAATGGCCCAGCACTTTGCAAACTCAATTAGTATTAGTTCTCAACTACCACTGTCATGCTAAATTCTCCCTTCTCTAAGATTCTGTGACACAATACGTAAAACTAGCAAGTGAAATACACAAATACTATGTTATTTAAAATCATATTTCCTTACATCTATAATGCTCTATATCTATCAGGAGATTGTGTTGTACTATACAGTGGTTAAGGGGACTAGTTCTAGAACTAGAATGCCTGAGACCCAATCCTGATCATTCACTAGCTGTGAGACTGCGGGCAATATATTTATCCTGCCTATGCCTCATTTTCCTTATCTAAGTTGGAAATAATATGCATAGCACCTACCTCATTGGGTTGACATGATTAAATGAGTTGTTATATATAAAATATCCCAGATCGTGCCTAACACATGGCCAAACAAATCAACAAAGGTTATCTTTATCACATCTCTGCTTTATAATTTTCTAAAATGTTAAAATACCAATCAAGATTCATCCTAATGTTGGAAGAGACATGTAATTGTTTAACAGATGTTCACAACTCTGGGGAATAAAGAGCAGATTGTACCCAACACTACAAACTTTCCCTAGCTGATCACTGATATCTTCACTTACACTTTTAGCACATTGGTCTTGGGTAGTGATGGTTTGGGGTTGGTAAAAACATACTTTGTTGCTTACTGATTCTCAAATTATGGGCATTGGGAAAGGAAGAAGAAAGAAGACAGAAGAGGTACCTGAAGAAATTGCTATTCTGCTTTCTCCTTTATTGGTTTAAATGCTAATCTGCCACTTCTGAAAACAAGAAATTTCCCCCAGAGCATTCCTTTTGACCTTTCTTAACTTCCTCTCCTTTCTTTCCCTCTGACTTTATTTTTAGATAGACATCAAACAGGAAATTCCAGTCCACTAGGAAATGGTGAATTTTCTAGCTATAGAGCAGAGGGTGGAGCCCATTGGGAAATCAGTAATGGAGAGCAGACCAGGGGTTTGGGAGGAGGAAGAATGGACAGATACTGGTAAAACAAGAGGCCATCTGTGTTTCTTTTATCTCCTATTAAGGATGAAACCAGTAGCTTCCATCTATGCCTAAAGAACAAGTTTTGAAAAACAGACCAGTTGATTTAGGGCAAAATTCAAAAATCTAAAGACTGGCAAGACCTACAGAGCAGCTGTAGCCACAGAACTGTTCTAATGCCCCAACACCGGATGGATGAGGGTGTGTAGGGTACTGAGAGACATAACGATGATTTGCCACTTACTGCTAAGTGTTGCCAAATGTGCTTTAAGTACCTCATGTACTGGAAATATACTGCAAATTACCTTCCTTATATTGTGAATAGGAAAAGAAGCTTTTTCTTTCTTTCCTGTTTATATTATCGATCACTGCATATTCAAATCCATCTCTTCTGCCTTGTAAGAAATTGATGTCTAGGGTGTACTTTATAACACTTTGTACTTTTTGGATTTAAACCTGTAAGATGTCACACAGTATGACCTTTCTGAATGAATTTATTAGCTTAAATGTAGTTTCAACTTCTTAAGCCAGCAAATACAAAATCTTATACAACTACTAAATGCTTCACAAATTATTTGGCGTTCTCAATGATAGCACTGTATAGTAAGTTGATTCTGGATTAAAGAATCAACTGGAAACTTAATTCTACAGATTGATATTACTAAAAATCTCTAGCATTGGCTTCCATGGTGTAAGAGATCTAGAAGTAGGTTTCCTAGCTGGGAGAACAGCATCTTTGCTGAAGCTTGCACATAACAAGGCAAAAAAACTGTTATACACTTACATTACCATACTGGTAAGTTCATATAACAAATGTAGAAACTGGCCCGCTGATCATAAAATTCCTTCTTACAAAAATAATGATTAATGATTCAGAAATGACTTAATGCGATGAAAGCTTTCTTAAAGTTTCAATCTATTAAAACTCATTAAAAATTAAGGTGCATTCTTGGTTTGTCCTCTATTTTTTTAGGCAAGTAATTCTTGCTTATAGTAAAAAGTGGAAACATGACAAAAAGGTAAATATATCTATATTTGTGACTCCCTTGTACCACAGACACCATCACAGAGGAAATTAGTACTAATAGTTTATTGCATCCTTCCCAAAATTTTAATATAATATAGCAATACATACCCTTTTTTAAACCCAAATGGGAACATCTTCTGCACTTTCCTTTTTCTTTTTTTTTTTTTTTTTTTACTTAACATTTTTTGGATAAACTCCCTTCTGATTCTCTAATTTTTCAATCTAAGAATCAAATCCTAAAATCTGAATACCATAACACGAGCCTCAAATATTATTTATGTTTCTCAGCACACCTTCTACCAATCCAATATATGTTAACTGAAAGAATGGTTGGTCAGACATCTATGAGAAATATTTGAAAAGGTAACACTTAAAAAAGGTAAACGGCCTTCTTTCTTACTGAACTTTCCAGATTCCTGAATGTGCTAGCTTGCATAGCGACTCAAAAAGTTTATGAGGTACACTACATTTCATGAATTAATTTAAGCAAGGAGTTTTCCCCCAGAGCAGTACTTTTTGCAATCGGTATTCCAAAGAACACACTTCGGGAACTGCTACGGTACCTAGTTTAATCATCCTAAAAATCCTGGCAGATAGGTCGTATTATGCCCATTTTATAAAATAATGAAGCTGAGACACAGGAAGTTTAAGTGACTTTCCTATGGTCACCAGCTGGTAAGTGACAGAATTGGCATCAATCCACCAACTCTATTGTCTTCTCCCCATACCACACAGAGCTCCTCATCCTTGTAGCATCAGTAGGCACTAGTAGTATTAAGGAAATATTCCTTGTCTTTAATCTAACTGAAGAGGCTGAGCTTAAAAATATTTTGACAGCGCAGGCCTGGATACCAGAAGGGCTCAAATCATACTATCTATAAAACGTGCAACAGGATTTCAGAAAAGGAAAAAATGACTGTGGACATAGAAGTCCAGGAAAGGCTGGTCTGTCTGACCTAGAGCACATTAGTCATGCCCCTCCACAGTCAGTTTCTTCAGCTACAAATCTAAGATAATGCCTTCCTGATAGCATTCCTAACCAGATAAATTTTACGCAAAGCCTGACTTTTACACAAAGCCTGACTTGTCAGTTGATGTTGGTTCTTACTGCCGCCTTCAAAATTTGTTCCCAATTTCCTTCCGTCCCTAACCTTTATATTATTTGGAGAATCGATCATTTTGCAGAAAACTGTATATCCTTTCTGTATGATTCACATAAATTGCTAGCTTCCTGAATTCAAAAATGCTAAATCTTTAAAAAACATTTTTCTGAAATAAAAGTTCAAAAATAATGTTTGAAGATTTCCAAATCAAAAAGTATAAATATTTGCAAAATAAATGTCAAGCTCTGCAATTTTTGCTCACAGATTAGAAAATGGAAATGGTAAGTTGAAACCAGCCAGAAAAAAATACTATGGACTTCAGATAATGAGGATGGGAGAGAGTTCTGGCCTGAGGTCAGGAAGTGGCCTGGCAGAAGAGCAAGGAAGACACAGACTTCTCCCATCTCTCACTGAGTCGAGATGGAAAATAGATGGAAGGAGATCAGGAGATGTCTATCGGAGAGGGCAGCAGAATGGAGGGTATCACTATTCCTCCAAGACTTCCTCCATTTGGTATCAGGATTTTCCTAGATTCACAGTTTTCTCCCTCTAATCAACATCCACAGCCCTAGGAATAACAAAATCCTGAGACACTTGGTTTCCAGCTTTTGCTTTTAGTTGCTCCCTTAACTGTTAGCGAGTTGACCTATCTCTTGTTATTTCCTGAATTTCCTGAACCCTCTTCCCCGCCTATGACCTCTTAGCTTTGGCAGAGATAATGTCATTTCTTGGACTAGTTGGCCTCTTGTTCCAGTAAGATGCAATGTCTCCTGGTAAATTCCTATAGTAACATAATTTAACATCAACTGCATATTGCCCTGCTCAGTGCTTATTCTATGCAGGGTTGATCTTCTACCCACTCTTGCCCTAACTGGATCCAGACACCCTAAATGAAGAAACCAAGTTGCAGCTCATACATTTTTCAATTACTAACCTAATTTTCTCACCTTCAAAGTTTAGCTAAGTTTTTATAAGACATTCAAGAAAAGATTTCTAAATAGCTATTTCTTATTTTGGTAATTATACCAAGCATCTCTTATATCAGTTTATACATTCTGTTGGCTTTACCTAGTATTCTAACCACTGCTGTGGCAACCAGCTCTCAACAGGCTTCAACCACTTTCAAGCTGATACAGTCTGGCAGGCCTTCACTCTGAACAATGGGACAGGGGAGCCAAAGGATAAATACTTTCTCCATTCTTTCCACCATCAGTTCTGAGATATATTTCATGTGGTTTCTCAGAAAGTTCCATGGGACCGAAAAACCGGTTGCCCATTGGCATGAACAACTTGATAACACATTGTTGTATTGTCTCTTTCTTCTTCCTGTTTCACTCCCCTGTCCTTGTCTCTAGCACCTTGAGACTACATTCTCACATAGGCTTCTGTCTCAAGCTCTGCTTTTGAGGTTAAGTTGGTGTATTGATCAGGGACCAGCAGGGAATCAGAAGCCATACCAGAAATTTAAACAGAGAAAATGTAATATAGAAAATATTAACTTATACTAGAGGATTAACTACAAAGAGGTAAGAGAATAGTAAAGAACATGAGAAGAGCAGATGAAGGAAGCAGCCCCTATTTCTAGGGTTAAGAAGAAGTATTCAGAGAAAGAATGAATCTGGAAGCGGGCTCTCCCCAAGGCTGAGAGTTGAACCTCCTTAGGGAAGATGTGGCTGTGGCCCTTGGAAAGCTGAGGAGTTAGCTTGACCACCACTGGTCAGGGCTGGCCTGCAGCAAATTGCCTGGTGGGGTGCCAAAGAGAAAGCCATCCCCTGGAATGCCAGGAAGGCTCTCTGGGAAGCTGCCCCCCAAAAGGCTCTGGTGAGATCCTTCAGGAAGCCACCACTGCTGCTGGCAAAACTAGCCAGAAAGCTACCCTTGGGAGTATTGGTGACACTCTCTGAGAAACAACCCCTGGGCATTAGTAAAACTAATAGGAGAGTGTTCACTCCTGGGAGCAAGGACAAACAAATACACTGAAAAGATGAAGAGAAACCCCTTCCTCCTGCAGTGTCCTTCCAGCTCTTTCTACCAGAAAAACTAACATTGCGCCAGCTGGCTAATGAAAAATGTTTACAGGGTCCAGCTTCAATAGCACAGAGCAAAGGCAAAGAAAGGTGGATTGGGAACAGAGAGACAGTAAGTCACAACTAGCACACAAGGCAAAGACAGCTTTTAACCAACGATGGACGAGACATGTTCTTCCCCCTAGCTGTTTACCAAAGTAGTTGGGACAGGAGAGCTCATGCATGAGCAGCAGTTTCATGCTAGGACCCACTCACCTGCTGTTCTTTCCTTCGATCCTCCCTGTTTCCCAGCTCACAACAGCACCTGAGCCCTCCTTGCTCTCATGACTTACATCTTCCATTCATCAGCTCCTCATATCCATGACTGTGTGTGAGAAGTGTTCTTGCAGCTCAGTTTTGACCACAAGATCCCACACAGGCCATGCCAGCTTCTCTGCCAGGCAGTGGCAGTCAGCACCTCCCTTTCCCTCACACTTCCATTCAGATATAGTTCTCATATGGAAGGTGCTAACCAAATCCCGTTAAGTCCAAAGTGAGTAGGTGATCTCAACATGTCAACTTCTTTCGCACTCAATAAAGTCATTATAATAACTGTCAAACTTAGGACTGTTAACTTCTATTAATCAAAATACCACAAAAGTCTCGTTATTATAAACATTCATCTGGGAGTCAGACAAATCAGTGTTCAAATTCTGGCTCTACCATTTGTTGTCATGAGCTCTTAATCAAATTTTTAGTTTTAATCTCATTCTCTTCTGTAACATAGAGATAAAGTTTGCTTTATAAGGTTATCTTGAAAATTAAAAAAGAGAAGCAAGAAGCATTCATTCAACCAACAAATACTTGTCGAACATCTACTAAGACAGAAATTTTGCTAAACATGAAGAGAAAAGGTAACATCTGTAAACATCTGGCTCTTGGTAGAAACTTAATGCCAAAGAATTTCTTTTCCTTTTCCTTCCCTTTATTCCTGTGAACATCAGCCATAGTAAATGAGCTACACAATTTAGTTATCATTATTCCTCTTATTTGTGTTTCTTTGTTTTATAGGAAGCAGAATAGAAAAATCTTTATTGATTACATTCCTATGCTAACATTACTAGGGCTAGTGCCTACAAGGACACTCAGGTGACTACTGTGTGTAATTAAGATCCTTATTAGTGATCGTATATGTTCTCTATTGTACCCATTATGAGTAATAGCACACAAGTCAAATACCTTTGACATTCTTATTATTTCAAAGACTTTTGTAAGCATGAAACATTTACATTTTATGTATGGGGATGGAGAGGTTAAATCATTTGCCCAAGGTCACTCAATACATCAGTGACATAATTACTAGCTAAACTCTAGGCTTCTGGTGTCCTGGTCTGGTGCCCTTCCTCTTCCCTCTCCTTGAGAAAGTATTCACCTACAGGGATGCCTACTTGCCTTTTACTCTTCTCTCAAGAAAGTACACTGGAAAAAAAAAAACAACTTGCATTTCCCCCCAAATCAAATTAATCAGAAAATAAAATTAAAGTACATTTATTTAGCAGAAAGCTACTCTTTCCATTAATGAGGATTTTATTAAATATAATAAAATATTTCAGGCAATTCCTTTCTTTCTGGTGTTTTTTTCCCCACTTCCTTTCTCAGATTTATTGAAAAGCATTTTTATTAGTGCAATAATAGGCTCCAGGACATGCAATTATATTGAGATGCTGACACTTTCCTGTTAGTTGCAGCCTTTGGCCTGAGGCCAAACACTGAACCCAAGCACATGAGTTTCTGTGCAAGCAGTCCTGGCATGTCATTCTTGTGCATTTGTCCTTAGAGCAACCTCAAATTTTCACCCACTATAGAGAGAATTAACTAATTTTTCCCTCCCATTACAATTAATCCAAATAGATACTCCCATCTCTCTTTCAGAGAAAACCAAAAATTCTTTACAAAATTATTTGGAGGATGCATTTAAGGACACACCTGATTAAAAGCTCTTGACTTCAGTTTCATGTGGGGAAATACTATAAAGGATTTCATTACTTTATAAGTCATATACAAACATGAAATGCAAATGCTTGTGCCTTTGTCATGAGTATTCTTTATAGCCTTCACTTCTGTACATTTTTTATTGCAAATCCTCCTCCTTCCAAGCTCTAAACCAGAGTATCTCAGAGTAAAATTGTAGATATTAACTATAAATAAAATACAGACCCAAACCTCTAAAACTTTTTTTAAAATTTCTCAGGCAAGAATAAACTATCCTTTAAAAAGAATAAAGAAACGATCAGAGGATGCCTCTGAATCCACTCCCACTTTTTGTTTAAAGATACTAGTCCTAATCTTAAAGGAGTGAAATCTCTTATCTTTGCTAGCTTCTGTGCCATAAGTCTTCCCATATATCCCAATCTCCTTCTTAGAAACACTGTATGTGTTGCTAGAAAACCCAAAGCCAAACCTTAAAAACTTAGCTTTTCAGTTAGATGAAAAGAATGAGAACACGCACACATACACACACACACACACCACACACACACACACACACACACACAATTAGACCATATCCTCTAAAGATGTCTCTGGTCAGAATGAGAACAAAAACAAAGAGCAAAGTTGGTTCCAGCTTTCCCTAGCCTTGCCCAGAGATGTACTGATGACCTTCAACCCCCACAGGTCATATGACTGTTGCAGCTAAGCTTGTCAGTGTTTTGGGTACGACTTTCTCAGCCAGGAGGTACTAAAAGCACTAGTTTTTCTGACCTAAATTTGGTGTGAGGGGCTCCTGGGAGAAGTCCCAAACACCTGTGCTCTCCTTGAAGTACAGGCCCCCAGAAGTGACCATATTTCCCTCTCTTTCTGATGACCAGATTTGGTTTCCTGGGCCATTTCAGTCCTGTTGGATTAGGATCCTGACTGCAGTATAGCTCTCATCCGTCTCCCTTTCTGAATACTGGCCAGACTACTTGAATCTGGCCAGACCTCTTTGGAAGCAGAATGCCCCAACTTGGTGATAAAAATTAGTGTGAGCACTTTGAAATACTGTTGCCAACCCAGATCAGGCCCAGCAGGCAGAGTCCCTAGGACACTGATTGAACTCTGCAAACCTTCCTGTAGGTTGGCCCTACAGCCAGGTACTAGGCAAATGAAACCCTAGTCCTACCCAATAGCCACCCCCACCACCGCCCTCCAGAGAGCCCACACGACTCTGAGTAAATCTCAGGGGTTCAAGTGGTACAAAAGTCAGAAATGACCATTTTCCATTCTTAGGGAGGTATAAAAGAACAAAAGTCTCTAGGAATCTCTGAGGTTCAGAATAGTGTGAAATTGGAAGCCAGGGGGTGGAGGGGAGGAAAACTGAAGTTGTAGCCAGAACAGCCATTTCATAACAGAGGGGAAATCATGAAGCAGTGGCTGGTGATATTTTGCTGACCACCAAATTATCTCCATTGCAGCATCACAGAGAGTTAGGATGGGGGAAGGAAAACTGCTTGGCAGACAGGAATGGGTAAGGGCCTAGTTTACAGGTAACAAGTGAGGCTGCAAGTCCCCTGTCTCTTACATATAGAGTGTAAGATAAGGAGCCACAATTGTCACACTAATAAAGCAAGATAATACGATCTATACTCTGTTTTTTAAACTGTACACTTTTGCTATTCCATTCTTTTAATGTAATAATGTGATTAAGCATATAAAATATAGGAACATTCAAATACGTATATATGTACATATGTGCATGTCTGTACATACACGATATGGTCATATACATGTATGTATATGCTGTGATGATACACATACATAATGGCAATGCATTAGATCTATCACAGACTGGAACCCCTTTTACCAGTGAAGACATTCTCATGTTCTCCACCTCTTAACAACATATATGCCCCTCTATGTATTCTCTCACAGCACTCCTGATCTACCTGACTTCTATTCCCTTCCCACCTGCCCCCCTACACCCAGATTACAGCTCTTGACTGTTTTGTATGTTCCATCTCCTACCCTTCTCTATCACCGCCCAATGCAACACTGATTCACCTTTCTCCTTAAACCAGCTTCCTCGCCTCTTCACACACTAGTATTTTACCACTTTCTTTAAATAGCCTGCCCATAGATAAGAAATAATACCCATATAATTTTTCCCTTATAAATATCATTGAAATACATCAAATTTTCTTTGAAATTTGAAATTACCTCTCTGTTTTTATTCGGAGCCCTAAAATGACACAAAGACTAACTGTAAGCAAGTATTACTAATAAACTCTCTTCTAAATTAATGCCTGAATAAGTATGTGGATAATAACTGCCACTCATACCAGTAACAGTACTGACTTTGAAGCTAGACCCAGAGAATTCTTAGGGTCATACAACTTGGGAATTACTCCATTCGAAATGCGTATTTCATTGGAATCTCGTTATGTAAAATATTTCAGGGAACTTGTTTCTAAAAACAACATTGTAACATTGTACCCTAATGTTTATGATGTTTGAGAAATATACATTGGTCACATTTTATGTACAGAATGAATGAAAACTTTGCCCAATTCAGTAATCACAAAATTCACATGGTACAAAGGATGGGAGTATTACTGTTTATAGCTGAAGTATCAACTTTAGGCAGAAACAAAGAAAATACAGTTTCAATACTTGGTCTACTTGACCTACCAGGTTTGGACTGTGGAATTATTAGAATTTTTTTAATCAAGAGGAGTTGTTTCAAATTTTGAACATAAAGTGAGACCTTATTGATATTTTAAACAAATAATTCCAAAATGAGCAAACAGGGCTGAAAGCTAAAAAACAAAAATAAAAAATAAAAAGAGAAGCTTAATACCGTCAAATGTTAAAGAGATTTACAAATGAGTTGAGACAGACACCATCCCCAAGGCTTACTAAAAGTCAGCTGAGAGGATTCTACCCACTTAACTATTGCTATCCTACCATTGCCTCTACCATAGATATTAGCCATGGCCAGGAAAAAGGAGGAAAGAAGAGTCACTGAGATCATCAGCCTCAGTCACGTCCAGTACAAACTTTCAATGTTGTTAACTAGTAAAATGAGTGATTTATTTAATATTCTTGCTATACTGCCCTTACCAATAGTTCAAAACTGATAAAATCTGACTTTGCTAAAACCAGGAGGCACTGGTCCAAAATTTTCCATTTGTAAGTTACAGGCCAATGCCCCATTCACAATTCAGCCATGAGTCAGTTTTAAAATGAACAGAGCTACAAATGCAATCACTGCCTGGCACAAACATGATTGCTTTGGTTGTATAAACCCAAGTACTTAAATTTATACCCATTTAGCTCAGCTTTGGAAAGGAAAGAAATACAAGCTTAATATTAATGGTGAACAGTTATGATATTCTGATTGACTTTTCTGTGCTTGTGAATATCAAGAAGCCCATATTATTTAAAAGTAGAGTCCTTCATTTTCTCTCATATCAATAGCAGACAGTTGTAGCAAACATAGTTCATCAAAGCTTTCTGTTGCCAGGGGCCGCATTAAAGCAATAGTGGGTCAAGCAGCAAACAGAATCAAATTACATAAGGTGTTTTTGACCACGGCTTTTTTCTTGAGCAGAGACCAGCAACATATACATGAGGCATCAGAGGTTAGAATAAGCCTACATCCCAAGATGAAAACTGATATTCTAATCTGTTTAAGGTATTTTTTCACAATTATATTAATTCATGAAATCAAAATGCAAACACCCAAATTTATGTCTGTATCTATGATAGTTGGAAGCATATTTAATATACTAGTGATAATAAAAAGCAAGAACTCACAAATATGATTACATATAATAAAAATATAAGCTATAGGGGCACCTGGGTGGCAGAGTTGGTTAAGCGTCCAACTCTTGGTTTCAGCTCAGGTCAAGATCTCAGGGTCATGGGATCAAGCCCCAAGTCGGACTCCTCACTCAGCAAGGAATCTGCTTGGGATATTCTCTCTCCTTCTCCCTCTGTCCCTCCTGCTTGTGCGCTCTCTCCTTCTCTTTCAAAATAAATTTAAAAAGCTTTAAAAAAATTAAAAAACTTAAAATATAAGCTATAAATCAATATTAGTTATGCTAGAATACAGGGTTTATGAAAAAACTATGATTATCTCTCTTTTTTTCTTACTTCATTCAAATAATTTAAGCTTTTGCTATATAAATTTATAATTTAACTTCATATAAGCAACCAATTAATTTCTTTTATTTTGTTTGGACTTCTAGCGTCTCTGTTTAAAGGGAAAACAAGTTTGATGTAAGCAATTTAATTCCATTTTTTCCCAAAATAATGAAACCATTTTTCACCTACAGAATACCAAGAGGATTCTCCCTATAGAATTAACTCATCCTAAGCAACTACTCCCATCGACTTTGTAGCCAGTGACAATGTGACTATCTAAGTATTCTAATGATTCATGATGGGAGCCAAATTTAGCTACAGTTCAGCTTTTCACTGTTATGACACTTTATTTTGAATCAAAAATAAAAGTACAATCTGTTTTTCTAACCTGAGCAGACACAAATAATTTATAAGTTCAAAAATCTAATTTTAATATTAAAAACAAATATACATACAATTATATTTAGTCTTCATGCACATTCAGGTTGTCTTAAAAATAAGATGGAAAACAATCTGCAAGAATTATTTCTTCTATCTGTTTTGATAAAGCTTGTAAATAACACTAAACTCATGAGAAAGTTCAATCTCATAAGGTTTCTAGTTGACATTTAGGAAAGGAGTAAGTAAAGGTTCTACATTCTTTACCACTTTACTGAAAATTCCTTTCCATATTTCAAAAGGAAGGATGGAAAGAAGGAAGCAAAACTGAAATCTTACCTACAAAACCTAGCACAAATTAGTAAGCTATTTAGGTAGTGTAATACTTGTGAGAGTAAATAGATATTATAGAAAAAGAGGAAGGGCTATTGCTCAAAAATTGGAGTCATTATAAGGAAGTTTACTTTCTTTGTCAATAAATATTTATATAGTGGCTTCAATGTGCCAGACACTCTTCTAGAAGCTGGTGAAACAGCAATGAACCACATAAATAAAATTTCTCTCATAAAAGAGTTTGTATCCTAGCGGGAGAGGCAGCTAATTAACTATACGAACCAATACAAAATGCAAAGGTAGGGAGTAATAAGAGCTATGAGAAAAAATAAGCAAGGTGTGTGATAGAGAGATATGGGCAGGGAGACTTTTGTGAGTAGGCTGGTCAGCGAAGGCTTCTCAGAAGTGACCTGTCTGCAAAGACCTGGAGGATGGGGGGAGTGCCAAAGGGGGCGGTGGGGGGTCTGAGGGAAGATCATTCCAGGAAGGGGAAAGAAGAAAACCAAGGTAGTGATTTTCTCCTGATTACTCACATCCCATACACATGCCAGCCTTCTCTAGCTCTTACTGATGCACTCAATTTTTATCAGCTTTTTGATGAGAATTTCGTACTAAAGAATGACTATGTTTTCAAGTGCATCAAAATGTACATCACATAAATGTGCCCTCTTTTTAATAATGTTTATTTAAGGGCTGGAAAGGATCTTGGAGACAAAGTAGTTCGTATTCTCATATTACAGATGTGGAAACTAAGTCCCAGAAAGGCTCTATGGTCTGTGTACTGTCACAAACTAGTTAATAGTAGAACCGGGAGTAAGTGTCAATCTTAGCCTCATACTTCACAATTTCTCTTGCCTTGTAGTTATTTGTATCCATCTCATTTCCTCAATAGACTCTGAGTTTCCTAGGAATAAAGAAAAAAAATGTGTGCATATGTATACATACACCTATATACATATATATGTATGTATGTGTATATGGTCTAGTAGGGTGCCTTTCATACAACTGGTGGTCAATTAATATTTCACGAATGAACAAATATTCTTCTAAGTCAGCCATATTTCAAAATCCTCCAGATTTCTTCAAACCCTACACCATCTCTTCGGTAAAGTTAATTTGTCTCTCCTACTGGAATTCTTCAGTAAACTGGTAGGGATCTACTTCACTTACTGCTGATAGGTGCTGATAGGTGCTGATAGGATTAAGCATGGTTCTTGCCAAATGATTCAGATATAAATTAGAAACAAAGATAGAATATAAAAGCAGAAGAATCCAGTAACATGTCCAATTCATGCCTGGATAGTCCTGCTGAATAATATGTAATTTGGACAGTAAACGCTTAAGAAAGGAACTTTATGTTTACTGTAGAGACCTGAATACATCTTCAGCATGAAATAATCAATACTGACAACAGCCCAAATATGGATAATATGCTCTCAATAAAAGACATTGATCTCTGTTGATTGATCTCTGTTTACAAACAGTATTAAATGTCTTATATTGTTATACTTACAACACATATAAACCCCAATTGGGGCTACAAAGGCTATTATCATTTGATCCATATCATTTGTCAATAATAACAAAATACACTGTTACAAAATAATAACAAAATGCATGGGAATATATAACTCGGATAGTTGACAGTTCTTAAAGAAAGTAAATTCTTCATAAATTTGTTCTTCCCTTACGTCAACAATATAAAAGATAATTAAATCCTTGCAGAAAGACAGCAATAATAATAACAAAAAAAATGACCTGGTTTCTGTGCCCAAGTTCCCAGTACTCTGCAGAACATAAGTTAAAAGTCTCAGTTTTTCCACCGTGCAATTCAGAGAATGTGGTGGGAACAGAATTCTAAGGCAACTCAGCTGGAAAATATCTTAGATGAAATATTTTTGTCGAGCACTTTTCTCATGTGAATTTGCTTCCAGTTTGGTATATACCAGTCACCAGAACACGGCATTCATTTTACCCCATGTCTGGAGAATTTTTTTTATTAATCAACAAACCACTGTATAAGCCAGCAGAACAAAAGCAAAAAACAAAGCAACCATGTTTAACAGGAGCTGCATCTCTTATAAGGTCAACAGGCAAGAGTCATACTTTAATATCCTCAGAGGTCCTGTCCTATGATAAAATAACAATGAGGAAAACGGCTTAAGGCTCTCTGCCCAGTTGGCTTTCTTCTCAAAATCAGATTCGTTATTACCCACAAGGATTGATTTCTATTTTTTAAAGATACATGTCAAGTTTGATAGCTTTTTATTCAAAGTGAATAATAACAACCTCAATATTAAAAGCATGTTTTCCCCCAGATGTGCTGATGTCTCAAGAGGTTCTTTTTTATATCAAGGAAAACAAAGCACACAAACTGCTTATCAAATTAACAGCCTGTAGAACTGATGTTCTGGACAAAATAGCCATCTATTCAGTAGGTGTCATCTGATCAAAAATATTTCATATATACAAAAAAAGAAAGTTAAGAGAGCCATATGCAAATGTGATAGCCAGAAAACTGATTTAGAAATTAATTCCTTGAAATGATAAAACAAAATTAAATCAAAATTATCTTGAACCCATTAAAAGTTTACATTCCAGAGCAGTGATTCTCAATTGCTCTCAAATTTCATTGTTCTGGGATAGGAGCCAGGTATCAGGATTTTTTTTTTTTTTTTGACTCTGTAGGTGATTCTAATGTGCAGACAGAGATGGGAATCAATACACTATATTAACAAGAAAAACTAAAATAGGAAATGGGATCTAAGTCCAAATTATTTCTCAGAATAGAGCAAGAAAGCAAAAAGGAAAATAAAAAGAGCCTTAAAAATCTAACTCTGTTCATCCAAATCATCATTTAACTTTGCTTAACACTGATCACCAAGTAATCAGATTCCAGTAGAGGCGAATCTTCTATAGTGCCAATCACTATACCCTCCAGCCCCACCACAATCCCATAAATCCCCTCCCACAGAGTACTAGAGAATGTTTCTCTTTCATTCATTGCTCTTCTATCTGGAATGAATCTGGCTTCAAAATTGCCAGAGATTACACAGAATACAAAGGAGATGATCATTCCACACTTACTTATTAGGATGATGCTGGTATAGCCTTAGAAGCCCTTCCTAGGAGATTAGCCTACAAAGGAAGAGGTCGTCTCTGCTGAAAGTTTGTTACATTTTTTCAGTTGCTTGAGGTAATGGACTCCTTTGTTTTCCCAAAGACCCAGAATTTCTCATTTTTTTAACAGTCACCAAGACTTGAAGATAGGCAGGAAAGAATGAATTAACCAACATGTAGCCATTAGACTTTCATTTCTTTTTTTCCCCACAGCTTTACTGAGGTATAATTAATGTAAAAACTACATATTTGATGTAGACAAATTGATGAGTTTAGATATGTGTATACACCTATGATACCATCACCACAATCAAGGTAATAAAACTATGCATAGTTTCAAAAAGTTTCCTTGTGTCCCTTTGTTGTTGTTGTTGTTGCTGTTGCTGTTGCTGTTGTTTGGGGGGGTTGTTTGTTTTATGGTGAGCAAACTTAACATGAGATCCATTCTCTAAGCACATTTTTAAGTACACAATACCTTATGTTTAACTATAGGCACTATGTTGAACAGCAGATCTCTAGAACTCATTCATCTTGTATAACTGTAACTTTATACCCCTTGAACAAGAATTCTCTATTTCCACCTCCCTGGAAATCATCATTCTACACTCTGCTTCTATGAGTTTGACTATTTTAGATTCCTTCTAAAGTGGAATCATGCAGTATTTGTCCTTCTTTGACTGACTTATTTCACTTAGCATTATGTCTCCCAGATCTATCCATGTTGTCACAAGTGGTAGAATTTCCTCCTTTTTTAAGGCTGGATATTATTCCATTGCATGTATAGTCCATATTTTCTTTAATCATTAATTCTTTAATGCATATTTGAATTAATTCCTTATTTAGGCTATTGTGAATAATGCTGCAATGAACTTGGGAGTGCAGATATCTCTTTGAGATTTCATATCTTGAATGGGATTCCTGAATCACATGATAGTTCTGTTTTTAACTTGAGGGACTACATAAAACTAAAAAGCTTCTGCACAGTAAAATAAACAATCAACTGAGGGAAAAAGGCAATCTATAAAATGGAAGCAAATATTTGCAAACCATATATCTGATAAGGGGTAAGTATCCAAAATAATACCGAAAAAAGTCAACTCAATGGCAAAAAAGAATAAGTAAACGAATTTAAAAATAACCTGATCAAAAATGGGCAAAAGACCTTAATAGATATTTTTGAAAGAAGACATACAAATGGCAGCAGGCATATGAAAAGGTGCTCAACCTCAGTAATCATCAGGGAAATGCAAATAAAACTCACAATAAAATAACACTACACCTGTAGGATGACTATTATCACACACAGAGGGAGAAGGCAGCAAGGGACCAAGTGTTGTTGAGGTTGTAGAGAAAGTGGAGTCCTGGTACACTATTAGTGAGACCGTAAAAGAGTGTAGCCACTATGACAATAGATGTACACCTGATCCCAACAAACCTATAATTTCTCTATGTAGTCACAAAAAGAAAAGACAAAGAGAAGCAGACTGGGTCAGAACTTCATCCTTTAAACCTCGTTTTAGAACTGGTAAATAATCCCACTTCAATTGAGTCAGAAAACACATCTGTCTGCTGTTATGCCTTTTCCACAAAGAAATAAGAATATTGTATTTTCATGATGGGGTCCATGTGGCTCATAAAGGTAAACTGGTGTCAAAATCTATCTTCAGACAAAGATAACTATAAACAGAAGAGCACAAGGGGTGGGAGTGGGAGGAGAAGAAACCTTGATTTATAGTATTTGTCAATTTCCATAGTGTAAAAACTTCCATCACTGCAGAGCTCAAGCTTCCCAATGTGATGTCAACCAACCAGCAGAATCCCTAAATATGTAACAATTGGCTCTGGTGACCCACTACATGGGGACTCCAGCACACCACTGCGTATTAGTTTCCAGTTTATTTTACCTAATTCCCTGTTGTATACATGCTGAAAGCTTGATCCCATAGATTTAATCCTTTATCTACTAACAAATGCTAAAATATATTAAGATTATATTCAATGGGAAAACATGACTTGAAGGAGAGCCCCCCATCAAGATTCATACCCTTTATTTTATGCCACTTGCCCCATTTCTAGTCCCTCATAGGAAATCACATTTGCAATCTCATTCTTAAGACAAATTTTAACTTGGTCATTTTAATTTGTACATAGTATTGTGGTATTATACTGTGCCAAATGTTGTCAGATTTCTAGTCCTAGCTCTGCAGGTCCAGGAATCTTGTAGCCCTGCGGGAAAAACCACAATAGCCACATAATCACTTATAGACTACTATTAATGAAGAAGGTACTCTCCATCAAACAGGTGCAATATTACCCTTACAGTGACAAGTGCAGGAATGACATTTCAGAATCTCTTATTAGGAGTTACAAAGGGCAGAAGGATATTTTGTAACATAAATTACAATAGAGATCAATTATATAACCCTATAAAATTTAACATTCAATCAATAATCAAATGTTTATATAAATTTTGTGGGGTTTTTTTTTTTTAGATTTTATTTATTTATTTGACAGAGAGAAAAAGATAACTAGAGAAAGAACACAAGCAGGGGGAGGGTGAGAGGGAGAAGCGGGCTCCCTGCTCAGCAGGGAGCCTGATATGGACTTGATACCAGGACTCTGGGATCATGACCTGAGGCGAAGGCAGACGCTTAACGGACTGAGCCACCCAAGCACCCCTACTTTTTGTGTTTTATATAATAAAAGAATCATATTTTTAAAGATCCATTTATTTATTTGAGAGAAAGAGCATGCATGAGTCGGGGATGGAGAGGGAGGAGAGAGAATTTTTTTAACTAACATATAATGTATTATTTGTTTCAGGGGTACAGGTCTGTAAATCATCAGTCTTACACAATTCAGTGCTCACCATAGTACATACCCTCCCCAGTGTCCATCATCCAGCCACCCCATCCCTCCCACCCACCCCTCCAGAAACCCTCAGTTTGTTTCCTGAGATTAAGAGTCTCTTATGGTTTGTCTCCCTCTCTGGTTTCATCTTGTTTCATTTTTCCCTCCCTTCCCCTATGATCCTCTGTCTTGTTTCTCAAATTCCTCATATCAGTGAGATCATATGATAATTGTGTTTCGAGAGAGAGAATCTTAAGCAGGCCCAGCACAGAGCCCCACAGTGGACTTGATCTCAGAACCTTGAAATCATGACCTGAGCTGAAATCAAGAGTTGGAGGCTTAACCGACTGACCCACCCAGACACCCTAAAAGAAATCATATTTTTAACAAATTCTTTTTTCAAGTCAGAGAAGAACTCTCATTCCTTTGGATTTTATGTAAGTTCAGCCCATTCTCAGTAGGTACTGGAGAAATCATAAGAGAAAAAGGAGATTGAGAAAGGACATTTTATATTTGTTAGTTTATGAGACCTAGTTGTAACTGGTCACTCTATTTATCTTTTAATATATTCTTTGAGTCTCCTCGGGAGTGGCATGAGAACCTAGGAGAGAAAGATATTTTCCCCAGGTTTTTAGTTAATCTCTTTTGTCATTTGTCCCCTGCCAAACACATCTAGTCATAAATACTAGGAGAGGATCACTCACCCAGTAAAACAGGAAAGAAATACTGAGGCAGGAGACCACCATTCAACTATATTTGAAATAGAGATGTATTTGTTGCAGGCTAAGACAGGGCAAAACACAGTCTATTGAACAAAACAAAAATGTGATCTTGTATTGGGTTTGGGGGAAGCAAAGAGTCCAAGGATTGGCTGAACTTTAAAAATGGAAGTATATATGTACTGGCTAACTTTCAGTGTGTTTAGTGATTGGCTGGCTTTCAGAAACATGGATACCTGAGCAAGACTGCTGATTGTTTAGGAAGGGTCTACAACCAGTTTTACTGTTCCTTGCTGACAACTTGAGACTAGAACCAAAGAACAATGCTCCTTGTACTTCCTTTCGTGAACTTGAAGAAAAAGAACACAGCGGTCTCAATCAGAACGGTGACTGTTATGGTCCAGTGCAGAATTTCTGTCAATTAATACTTTCCTATTACATTTTATAAGAAAATATGTTGCCTTAAGAAATTAATTTTTACCTCATTAATAAACACTAAATATTATTTACTAATATAATAATACATTGTATTTTTGTAATTAATTATCAAATCTCTAATGACTCGAATATGTGATTATGTCTAGCTTTAATGCTGAGAGAATAAGCCTGATCTGAATAACCAAAGATGAAAAGGTTAAAACATGGACTATTGCATATTATAGCTTGAGGACTTTTTGTCCCATGTTTAACTACTCCAAAAATGGAAATTTGGGAATCAGCTAGATCTATTAAAAATCTGTCATTTACTAGATGTGTATGTAGCTATAGAAAAATTAGTCACGTTTTCTTCATTAAAAATGAAGATAGTAATAACTTTCAATGTTGTGAGAAGTGATATATAGAAGAAATGCCTGCATTCCTTGTTGAAATTATAACCAGAAACAGAATGTGAGAAAAGTAAATGATACTGTTCCATGTCACTGCACCTATAAGCACTGTTGCTAAATAATGATGAGGATAATGATAATAAAATTACATAAATCCCAAATTATCCGAGGCAGTCTATTTCTACCATTTTTATATATGATTTTATCTTTATTTTCTCCCCAGGTTAGGTTGAGAGAGAAGTTTTACCACTTTCCAGACACTTAATAATTTCCGCCCATGCCTTAATTGTACTTAGTTGATGAAACACACATTTATTAAGAATAGTAATAGCATTTTCATTTTTCTGTTTCCATAAGGCAGTCAGAGAAAAATATAATAAAATATTCAGCTTGTTGCACTAATTGCCAAAGACAGCAATGGTGCCAAATTCAAATCACTGGGTAGGAGGCAACTTTGCCAATCCAATACTCAAAATATCCTTTTACCAACTCAAGTGTGGATGCTGCAATTTGTTGTAGAAGAGATACTACACTTATTTAGCCATTAGCTACATGGGGCTTTTTAAATTCAAATGTAAGATAATTAACATCAAATAAAACTTTCAATTCCATTTCTCATTAGTCGTATTTCAAGTGATCAATAGCCACATGTGGCTACCATATTGCACAGTATAGAGAAAATTTCAAAAATCCGAAAATTCACTTGGATAGAGCTGGCCTAGAGACTTTTCTTTGTGTAATGTTTGAAAATGTAAATATTTTCTGAAGTCTGTCAATTCTTCACTCCTTATATTTCATCCCTTTCTTTCTATTCTCACAGCTATTACTTTCTGAGTTCAGGATCCTCACAAGTTAGCTATTGCAATAATCTATAAATGGTCTCACTGTTTCTAGTCTCTTCCCCTGCTCATTCACCCTATAAACCAAAGTTGATTAATTTTTCTCAAACAATGTCTTTTCCCCCATCCAAAACTTTCAGGGTCTTCACCTTAATTATGATATATGTGCCAAGCAAAAGTGTTCAGTTCATAAGAATCTTCTATCAACCCATTTATTTCCTTCTCCTATAAAGGGATTCCCAAACCTACACAAGCCTTCTGCTCCATCACAAATAACAGTTCATTGTCCCCCTAGTTATGCTTTGCCCATTTCCACTTTTGCTCAAGCTATCTTTTTCTACCTGGAAATACTTGTAGATTCTGTCCCACATACTTGCATGTTATGCTATCATTCTATCAAATTCAGTTTGTCTGTCAAATTCAGTTTGTCTGATTTTATCCATACAGCTGAACTTGACCACTTCACACCATAACTATCTCTAATAATCCATGTTGGTGATCTGTTCTCTGTAACTGTCTCCATTGACTATCATATTTTACTATGTTCATTATTGTCACTGTCTTTCTCGCATTCAAGGAATTTATAATCTGTTATCTAGAGAGAATTATATATCTATTAACAGTGATTATATCTATATAGATATACAGATATAATAGATAATATATATAATATATAATAGATGGATATATCTATTAACCTGTGGGAGGTTTTTTCACCCCTAATCCTTATGTGGCTCCTGACCTCAGTGGCATACCCCTTAGCCTCTTACTCTGGGATCCTCTCACCCTATACACCATCTTCTTTTGCAGAGTCCCATGTTTAAATGACCCCACACCATCTACCACAAGTTTCATGAAGTATATTCTTAAAAATAATAGATTCAGATTTTATCTAGAAAAGTGAGTGAGAAGGTGGAGAAAAACGATTATTTCTTGAGCATAACTCTGGAGCTTCACAAATTATTATTAGTTACATTTTATAGATGAGGTTCAAAGAAGTTATGGAAATTGTCTGGGTTATAGCTAAGAAATGGTAGATCAGAGATTTTAAAACAAATTCTAAACCTCATGATCTTTTAACTCAAGGCACATCTCCTTCAAGAAAGGGCCTATACTTTTTCCTCTAGCCAATACGTTGAAAAGGGCTCATGGCATATAATCAAAAGTTAACTCTATGATTTCTGTCTTCCTCTGTACTTTTAAAAATGATCACAATAGAAAATTCATCCCTGTAATTGGATTAAAAGTCAAGCAGGCCTCATGATTTTCTAGTCTCTTCTTGGTGACAGAAATTCCTATGGTCACTTTAACCCTTCACTCAGACATCACAATATTTAATTCAATATATTGATGAACCCTTCAAACTTCATACAACTAAGACTCTTCCACTGCTCTCCATGTAAGGCTGGCAGCAGATGGGCCACCTGCCTTCAGGAATATGGGGCACATTTCTTCTTTCTTTCCCTCGCTCCTCTTATCTTTCTCCCTTGATCAGTAGCTGCTGTTTCTTGACTTTACAGGTTCAAATACATGGTGGGAGGTAGGAGAGGTAAAAGACATAAAAAAGTTCTTACTGACTTTGCTGTAATGGAAAGGCATCATTATCTTCAGACCTCACAGAATCATTCTCTCATAGGTGCTTCCACAGATTCTTTGGAGACTTTCACACTGGACACCTGCAAATGGGATTCCCTTGACCAAAGCAGTGCCTCACTCATGACTGGCTGCCCCTAATCCTTATGTGGCTCCTTACCTCAGCAGCATACCCCTTAGCCTCTTTCTCTGGGATCCTCTCACCCTGATACACCATCTTCTTTTGCAGAGTCTCATGTTTAAATGATTTCAGGCTTATGTTTTTACTGAATTTTCCCCATGGCTACAATTCATGCACCTTTGGCCCCTTAACACAGGCATATACAGAAACTTTCCAGACATGTTCCTTTTTCCTTAAAGTCCAGCTTACTCAGACATGAATCAGACATCAGTCTCCTCTGTTCCTAACTGTAAAAAACACACATCTAGTTCTCTGAACTGAACTTCTCTCACAAGACTCCAATTACTCCTATGTAGAAGAGGGGTGACATCCACAGCACTCAGAGTTCTCCGAAAACTCCCCTCACAAAATCCTGCTCTCTCCCCTCTTACTTGATCTTCAACATAAGTTTCAGAGTCATCTCGCGATTCTCAGGTAAGGCGTCACTCTCATAATTCATTCTTGAGTGTAGCCACCAATGTCTTCATGCCCCAGCCAAAGCTAAGAGAAGAATCTCATTTTAACATCCTGTTCCACATGTTAAAGTGCAATTACCTCAGCCAGGACACAATCTGTGTTGTGGGTTATATAGTGTGCTGATCACAAAGTGGCAACTTATTTCTCTAAAATACCCATTTGATATATATCAGCTTGCTCTGCACCCTTTCAGTCCCCAACTGTTTTTTTCATGGCAACATAATTTTTTTTTTTTTTACTTTTTTCATCACTCTACATATCATACTTAAATCTTCTAAGTACTTTATTATATTTTGTTTTCATTTTCATCTCAGCTATCATTCATGGCTTTCTTACTCTTTTCATCTTTCTCTTTTTACCTAGATAGTGTTGTTCAATAATGTTCCTCATCTCCACAGACTTTGAGTCAGAAAAAGGAAAAAGTAGATATTGTTTTCTCTGCCTATGATTTCAGATAAATTGCTAGTCTTATTGCAAGTAGTAATCTTCACTCATCCAGTTGTCTTTCACAAATAGAGCAAAGCAGAATCTGCTTCTAAGTTAAACAAAAAGCAGAAATCAGAATGTCAAATTATAATTGGCATATCCCAGACATAATCAATATTGCCTTTTGCAAGTTTCTCCCACAGTAAAAGCAAACCCTGGTTAACGCTGGCCAAATCTTGACTAATTTGGCTTCAAGTTATTACCATACTTAATATCTCTGAATCAACAGTGATGACTAAGATAAAGTGAACTACAAGAAATGATCAGTCTTCATTGCAAAAACTTTTTTACTTTGTGCCAACTATTGCTGGTGCACCTGTTTTATGTTCAGAGTGGGAAGAAAATCAAAAAGACATGGCCAATTTTAAAAGAGACACAATGTTTTCAATGTCTCAAAATAGCTCAAATACATAGCATTGCTTCTACTACTTATTCAAACTACAAGGCTGATTAAGCATATGTGTAAGGGAGCATGCAAATAAAAAAATTACCTACTCACATCCCACCTTATTCTCCCAGGTTCCAGCTTCTTATCTAAGCATGGATACTGCACCAGGTAGAGGCAGAGAGAAACCAGTAATCCAGGGAGTTTTCAATGGGATATACACAAAGAAGCAATATAAGAGGAATTCCAAATTTTCTGATATTGCGTTCGCTAGGAGCCATAGAAATAATCTAAACAAGTGCTTGCTTTTCAGAGGGAGAACTTAAATTTTAGTTAAAGTAGATTGCACTGGTTAAGCTAACATAATAGTTCAATAAAGCCTAGAAAATTGAGAAGTGGACTATATATTAACTAGAGTCAGATTTTTTTCCAAACTTGTAATCCTAGAACCATGATAGGACTCAGAGATTGGTGATAAGAATGTATTTTGAAGGATCATTAAGTGAATAAACCAATATCATTTCCCTGGAGAGCTCCCAGAGGGAAAGTGGAATCATGAAGAATCATGTTCTAGATTCATTTCTCTATCAGTTTTGTGAGTGCTATGGGTCCTCCCAGGGTTCAGGACAAAATATGGGGTTAAGACGTGTAGGGGAAGTCTGAGACTTACATTTGTGCAGATCAGGTATAGCCTGTGAGTGACAACATGAGAGTATGGCCAACCATCAAGCATAATAGATAAGTATGCTGTAATGAGACTGAAGTGTGACTCAAAACTGTGGATAAATCCCTAGGAAGAAAAGATACCCACTGTTTTCATACAAATAACTAAAAATTCAAACTAAGTTCAACATTCAGAGTGTATACCCAAGAAATATGGGACAGGAAGTGGTTAGAAATCCAGATGGGTAGGGATATATGTCCAAAGAAGATTCTAAGCACCCACTAGCAGAATAGTGAAGAATGTAATGATGTGATGCCTCATTGATGGGTAAATGCACATTATTTGTACAGATATTTTTCTATTGATCAAAAACGTTGTTTCCCTTCATCTCCAAGGGAAATTTTTTAAATTAAGTCAATACAGTGACATTTTAAATAATCTACCAACATCTTCTAAAACTATTAGGTTACATTTTTTGGCAACTGATCCATATATTGAATTTCAAATCAACTTCAAATATAACACAATGCAAAAATATGTTTCCTTTAACTATCTGGGACAACATAACCAGGTACAACGATGAAAAAACGTAGGATTCACCGTCATAGAATTCAGTGTGACAGCGAAAATACCCAAGTTATTAAAAATGTGATGAGTGTTAGGAAATGAATGCTATGGGAGTACCGCATGGAGAATTCAATCTAATATATGGAATCAGAAAATGTCTCCTAGACAAAGTGATATCTAACTGAGATTTGGAGACTAAGTATATGTTTGCCAGATGAAAATTTAAAAATGTATGAGGGTATTTTGGACTGTCTCTATGATTGAAGGGCTCAATTGGCATTCATAGGAATTAACTGCCCAACCAACCAACTAACTTAGGAAAAACAACATATCGTTGTTTTTTTAAGCCATTTGGTTTGGGGGTATTTTGTTGTTTTGCCTTCATGTGGCCTAGGCAAGGTGCTGAGAAAGTAAAAATGGTCTTCTGATCATCCTGAGAAACTACTGACAGCAGAGTCTGATCTCTTATGCTTTCGCAGACTAAAAACTGAGTGCCCAAGATTGGATCAGGCATTTAAGTATTTTGTCACCACAGTGATGGAGGGTGCTATTAGGATTTAGTAGATAGAGCCCAGGAATGACAGACACCTTGCACCGCAAGAAATTATTCAGCATCTCTTTGACTTGAGAATATCATGCCAATATTCAGTTAGGTGAAAAACATGAGCCTACAACTTAAGTTCCTTTCACATATAAACACAAAGTATGCTTTATAGTTTTTAGATCCACAATACTGGAGGAATGTAACTACCATGGAAAGTGAGAGAAGACTGCATTTTATTTTGTTTGAAAGCATGCCTATAGTTGTTCATCATTCTGGAAAATCACATCACTGAGAACACCACCACTCATGGTATCTGGCATTTATATCATTAAATCCACAGCAATTCTTCAAATAGGAGCACACATCTGACTACTTCATTATGTCTTTTAGGGTCACTTTGCCAGAACATTTACATGTAGAAATACATACTATTTTAATATTAATCTTTTATTTTTCCTCTACATAGAAATAGTTGTATTATTGATTTTATATTACTTGTGGATTTTATTTCAGGAAAGTATTGGTGACATTACCAAATAGGTACTATAAAAAGAGAACTTTGGCTCAAAGAGGACTGAGCTTTGGGGCACCCAGGTGGCTCAGTCAGTTAACCATCTGACTCTTGATTATGGCTCAGGTCACGATCTCAGTGTCCATGAGATCGAGCCCCACATGGGACTCCAGGCTTTGTGGGGAGTCTGCTTGAGATTCTCTCTCTCCCTCTGCCCCTCCCCCTGCTTTCTCTCTCTCTTTCTCACTCTCTCTCTCTCAAATAAATAAATAAATACATACATACATCTTAAAAAAACACAGAGGACTGTTGGTGGGAATGCGAGCTGCTACAGCACTCTGGAAAACAGCATGGAGGTTCCTCAAAAAGTTGAAAACAGAGCTACCCTATGACCCAGCAATTGCATTACTGGGTATTTACCCTAAAGATACAAATGTAGTGATCCGAAGGGCCACGTGCACCCGAATGTTTATAGCAGTGATGTCCACAATAGCCAAAGTATGGAAAGAGCCTAGATGTCCATCAACAGATAAATGGATAAAGAAGATGTGGTATATATACACAATGGAATATTACACAGCCATCAAAAAAACACGAAATATTGCCATTTGCAACAACATGAATGGAACTAGAGGGTATTATACTAAGCAAAATAAGTCAATCAGAGAAAGACAGTTATCATATGATCTCGCTGATATGAGGAATTTAAGAAACAAGACAGAGGATCATAGGGGAAGAGAGGGAAAAAATGAAAAAAGACGAAACCGGAGAGGGAGACAAACCATAAGAGACTCTTAATCTCAGGAAACAGAGGGTTGCTGGAGGAGAGGGGGATGGGATGGATGGGGTGGCGGGGTGATGGACATTGGGGAGGGTGTGTGCTATGGGGAGTGCTGTGAACTGTGTAAGACTGATGAATCACAGACCTGTATCCTTGAAACAAATAATACATTATATGTTAATAAAAAAACAAACAAACAAACACAGAGGACTAAGCCCTGAAGGAATAATGTATCCACGTAGTCCATCAAATTCTTGTAAGCATTTTTAAATGTTAGCATTTTAAAAGAAGATATTATATTTGTATCCAGCTTATTGTTATCCCATTTTTAGACAATTCCTTTGGATTGAGATATGAATTAAATGTGCAATGTTTACAGCTAGTCTTTTTTTTTTCTTCTTTTTACAGCCAGTCTTACTGCATACAGTTATTGACTGCCATTCATGTGTCTCACAGCTTGGGTGAATTTCTCAACAGTTTGTCCCTATTTTCCCCCGAATCCAAGGAAAGGCTCTCTTTGGTTATTAGTGCAGCCCAATCTTTTTCAGTCAGGGTTTCAATCAATTCTCCTATTCAACATCGAAATTGCCTTCTTTGAACAACTCAAACATGAATCAGCATCAGGACTGTACTCTGTCCACACAAGTTCCCTGAATTAGCCCCTCTTGCTTTTCCTTAAGTTATTTCACTTTCTATCTTTACTCACTGCTTTATCTATAGATTATCCCCATAAAATTTGAAAAGATATATTTCTTGTATCTTGAATTTTCCATCTCTCTTACACTTTCTATACTACCATCTACACTGCCATCTGGGTCTTCAAATCTTCTCTCCTGGTCACTAAATCTTAACTCAATAAATCTCTAAGTTAGGTACCCATCTCCTGATTTCTGCTTCTTCCTACACAAACACCTGTAAACATCAGTCCACATTGATTTCTATTAAATGTTTTTGTCATTCAAGAATAAAGGTGGAATGCTTGTTATAACCTTGAGTTTTTGTGTAAGTTAGGCAAATCACTTAACCTCTTTTGGCCTTAATACCCTGATATGTAAACTGAGGTTAATAAGAGAAAATTAACCTAGCAGAGTTGTGAAGATTAAATGAATTAATACAAGTTAAGCAATTAAAATCGTGTTTACACACGGTAAGCACTATATAATATATTATTATTATTATATGCAATTTTTAAGCTATATTTTACAGTGTAGTTTGGTGTTTAAAGGCAATAATTTTAACTATACTTAGTAAAACACACTAATTTCCACTTAATTAGAAAATGTGCTGATTACACAAATATAAACATGCACTATAAAATTCTAGAGTCCCCCAGGAGACACAGAAGAATCTGGCCTATTTCCAAATGGAATTTGTTTCAACACCAGCAGTATGGGTGAGGTAGTCAGCAACAGTCACTAAGTAGACACTGTGCTGGGCCTTGGCATTAACTGGGGTTTTGGTCCAACTAAGGCAGGGTAAGCTCTCCAATTTGGCAGCATCACATGTTTGCTCCAGTTTATAGGATGTGAAAAGTCATCCACTGGGCTTTCTAGAAGCTTCAGTCTCTTGGGGAAAATGGCTCACCATTAAGCAGTTGTTCTGTGCATGCCAAATTGCTATGAACTTTAAAGCTCAGAGAAGGTAAGAAATCAGCTTAAGGTCTTACCAGTATGAAAATTAATCAGGATAATGTTCAATTCTTCCCCTTAGCTTTCAAATCTGTGTTTTAATTAGACTGGTGAGGGGGAACCAGACAATAAGCTGAAACCAGTCATGAACCTCATTTCATTAAGCCCCTGGCAAGCTTCCTTATTAATTGCCTACCCAATATCCCTTTCTTGACTGATAAGTTCATCCAGTTGTGCAAAGGTGCAAAATAGAATTCTAATTGTATGGTTGAGGTCCCTACATCATGTGTAACACTTCATTCTGAGATTCTCAGAAAAGAACCAGGTATGTCCCAAGCAGTTTGTTTCAACAGTTAAGATTGGGTGTGAGAAGGAAATATGAACACTGCAAAAGCAACAGGACTTAAATCACCAAAAGAGTGATGGTTTAGTGGTACTGGTTCCCATGTTTCCACCAGAGGCACTGATCCTGGCCTTCAGATAAAGGTGAGCTTGTGGGGAGAGACAAAGGCATGGGTTGCAACAACAGTAGAGTGGCCAAGAAAGAGATACTGGGTGCCAGGCAACAGTCATGGATTTTAATAGCCATTAGGTAAGAGAAAGATGCTTTTCTAAGCCTTTGGAAAGAAAAGTCAGGACTTAGGCAGTGGAATAAAGAAATGTAAGAATTCAAAACACAATGAATGAAAGATTCTTCTTACTCTTCCCTTTTCTCTTTCCCTCACTATCTCTCATTCCTTAACTGGCCATGATATAAAATTGTATTTTTGTATGACTCGTGCAAAGTATATTATGCCTCTCACTGGAAAATAGATTAAACTGCTTGAGCTTGGAGGCTTGGGGCTTTTCTTTCCTTTTTTGGCTAATGATCACTTGTCCTCCATAGGAAAAAAAAAAGTAGCTACTTTGAGTAGTTACTTATTTTTCTAAAGGACGTGCAATTTATCTGAAGAATTTAGTTGACTGAAGATGTGAATTAACATAGAAAACTCATCATTTGCATGGTTCACTCAATCATAGAGAGTTACAAAGTTATAGAAGCAAAATAATGATTTCACAGACAAGTCAAAAGTATTATCTCCATTTCCTCCAATTGGATATTTTTTTAACAAAGAGATTTCAAAAGCATCCCTAGTGTGCTTTTATTACCCCTTATGCCTCATGCCATTTCTTTAAAGGATATTTATTAAACATTTTAAATGATACCACTTCATATTTGTATGGGGTATTTGGTTTATAAGATGTTTTCATATCATGGCATTTGACAATCACCACAATTCTATAAGGAAGATAGAAAAGTTGTTTTTTATTTGAATTCTATAGATAAAGAAATTCAGACTCAGAATTTGTGACATTCCAAGTATTCATATTATTATGTTTGGCAGAGCTAATATTCAAGGCAGGATCTTCCAACTCTTAAGTCTAGGATATTTCCCCTACATCACAGGACCCCTTTAGTTAGAACCACCAATCAAGGGAGATGGCAATTTGAGCAAATGGTTTACAATTACGTAAGATATGAAGCCATGAGTAAAGAGAAAGTACAATACTTAGATCTTCTCTTAAAATAGTATGCTTTCATATCATTAAATATATGGAAATCTAAATAGGGGAGACAAATATCCACTTTTCAAGAATTGACAGAATATAAGCAGTGTTTCTACTCAGATAATATAGAAAATATTAACAGCAAAAGGGGTTCAGATAATCCCACCCAACATAACCAGACACATCCAGAGTAGCCCACTGCAATTATAAAATTTCAAATTTTTTAAGTGAGATCCTACGTTAATAACCTGAGTGTCCTCAACTCTTCCAACTGTATTCAATCTCCCCTATATTCAGTATTTTTTAAGAAATTAATCTTATCTCACAATATGATGAGTAGAAAATCCAGTCTCAAGTCCACCCCCACCCCCAAACATCCTCAAGGTTCTCTGCTGCATTATTATTCTCCTGCTCACCCAATTATGAAATATGATCCCTTTTTCCATCAATTCTCCCATGTGTACCAATAATAAAAGGCATAGTGAATAAAAGGCAATGTGTAACATAGATTTTTGACCACAGGTTAAGTGGAATGTGTCTGAAGATGGATGGCAATACATGGAAGCAGCGGGCAAACCAAAAGATTAAAAATGTATTCCAGATATTCCTATCTCTTAAGTGCTTGTGCCAATCCCATCACACCAATTTTTTTCCACAGGCAATATTTTCTCTTCGGGCCCTGGCCTCTGGCCATCTCACGGCACCCTTCCCCCTCTTTATAGCTGCTGGTTTCTCCCCCACAATCACTTGCCCATTACCCTCTTCCTCTTTGGAAGCCTGTGAAAAGCATTTTTTCACCTTCCAGACCACAACCTGAGACTTATCTTTTCACACTCAAATGGCCCAGTTACTTGCTTTGCTAAGAGACCAAAAAACAAAACAAAACAAAACAAACCTCTCTTAAAGTGGAAGTGTAATTAAAATTTTTGGAATAACCTAATTTTCTCCCATCAGGGAAGTCTTGATTGTTATCTTAGAAACTCCAGAATTTCTAGTAGAAATGTTCTAGTCTACTCTATAAAATTAGCATTTTTGATATAAAGTATTGCTTTAAGTGGCTTTTCATCAAGTAAAATCAATACTCGGAATATATTCACAGAGAACAATTAAGACAAATAGATGAAAGGTACAGGGAAATAGGGTTTCACTAAAAAAAGTTATAATACTCCCTGGAGTTATTTCAAGTCTCACGAGCAAAAGGTGTGTGAAACTGGAAAGGGTTAGAAGGACACTAGATAAGGACTTCTTGGATCGGGCGTGGAGAGAAACATCCATTATGTAGAAAGTTGGACTCCACAGTCTCTCAGGTCCCTTCCAACCCTCAGAGTCTAGATGCCTAACTTCAGTGCCAATCAGGGCATGAGTCCCTGAAGTCTTGCCTGTGGTTTGCACTGTATCTTTGTTGCTTGGTTCGAATTCTTTTCTATGTCCAAACATTTGTACTTAAAATTCAAACAATAATAACAAAGCATATTACAAATTTCAATAAAAAAATTTGGAAAGTTGTTCATGCAACTAATCTGCTTCACTGGTATATATAAACAAGACTTAGTTATATTGGTTATTATGAATAATACTTACAGATAAAAAAAATTGTTCTAAATATAATCTTACATAATTAAGTATGTTAATGATCACTAATTACACGTATAAAGTTAAGGAAAAGAGGACAGTCTTCGAACATCTACATATAAGCTGATTCACACAGGAAAATAAACAATAAGCTCTGTATAGAAACTAGATATTTGGGAATTCAGGATATGGAATCTATAATCTAGTGGAAACATCCTTACGCCATGCACCTCATAAAATGTTTCCCAGAAGTCTTCTTTATATCACTCATAATTATATGGTGTATTAAATTCTGCTAGGTAATACCAACAATTTTAATTAAATGAACACTTACAGTTTTTGTTTCTTAAACATGCAAATCAAGAGGCAGTTATGAAATCTGTAGTATTCCATATTCATGCCCTTGACAATACAATGTGAAAATGATCAGGTATCCAAACTGCTTTGAACTTCAGATAGTTTTCCTATAAGAAATTCAAATTATCCTCAATATTTTATAAGCCAAAAAAAAAAAAAGATTTTATAAGCCAATTTCCCTTGGTATAGACTTATTTATTCAATCAATCAAAATCACTGAGTATCTATTAAGTGATATATACTATGTTAGAAACAAAGGATAAAAGATTCTACTCCTATTGATACCAACAATGGCAACAAACATTTGTTACACACGTAGTATGCACCAGGCACAATTATGCATTTTACTTGCATTATCTTTTTTAATCAATAATCTATCAATATATATTTAGAAACCAAAGTTTTCCTAGTCATACATTTGATTATGAAGTCTGCATAACTCCAAAGGCCACATTCCTAGTTGCTATTCTATATATATACTGGAGCTACACAAAAAAAGTGATCCAACAGAGATAATACAATAAAATCATATGGTAGAGTCCAGTACAGAATACAAGAAAAAGCCCCTAATTCCACCAAGAAGGGGGTTCCTGAGTCAGGTGCAGGGGCTATGTCAGTGTTTATCAGAGATTATTTTTGATCTGAGTCTTAAGGAATTATTTGGAGTTAGCCAGAAGACTGACGATAAAGGGGAGAGCCAGGAAGAAGGAAAAGAATTTGAAAAGTCACAGAGTTAAGAAAGACCAGGTGTATGTCAGAATCTATATTTCAGGATAACTCAAATGGAATGGGAGGAAATGAAAACAGACAAACAGGTAGCTGGGAGACATCAGTTGTTTATAGACTTTGTCTGTCTTGCCAATAAATTTTAATTGTATTTAAAGATAATAAAAAAGTCACTGAAGAATTTTAAGCAAAAGAAGAACGTGATCAAATATGCATTTAAGAAAAATCATTCTAATTTCATTTTTAAAAGATTTTATTTATTTATTTGTTAGAGAGAGAGAGAGAGTGTACGCGTACAAGCACAGGGGGAGCGGTGGGCAGGAGAAGCAGGCTGCCCGCCGAGCAAGAAGCCCGATGCAGGACTCGATCCCACGACCCTGGTATCACAACCCAAGCCAAAGGCAGATGTTCAACCAAAAGAGCCATCCAAGTGTTGCTGCTTTTTTTTTTTTTAAGTAGACTCCACACCCAGCATGGAGCCCAACATGGAACTTGAACTCATCACCATGAGAACAAGATCTGAAATGAGATCAAGAGTTGGACACTTAACCAACTGAGCCACCCAGGTGCCCCTCTTCTACCTGCTTTAATTGGTCAATGGATATGGAGGAAAGAAGATAGATTCAAGATATAAGTTCAGGGAACAGATGAGGGTAAGAAGAGAAAGGAGAACAGAGGAACTAGAAAAATGTCCAGGTTCTGACTTAGTCAAATGCATTGATGGTGGTGCTTTTGCTACAATAAGGAAGAAAGTGATAGAACAACTATGGAGTAAAATAGATGTTCTATTCTGTTTTAGATTGTTGAGACCTAAGGTTGAAGAGTTGGATTATTTTAAATTTAAATAAAGATTGAATTAAGATTCCTCAGCTTTTCATTCAGAGGCCTATCAAATTCAGAAATCAGAAGAGTAAAAGCAGCAGCCTTTGGATGTCTAAACTTGCACCCCCTTTAGACTTGGAGAACATAGGGAAAGGGGAGGAAGAGGGACAGATACTGAGTTTCTCTCTATTGGCTTATTTCCTATCAGCAAAGGAAGAAAACTGTTGTAAGTGGTGCCAATGATCTGAGGTTGTGAACATGTGAGTGAACACTAGAAACACTGGACCTGGAATTCCAAGGTGAAATCAGGCTGTGATGATGTAGGGGTGGCTTGCTTAAGGATTTTACCTACTCAAGTGAATGTAACTGGGATATGAAAATGATAGTCAGAAGCTTTAGATTCCAAATCTCCTATATTGACTGATGGCTCCTTCTTACTACTACAGATAATTTTCCTCTGATGTCTATTTCATCTCCAACTTACAAACCTTTTTGCTAATACTCTGTCTACCATTATCTTGTATGCTTCAAAGAGGTGAATTTGTGGTACACAAGTACCTGACTAACAGAAACAGGGCTACAACTAGCACATAATTAGGAGAATATCACTCTTTAGAATACACAAATTATACAAGAGGTGGTTAGTGGGGTAGGAAATCTCTGACAAATGAGACTTTCTTGCAAACCCTTCCTTTGTACACATTGTTCACCAGGCCTGATCTATTAATTCTACCGATCAATTCAGTATCTATTAAATATTCACAATCTAACAATCAATTCAAATTATTATCTTGAATCCATGTCCTTCTCTACATCTCTGCCTTCTTATTGAGGCACCATCTTCTCTCAGGTAGACCACTATTCTTACATTTCTACTATTTTCCTTCCTCCAGTATATTTCCCACAAATAACCATGGTGATTTTCTTTCAATAAAATTCTGGTCATGTCAACCCTTCTTAAAATTTTTCAGTGGTTTTCTGTTTCTCTTTAAAAAAAAAATCCTCAATCTCATGTCAGCAAAGTCTCTGAATGGTCTCCTCATGCACCTGCTGTCACCTTTGCCTGGAGTTGTCTTCTTCCCAACCTTCCACCAGGCCACTCCTTCTTACCCTTCAGGTTTCAACAGAAGCGTCGCTTCCTTAGAGAAGCTTCCTAACCTAAACCAAGTCCCATCATGAGGCGGTCATCTCTCATCTTCTCTTGTGTAATTTATGATTAGATATTTATTTGTATCCTGTGTTGAAAGCCATTCCCCAGGGGGCAAGTGCTTACCGAGGGGGTAACTGCTGCCAGGACAAGAGCAGTGTCTGCTCTGCTGAACACTGGATCCACTCACTGCACCTAGCTCAGTGTCTGCTATATTTGATGGATAACAGGGTAGGTAATGGACTCATTAGCCATTAACCCATCAACCCATTGCTATAAAACATTCAAAATAAGGGTATATGGCCAAAGACTGAATTCTAGGGATCTCAAACATCCCTATGTACAGGCAAGCCTAACACCCAAGCAAGTCAACTCCCAGCTACCCCGATGAAAAAAGAAAAGTCTTTGTGAAGATGATGGTAGTGTTTGTGGCAGTGGCATTGAAGGTAGCAGTGATGCTGGCAATGGTGGTAAAGAGAAATTCTTATTTTTCCTACTCACCATTTTCTGCACAATTTCAGTAACTTATTTTGATGTCAAACTTTATCACAGCCGAGTTCTAACTTCTAAGCATGTAAACTACAGAACATAAAATCCTCCTCTTGGAAAACCATAGGCAGTTTTGACAATATATTTGAATTCATTAACCTCTTAACTCTGGTATAAGTCCATATTCACAAGTATGACAATGATTAAGTTAATGAGTTAATCATTCCCTTCTAGTTACAGTCTTCCTTAATTAGTTGATTTAAATTGGGGAGTGGGAGGAGGAAGGGGAAGAATCTTCTGTGGAGTCTATTTTCATAGTGCCAGATAAAATTTCTGAAGGCTTTTTTTTGAAAGATTTAGAAATGTAGACATCTTTTCCATACCGTTTATGATTTTTTTAAGCTACCAAGTCCTACTAAGCCGATTATCATATTTTAGCAAAATAAATCACTTGGCAAGCACTTCCTACATGCCTGCCCTGCAGAGACCATCCCCTTAAATCAGGCCCTCCAGGAAACACAAAGAGGCCAAGGGGTGTGACATGGGCTTTGCAAGCTTGCGAATTTAAAATTTGTCAGTCATCTAACCAAAAATTAAGGGCCATGGATCATATTTTCTGGATCAGCTGCTTCCCCTTACAGGGCCTTAGTTCACATGCGCCACTCTGTTCCTAGGTTTTAAAAGAGAGGGTGAAAATTTACTCTAATGTCCCCACATCAACTGGACCAGGCCCCACAAATGCCCTATCATTGTTCAAATGATATTATCAGCATTTTTTCTCTTTCTCACTTATGATTTTAAAAGCTCTCTCAAGCAACCTTCAATAAATGCTAGATGACAGTCTCAAATTTCCTCACCTCAATAATTTTTCTCTTATCAGTGCACTAGTAAGTTTTTAAATATCTTTGCCCTTCCCCCTCCTACATAGTGTACATGGCTGGGATGGTGCAGACTCCTTCTGTACCTCGGGAGTTCAAGAGTCTTTATCATTTTATATCCCAGTGTCTGTAGCAGAAAGAAGCAGAAAAGGTGAGTTATTAAGTAAAAGAAAACCTGGCTGAAGAAGTTGGACGATGATACCAGAGATTCTTTGAGGCACTTGAGCAAAGTGATTTATACACAACTTCCCTTTCTTCTTCCACTCTCCTCCGCTCCCTGAAACATCTCTCACCCCTTGCTTCTATGAGTCTATTTTACATACCTCCTGTGAGTGGAAGCGTGCAGTAGTTGTCTTTCTGTGACTGCCTTATTTCACTGAGCATAATGTCCTCCAGTTTCATCCATGTTGTCACTTTTGCAGGATTTCCTTCTTCGTTAAAGCTGAATAATAAAAGCAGAGAGTGGACTGGTGATTACCAGGGACTTGAGGGACCGGGAAATGGGGAGTTGTTCAACTGGTATGCAGTTTCACTTAGGCAAGATGAGTAAGTTCTAGACATCTGCTACACAACATAGTGCCTGTGGTTAATGACACTGTATTGTACAATTAAAAATTTGTTAAATGAGCAGAGATCATGTTAAGTGTTCTTAACACAATAATAATAATTTTTTAAATTTCTCACTTTCTCTCTCCCCCCACTCTATCCTTTATATCATAACGTATATTATATAATATTATAATATATATATTATATAAAACTGTATATATATACAATTGTTTTCTTCTTACTAATATCTTCAATTCTTAAGATAGAAATCTTACCAGGAGGAATTGATTATTTTTTTCTTTCTGTTACTTTTTAATCAAACTCAAAACATACTTTGGTTTAAATATTTTTAGGGTTTGTTTTTTGTTTTGCGGGGTTTTTTTACTACTCATTAATCACCAGGACCTGAAGTAATCAAAATTGGAATTCCATGATGCTATCATTTCGAAGCATAGAAAAGAGAATTTTTTTTCTTTAGAAGGTTTGTTAGATATTACCTAATTGTTTATAAATTTTTACAAATTTATCTTACTTTACAAATGAGAATATTAAGGTCTCCCTGGGAGTGAATTGCCATAATTCTCTTTAGTAAATTTAAGCCATTATAATAAAGAAAGAAAGCTTTGTAAGGGCAGGGATTTATTGAAAACTGAATCCTTTTTTAAAAAGGTCCAATGGTCCAATGGTCCCAGGACTTCTACCTGCATCTGCAGAGAGGTCTCACCCTTTGTTTGATTTCTACTTGGCTTACATATCCCCCCTCGTGGCAGGGAGAATAGGGTCTCAGTGTAGCTCTGAGGTCCCTAATAGGACCAAGGAGAAGAAAAAGAGGGGATCGGGGAAAGAAAAGCAAGCTAAGCACTGACTTCACAAACCGTTCTGTCATTTAGTTACTGGTTTGCATTTTTTCACATTTGTGAAAAACAAAGAATGTAAGAATGGTATGTAAGAAATCAAGAACATTATTCAGAAAAGTATTAACCTAACACTTTTCGTTTTAATTCAAAAAAACAATGTTATATTGCATATATCTTTTACATTTATTCATATTATACTGCCTCTAATCCTGTTTTCATACTAGATTACAAGCATCTCGAAGGCAAGGAACCTGACACAGGGCTTATACACATGGCTTAAGAATCATAATGTACCAAATACATATGCCCTTGACTGTTAAAATAAAATAGAATCAGTCATGGCTTAAAATGTTAGTTCATAAGAAGTTCATAAGAAGGAAATGAAATGTTTCATATTGACTTAGGAGATACTAACTTTCCCTGTATTTTGGTAAATAATTCAAAAATGTGTTTAAGAAATATTTTTGATAACTTTACGCAAGTGTTTCTTGTTTATCTGTAATTTTAAAAACTAAAAATAGCAGTTAAGTGAGCAGAGCCTAACCTTGTGTGTATGCCTACCTATGAGGTAATGTGTACGCGTGCGTGTGTGTGTGTGTGTGTGTGTGTAATGTGTGTACAAATACACGAGACAATGGAAGGAAAGTAGCATCTCTGAGCACCTGAGCGGCCACTTGGCTGATGAGGACTAAGGCCAGCCTGGCTTCTTGCCCTTCCAATCATACACTTAATCAGTGCCTGCCTTAACACTTGCAAATCAAAAGGCTATTGATTTGTAGCCTCTCTGTCTCAAAATGTGCTATTGGTGGAGAGAGTGTCTGGCAAGAGGGAGAACCCAGGGTGCAAGGCATGGGGGGAGAGGGCTGCTCCACTCCAAAACAGGCCACAGGGCTTTCCTCTCTGTGATGCATGCAAAAGAAAAGCAACAGCTCCAAAACGGAGCAGTATAATGCATCCAATATGACCAGACAAAGAAAAATCTCTCCCCAACAAATAAAAATATGTAATTCATGAACTTGACTTGATATAGACCAGGATAAAGAAACCATTTAACCATTCTAAGTCCAACAGATCAATATATGCAGTCAATGTTTAGACTCAAATGGGCACTTTTCACACTGGTTTATGCAATTTGACAATTTCGCTTTCTAAGTCAATTGGTTTAAGCAGACTAATCTATGTCACCACCTAAATTCTTTCCACATGGAGATAGTTTAAGAATGTGACAAGAATCTAAGAACACACATATGCATAGTCACTCCATAGATGATTGACCAGAAATGAAATTTCCAACACTAGATAAAAGAGTTACAATTACGTGGGTGGTGGGGGAAATTGTATCTGTAGTTTAAAGCTCGAAAACATACGATCCCTTCAATGTGCATCCCAGTTTTGTAAAGCTGCCCCCAGGCAGCCTCGCTGTAGGACGTTTAGGGACCAGGTAGCAGAGACTCACTGAAGCATCTCCGGGCAAAGAAAGGGGCTTTCCGGCCACGACATTCTCCTTGAGTTCTAAGAAGTCGTTCCCAGGGAGAGGGACCACATTCGAGGAGGATTGACAGTTTAGACTGAAAACAGCTTTCAAAGAGACTAATCTTATAAAGTACTGCAAATGAAGAAGGGCAACAGGAGTAGGTGTTCACCTGCCAGTCTCCGCCGTGCGAGATGAGAGCCTGTCTGTACTCACACATGTACTGACTTAGAAAAAAAAAAAAATCACATAAAAAACAACATCTTTGCTTCGGAGACGTTTTTAACAAGTATTACAGAAAGAGCACCAGCTACCAAAAAGAGTTGCCAAGGCCAGAAGGAGCCATCAATCGAAACAGTTTACATTTCAAAGTTTTTCCAAGAAGAGTGAAAAACGTCTCCTTGCCTTGATGGGAAACAGAGGCGCCGTAGTAAAGAATCTCTGCAGCCTTCTCAGGCAGGTTGCTTTCTCTCGAGTGGCCTTTTAAACCTTAGGTTGCTACCTCCAGGTAGAGAGAAATAGTGGGGTTTGCATCTCCTGGGGCTTGGGCTCTGAGCAGCGTACTAGCCTGTGGAATCGGGATAAAAATCCTCCTGCTATTATGAGTTTCCTGAGAAAAAATTCCTAAATAATTGCTCTTGGGCACTATTTGAAATTAATAGGTCACTTTTATTTCTATACTGCATTCCTCCTGACATCACTTAACAAACAATTATACATACCTGCTTTGGAATGTCCCCCCCCCACCCCCACCCCCGGAGATAAATTCAGGAACTGGCTCTTACTTATCTCAGCCTCTCTTACAATTGAGGGAATGAATGCTAACAGTGCCACATTTTAACCGGGGTGTACATTTGTTTGTTTGTCCCTTAAAAAAAAAATCTTTTTTATTTTAAAGAAAAAGTTTTCATGCTTTTATTTGGCCCCAGGAAGAAAAAAGAACATTTCTTAAATTCAGTAACAATTTTCAAAAGGTACATAATCTAATGGATACTTTTGTTTTTAGCTTTTAATTTTCTGCTTAATTTTTCCATGACATTACTAAACACCAAATCTAATTTCCTGAATCTATTAGAATAAATTCTACATACTTTCATTTTTCGTTCTAGAAGCAGGTCAAATGGAAACACTAGACTAAGAAAAAAATTTTAATTTTGTAATTAAGACTTGGCGAAAGAAGATAACAGTAAGAACCTTTTTGTCATTGATTTATGTCCCATGAAAATGGTTATTTGTGCATCTCCCTTCCACACACAATATGCCAGCAATCCCTCCACTAGATCCAAATGTGTCACCACATCTCTTTGACCAGTAAGCAATTTATACGACCATAACAAGGACTCAAATGCCCTGATTCCCCAAAAGTATTGCCATGACCATTTTCTTAGATTGCAATAGAATAGATTAAAAAGGATCACCCTCTCTTTTCGCACACACCTACATATGCTGTTCATTACGATTGCAAAGGTCACAGTCACTTTCTCAGATTGACCTATTGATATAAATTACACAATATCACTGAAAACTATTACGAATTTCCATACCAACATCCTTTGTAAATACCATTGGTTCTCAATGAACTCCTTCTGACCTCCTGGTCTGAGGCTGTCACCATATGATATACATAATTCTCTCAACACTGATCCATTACTTCTGCTCAGTGTTGGGGGTCAGGCCAATAGTGTAAAGTCAAAGATAATTAGCAGCCCTATCAATAACCAGCTACAGAATTGCCGCTTAAGTGACAGGCCAGAAAAGCCAAGAAAAGAGGTAGTGATATAAAGTAGAAGCAAAGAGCCGGTACATTCTCTGGTTCAAGCAGCTGCTATGGACTATCAGCATCACCAGGAGACCTCATTGCATTAGCATAAATTCAAATGACAAATGCACAGTGCTATTCAGAGACTCATTAATTTGCAATGGGTGCAGTGCTCATGACATATTAGTGCAAAATTCAAATGTCTTTGTAGCAATGTGAATTTAGTTGTGAGACCAAAGTCGCTAAAATGAAAATGTGTGGGTTTTTTAGCAGTTTATTAAATTATGAACTGTGATGACTATATCCGTGCATCTTTTTAAGCAGATGAGGTCCAGCGTGCTCCAGCGGCAAATCGCATGGTTTGTGTTGATATTTTCTTGTCAGACAATTTCCAAGCAGCAGATAAGATACTAGACTGTGGGCTCTGCTCCGCTGCATGCGGACTGAGAGCTCCCCCTTCTGGACAAATGAACATTATTGCCACTCCAAAAGAATACACGACCATTTATTGTCTTCTTTTTATATCTTTAACAACAGGTTTTGATGCAAAGAATTTCAGTGACCACCTAAAGCCAAGAGAAAATAATTTGGTATCATGTATTACAAAGGACAGGATATGATAACTTTCTACAAAATGCTGAAGAGTCAAGCTCAATTGAAGTTGGTCTTACATAATTTTATATGAAGCTACTCCAAGACCTCATTTACAAGCATCTTTTTAAAAATAATTGCCTGATATATGTATACCAAGAATATAAGCAAAAAAAAATTAAAAATTGTTGTAATCATATTGCTTCCATTATATCATAAACAAGCTTCAATTACTAAGCATTCAATTGTATAAAGAAAAAAGCATGCATATACATAGACAGAGGCTGTTAAACAAAGCTATCGAGTGTATATCGTACTCAACTCGATTGAATGAGATTATGAACAGACACAGACAAGGAAAGCCAGATCATACCTGTGCCACTTGTGTCTGGTGGGGTAATTTTTTTTTTAACCTAACAAATCTTCTGCCCAATTGTTTCAAGTTAGTCAAAGCAAATTTATCACTGTTGTGCCTTTTAAAAACTGGTATCTCATATATACATAAATAATGACTCAGATTAGTACAATAAAGGGAGGAAGGAGGTTAACTTTTTCTGCAGTACTGACATAACCCAAATATAGGAAATGTCAACACCTGCACTTCTCAGTATACACAATTCAGTGTCTTACAGCAGCCCTGAGTCCCCGTCTATTACACAAATCCTCACATTCATAGCTAATACTTATAGCTTATAAGACATGCATTTAACATTTTTCAGTAGAAGCTATAGCTTTCCAAATCATGTGTCATACCTCTGCATAAATTGAAAAGCAGGTCATCATTTGAAAACTGCTTTGAGGAGAGTAGAATATCTACAAGTAAAAGATTTGCCCTTTGGCCATTCGAACTAACTAATCTCCACTAGGCTATCAAAAGTGTGCTTCGGCAGATCCTTATGAAAAATTATGTTTATCGCTTTCTAAACTTTGAATACATTTTATCATGTAAAAAGGGGGCTATGTCACCCTATTATTGCTTCTAGACTTAATTACGTACTCTCTGAGCATTCGATTTATGGTGAATTTGGGGAAAGCCATTCCACTAAAAGCTGTGTACTTTTAAATTACATTTTATAATATCATTGATGCTTTGTGTCATCTTCAACAATTAAAAGTCAGATCATTGTAATCTATTCTACTTACTTGAAATTGAATTGGTCTTGAGTTATTTAGCAGGCTCATTTTATTTTACAGTAACTGCTACATGAAAGACACAGAGCTAATGAGGATTGAGAAGGATCGCTGTACATTAAACATGTGGAAGGAGCATGTAACTCAGCAATATCAAACTTATCTCTGTAGCTGGATGTCCAGGCATTGTTTTCCCCACTACATTCCCTTTCACCAGGTAATTAGAATCCCAGACTCACAGAATGGTAGAGCTAAAGGGGCTATTGTTGATAATCTCTCATTTTAGAGACACAAGAAGCAGACTCAGAAAAGTTGAACAAATTTACCAAGATCTAACAGCTAGAAAGTGGTAGAACTGAGAAAAGAGCTCTGGTCTCTAGATTTCCTTCTCAAACTTTAGCGCACGAAAGAATCACCTACAGGAACTGTCAAAACAGATTGCTGGGCCCCCTCCCAGAGTTTCTGATTCAGTATTGGGGGAAAGGGGGAGAGTTTCTCATTTCTAGCAAGTTCCACGGAATACTGCTTTTGCTGGCCCAGTGACCACATCTTGAGATCTTAAGAACTACTGCTCTCTAAACCAGTTATTTTGTAAACTGCTGTTATCTTATTTCTACTAACTTCTCTAATCATGATAAACAAAGTACATTCAAGTTAATAATACCACATTACTTTTCTGTGATCTCTCTAATAGAGGACAGGGTAATACCTACAGTGTAAAAAGTCTAGAAGGGCATGGGGCGGGGCGTAGGGGTGGTGGGGGGAGCAAATACCCAGAGCCAGATTAAGGCATTTAGGACTCTAAAGACTGAAAAGATTATGGCCAACTGAGGTGAATTGCTATCCCTATCCAACTCATCTAAATCTCAAGGTAAAAGCAGTATTAAACCATACACAGTATAAAAGAGTCAAAAAGAGCCTTAAAGCCTTAAGGTTCTCTCCTTCTCTCCCTCTCCCTTTCTCTCCCTCTCCCCCCACCCCAGCCTCAAAGGCTTCTATGTCACTTATACCTTAGCATTTCCTACGGTATCTATCAGGTTATTCTAAAGACAGCTCTGCTTCTCCATTTCTAAGCTACCCTTTTACATTATGTCTTACCATGATCACTGGTCTATTTCGTGAGTGTAAAATGATGTCTGAGCTGCAGTTTTCTTAAATCATAACAAAGTCTACTTAGAAGCCAAATAGAGGCAAGATAGCCTTATCTCGGTTGCCTTCCCCCATTAGCTATCAGTATTTAGGCAAACACAGAAGTTTGCCTTCTTTTCAGTCTCTAAAATAAAATAGCATTTACAGACCTAATGAATCAAAGCACAGCTTATGATTGCCTGTATAGTATTAGCAAATTTAGGTCACAACAACCAGAAAGAAGGAGCTCCTGGGTAAGTAGAATTAAAATTGCCTGTGCCTGAAGAACCAGCTCAGAAGAACAGGAGCATATTCAAGAGGAATTTCGCCCGGACATACGCCGGTTCCTCAGCCTACTGCACAGAATTCAACAAACCTGTTCAGCACTCTGGTCTCACAGTTGTAATATCATTGCCTTTTTTCCTGGTTTGGAGAATGACTATGATGAAGTTAATCATCAACAACATATATATATGTTTTTGTTATATACATATATGGTTTTAAAATAGCGTCAGTTTGGAAAATGAAAGTGGCTGATGATAGGAAAAGATTTTCATTATACATATATAAGCCTTAAAGTTTTTGTGTTCTCTCTACCTTTTTTATTGGGGTATAATTACCACTTTTTTCATAAGATTTTTAAAATTACCTTTTATCAGCTTCTAGAAAAGTTTGAATTCATGGAATAGATTTCATTCTAATTCATACTTTAAATCATGCATTTTTCTGAACATTAAGGGTCCTCCCCCCAAAAAATAACGTCCCTATTTCTGGAGTTCTTTGGTAAGTTATGACATTAAAATCTGCTTTAATATATTAAACTTCTATAGAAAATAAACTTTTCATTTCAAAATAATTTTCAAATATAGTTTCTAAGCAAATTTTGCTATGTTTTTGCCTTATATTTTCTACCATCATCCCCATTTTTCAGATAAGCCAAGCACTCACAGAAAAATTAACATAGGCCTGTCATGATTACAGGTGCACTCACAGTGTTGCTAGGCTTACTACGTGCCTAGAGCAATATTTTACGTTCACCATCATTTCATCCAGACCTTGCAGTGACATACTCCTAATCCCAAATTCTTCCCCATTCTCAGTGCTTCCTTTCGCATTTCTTCTCCGGGTTTAGATAAAATAGATCTCCTGTCCACTACAATCCTTAAAAGCTATGAAATTTCTGTATTGTAACAAAACTTTTAATTTCTTCTGTGTAAATTAAACTGAATTATTTATTGTTTCAATCATCACTGTAAATAAAAATCATGAGTGGCAAACGTGGAATTTGTTTATTCAGGACAAAAGACTATGAGAATATGATTCTTCTTTACAATACAGTAAAATACTTATTCCTTCAAAAAAAAAATTCTGTCCTTTAAAAAAATTTATAAAGTGAGATCAAGTATTATAACTCAGAGATTATTTGGCAAAAAGTCTATTAATGTAAATGGCTAAAATTTAGCCTCATGCGAATACTATGGCAGATAAATAGCAGTCTATTAATTCAAGTTATCTGCTCTACAACTGCATTTTTATTTATACCCTTTCATTTCAAAATATATGCGCATATACTATTTTTATCCCTCAGTAAAAATAAAGCTAGATATTTTCTGGTATATTAAGCAAATCTGTTTTACCTGTTTCTAAAATCTTTTCTCTGATATTTTTAAGACAGTTATCTTACACAGACTCTAGAAATGCAAAGGCAATAAAAATGAATCGTTTTGTCTCATGCAGGAATCTTTATTAATGAATATGTGAACATTCTTTGTACAATTTAATGTGCTGTATCCACCCATGAAATTCTACAAAGAAGTATATTTTTGTGCATAAGCTGATTGGTAAATTTGATTTTAATAAGAAATCAGTAAAATATGCATATTACAAGTGAAGAGAGTACAGGTTCCTACCTGCCATTTATAGTAAGATCTTATATTTCAGAGCTTAATAATGAACCTCCCTGGGGAAGATTTAATAAAGCAGGTGCTCTGGTATTGCAGGCACTTTTGCTTTTCTGTCTCTCTCTTTTTTTTCCTACCCCCGTGAGGAAAAAAAAAAATCTCAATAAGATTCATGACCCTGCTCATCAAGGATAAATCTAGTAAAGTATAGTCTGGACTATCTACCACCCAAGCTGACCCAGATCTCCAACCCAAACCACTGTTTGTCACTGCGTTTATAAAGCACAACATGCCCTGTGAAATTATATGTTTAAGCATTCTCCCTCCATCCTTACCACAAAAACTATAAAACTAGTTTAGAGTAACTGTCAATTGTACAGTGTTTCAAATTTTTAAAAACACAAGTTATGGGAGGAGAGGGGTTTGGGGAGTAGATCTTAACTGTTCTTTTCTCCTACAGAACACTGAACGTCTAAAACACGTTCAATCCTGTTAATGCTTGTCAAATATTTCACAGTTCAGCTTTGTTCAGATTTTTTACTGACTATGAAAAATCAATTTGGTGGGATTCAGATTTTAGAGATGGAAGAGCTGGAAGAGACCTTAAATGACCCTGTTCTACCAGGTCTATAGGTGAAAAACTGAGGCCCAATAAAATTGGGTGACTTTGCCCAAGGTTTTGCAAAGAATCCAGGTTAAAACTTAAGTCTAGTTCAGCACCCTTTTTACTGCTCATTTCTGATTTTTTTCTTTAATAACTAAACAATTTCAAGAAGATATACAATGTGATTTCACAATTAAGATAAAGCAATCACATTATATCCAGGATTGTGTAGAATTTTACTTGTGCAGAATTTCATTTGGTATTTAATCATTATAGTCAAATAGTATCATTATCTTTCGATTACAGAGATCAATTCTAGTTCATTAGCAAAATAAAATGCTTGCAGAAGGTTTACAGGAATTCTTCAAAGCTGCAATCTTCCTAATGTCAGAAGTGAAATACATTTCATAAAAAAATAAAATTTAACAAAAGTACTTGAGGTTAAATCAAACTATGCAAGCCTCACTGATTTGAGTTATCGCAGATCTACTTAAAAAGTGTATTTCAAAGATCTGAAAAGGAAAATACATGCTATGACCAACCAATAATTTCCCCCTATTTCTTGGTTTTGGCAGTTCTTCCAAGAAAGATTCGGGTCACAGCATATTATACCATGATTAAAGTATTATAAGTATAGATTCAAGCTAAGATGACCTAGAGGCTACATGAAAGGAAGACTAGATTAATGTTTAAGCCTTACAAGAAGAATATATCTATAGGTAAAAACAATGGCCCAAACAATATATCTATTAAGGATGATGGCACTCCTATCAGACTTCTGAACTGACAGGCTTAATTGTTATGCAAGCAAACCCCAGCCAGATAAGCAGAGCTAAAAGCAAACAGGTAACAATATTATCAATCTAAATTGATGCTAATATCCTCTCAATATCCTGGAAGAAGTCATTTACAAAAAACATATAAAGCTGTCGCTCCTTGATATGTTCAATTACTTTAAAGTTGTCATATTACAGTTTCTAAGATTATGAGTATTTCAATGTTAAATTGTTAGACTATGTAAAGCAAAATTATAGCCTTTGGCTTTCCAACATATTTTTAATTGTACTTTTTTCTAAAGAAGTAATTGGTGGTCTTCTCAGACTATGATGTGACCACACTAATATCACAACTAGTTATGATCATGGTATAAACCAGGCTTGCAAGAAATTGGATTTTTTTTCCCCACTAATAGTGACAAAAATTTAAAACCAAAAAAGCTGAAGGTGGCTACATTGTGCTTCTCTACATAAACCCTTTTCTTTTTTTTTTTTAAGATTTTATTTATCTATCTATCTATCTATCTATCTATCTATCTATCTACTTGACAGAGAGAGACAGTGAGAGAGGGAACACAATAAGCAGGGGGAGCAGGAGAGAAAGAAGCAGGCTCCCTGCTAAGCAGGGAGCCAGATATGGGGCTCAATCCCAGGACCCCGAGATCATGACCTGAGCGGAAGTCACTTAACGACTGAGCCACCCAGGCACGCCCATGAACCCTTTTCAATATAAATCAATCCTTCCTAAGTTTGGTTATACAACTTAAATAATACATTATCTCGTTCTTCATAGTAATTAGTTGTTTCATGGGACACCATCTCTGGAATTCTCAATTACTAGAAACTCAAGATGTTTATCCTGTTAAATAGTTTGCTAATATAGTAGAATGATCTTTTCAAGTCATACTGGACAAAGTGAAGTAATAGTCAGGAAGCCAATTAGGTAAACAGGCGATCAGGGGTACAATAAGACTTGTCAGTAAACAAGAGGAATAGCCAGGTAAGAAATTAAGAGAACAGTGGGGGGCCTGGGTGGCTCAGTCAGTTAAGTGTCTGCCTTTTGCTCAGATCATGATCCTAGGGTCTTGGGATTGAGCCCCTCGGCAGCCTCCCTGCTCAGCAGGGAGCCTGCTTCTCCCTCTTCCTCTGCTGCTCCCCCTGCTTGTGCTGTTTCACTCTTTCTCTCTGTCAAATAAATATTTTTTTTAAAGATTTTACTTATTTATTTGTCAAAGAGAGAGAGCACAAGCAGGGGGAGTGGCAGGCAAAGGGAGAAGCCTGATGTGGGACTCGATCCCAGGACCTTGGGATCATGACCTGAGCCCAAGGCAGTCGTTTAACCAACTGAGCCACCCAGGTGTGGAAGGAAGGAAGGAAGGAAGGAAGGAAGGAAGGAAGGAAGGAAGGAAGGAAAGAAGGAAGGAAAGAAGGAAAGAAAGAAAGAAAGAAAGACACAGTCTAATAAATGAAAGGGCCCCAAAAGGTATCAAAGAAAAGCCTGGCCTAGAGAGCCAACTTCTGGGGCAAAAGATAATACCATTGTTTAATAGGAGAGAAGGATGGCTGGGTGACTGTGGGATTCTCAATGGGCAGTCACTGAAGCAACTCTGTGCCTAGCAGTGGGGCCTCAAAAGAGAAGAGTTGTGTTTGTGATTAAAGACTGGGCACTGATGATCCGCTGGAGAACACCCAGAGTCATCTTCCTTTGAAAGACCACATGGGTGAGCCCCAGCCAAGTTCGCTGCTGCATGGACTAGCAGATGGAGAAAGCCTGGGGCTCAGCAGTGGCAGAACATGTCAGTGAAAAGCAAATCGATGGCAGTCAAGGACACAAAGCTGACGAAGGGCCCATCTGCATGCCTGAGTGCTGCTGGGGAAGGGCTTCCTTTTTGTCTGCATAACCCCTGAAATTCTTAGACAAACTCGTCAACTGGTTGGCCCCAATGAATGCAATTCTATGTTTCTAGCCAGTCTGGCACATGGAGGCTTGAACCAGTCCTAACTGAACCTAGCAAGGGAAAAGCTATGCATCAAGAGCCTGAGGATTGATTTACCCAAATTAAATAAGTACTATACTGTGCTGCGTTCTCTTCTATTTTAAAAATACCACCACTGAAGGTAACTACTACATACACAAATGAAACTGAAAATTCTACTAAATGACTCAATGAGTTTTACATTTTTCACCTGCAAACTTAGGGCTTTGGATTATGATAGTTACAAGTAAACACTTTATGCACAAAATGTAGCATTGTTCCTACTCTGCTCTTATACTTTTATCTAGAAATAATTCCATGTTATTAGGGATGCTGATAGTCAAATTGTCCTGAATGCTGCCATTTTCAGCAATGCCCTGTTGTTTCATGAAATGTTGCTCAGCATTCTTCACTTATATTCACCTTTTTATTTTTAAAAGGAGAGAAAGAGCTTTTTTTTTTTTTTAAAGATTTTATTTATTTGTCAGAGAGAGAGAGAGAGAACACAAGCAGGCAGAGTGGCAGGCAGAGGCAGAGGGAGAAGCAGGCTCCCTGCCAAGCAAGGAGCCCAATGTGGGACTCGATCCCAGGACCCTGGGATCATAACCTGAGCCGAAGGCAGCCGCTTAACCAACTGAGCCACCCAGGCGTCCCTTATATTCACCTTTTAAGAAGAAAACAGAACCAAAGAAATGCATAGAGATATCTATGTCCTCTTAATTTAACTTAAAGGAGAAAATTTTAACCGGAGTCTAAAAAATACTAGAATGGCTAGGAATGCAGCTTTCCATAGATTAAAAACTTTTGTGTAAAAATGTAACAGACTATCTTGAACAGCTTAGATGTTCTGTTTAAGGGCAAGCACCTAGAAAAGAGAACTCTTTAAATTATTTTAATTTTTAATGTCTCAAGTGACACATTTATGCACGTGCACTAAACTACAAACGTTATAAAGAACTCTGAAGTCCCACTCAATCATCACCCCAATCCAAATCAGCTCCCACGAGGAAACCAATGTTATCAGTTACAAGTGTATATTCTTCTGAACTTTTTCATACACACTTATAAAGATATAAAGAATAAGTGTGTAACTGCCTTTATTCATTCAAGTAGTGCATTGGGATATATCTTTTTTTTTTTTTTTTTTTTTTTGCTTTTACATGAACAGAGAGAAGATACCTTTTAATTCTAGGATAGCTAATTTCATTAATTGTTCTGAGCAAAATAAAACATATCCCTGGAACTACTGGCCTGGAAGGTAGATTTGCATTTTGCTACTGAAATAACCTATTTTCAGGAGCATCTCCCGCCTAAAGAAGACAAATCTGCTTTAGTAGCCCTATGGTGTCCTTGGCAGCCCTCTGACAGACAGCATATATTTAGCTTCGAGCTTATCTACAAACTAGCAACGCTATTCGTACTCAGTATCCATTAAAAAAAAAAAAAATTGCACCTGATGAACCTTAAAGCAAGTTTCTGGATCACATACCCTCTGGTCCAACAACCCACTTTACTCATCTTTTATCATCATGGCTTGTTAAATCTGCAATGCATACACGCACAAGCATGCAGCCATGAAGAGAATTAAACCTTACACTGTTCCTCCCTTGGGGGGAAGGGAAGGAAAGAAAAACAGGAAAGTCAATATTCAATATTTGCTGTGGTTATGTAAGTATATATACATTTGTGTGTTTCCCCTTGGCGGTTGCTTGATAGAGGATAGGTTTACAGAAACTTGAAATAAGTGGGTCAATCACTGTAAGACACACAGAGACTTAACTTTTTTCCAATTCTATTATTTACAACTATTCAATTTGATGTTTGATTTGAAATTAAAAGGCTTAAATAGATGCTTGGAAAGTATACTGGATGGCAGTATTTAGCAATCTTGTTTTCTTTACATAACGTAACACACTAATGGACTACATTTTTCTTTGCTTTTTGCCATTAACTCTGAAAATAAGCAAGTTACTGTCCAAATCAGAGCCAAAAACACCACAGGGTTTCTGGCTGCAAAGGGACACTTCATGCATAAATGTGGGAAAGGAAAAAGTTGATAAACAGCCAGTTGGGAAGTGTGAAGAGATTATTTTTATTTCATGGTGTTTTCAGTGTGTAGTATCTCAGATGTTCAAAAATATATCACTGTGCCTGAAAGTTTACAATCCCCATAGTAGATATTATCCAATGTAGTAGATGAGAAACCCTTATAATGAGGACGCTCTCCCTCAGGCTCTCCCTCTTGGTCTTCCTCTCTTTCTTTCTCTCCCTATCTCTCCTCCAAATCTAATAGGGTTAAAAACACAGCTTCACAGAAAGCAAGAATCGGCACACTGGAATTTTAATGAATGGGTCCATGAGATGCGGTTCCTAAAAAAGTGAAACAGATGCTGCCCCTCTGCTGCTGTTCTCTCTTCCTGGTTATTTTTATTCCTTTGCCAGTCAAAAGAGTCTGGTATTTCAGGGCGATTTTCCTGTGCTAACCATCCTTTCCAGCACTGAACACCAAAGTATCACGTTCTGACCTCAAGGTTTGCAGTCATAGTGTTTGAACAATACAGGAGGGAGACCCTAACAAATTACAATCTGCATTCCACTGTTGATTCTGTAGAAGATATATATATATATACATACATATATATATACATATATATATATACACACACATAACATGCACACACACATGCATACACACACATACACTATGACTAGCCTGGATCTCTGAAATGATAAAAATTACTTTTCTGACCAAAGTGCCGACCTCCAACATCTTTGCCAGGGTTCCAGTGTGTGGTACACATTTTCTGTCTACGTGAAACATTACCTTTGCTAGTCTTGCTCATTAGTTTAGTCCTCTCATTGTCATTGCCACTGTTCATTTTATTAATTATGATCTTGAATTTTTATTATTATTTATAGTCTGTGCTAGTTTTATGATAGAGGGAACATGTGAAATTTAATAAAGCAAAATTATAATTGTCTTATTTAATCAATAAAGGTGTATTGCTTGGGAGCATAAATGGAAAGTTAATTTGTTTGGCAAAATAAATGCCACGATAGTGGAAAGACAAAGATATTCAAAATTCTCTTAATAAAGGACAGAATGGAGAATATTTTCATTTGCTATCTTGGAATAAAGGAGAATGAAAATATAATCAATGGACCCTTGTATAATCATACAATTATACAATTATAAATATGTGTATGTGTCTACATCCCCAAAAAAGCTATTTAAAAGCAAAGAAATGATCACATATGAGCTGAAAAGTATTCACATCTACAGGATAAATCTTTTGCACATACATAAACTGTTGAGTAAACATTCTGAAAGATAGAGTTAGACCTTTTGTGAAGCTAGGAAACAACTTGAAACCACTGTCTAATCATAATAGGTAGTGATTACATGTGTAACTCCCCTAGATATCTCATGCCTGTTCATTAGTTGAAAACACAAAAACCCAGGATAAAACTTGTTTCTTGGACCCTCCATCCAAAAGAAATCAAAGTATATTACAGTATTCCCAACTTAATTTTGGAAGCTAGTCAACCCTCTGTTTAAACTTCTGAAATAATATTGGTAAAATAGTCAAAAACACAGACTCCTATCTGTTAGCTTTCCAAAGACATGTGTTCCTTCTGTTCTTATACAAAGAAAGGGTTTATTTCTAGTAAATAAACTATTTCATAGGAAAAAATTATTTCGTAAAGATAAGAATAATACTTTTAAAAACAGTAAGGGAAAAAACCCCAGTGTGGTTACATTGTATATTCATTTCTTTTTATATTAGCAGTTTTTATCAAAAGGAAATGACCTGTTCTGAAGATATTAAAAGATCAGCCTCTGAAGGATAGTGGTGCTTGACAAATACAAAGTAAAAAACATAGTAATGTCTCCTTTTATAATTTGTGAAGGTTGGTAATTCAAAATAAATCTAAGAAATATGAAGGACTCAGCACCAAGAGAAGTGTTGGATGCAGAGAAAAATTATTTTTTTTAAAATTAACATATAATGTATTATTTGCTTCAGGGGTACAGGTCTGTGAATCATCAGTCTTACACAATTCACAGCACTCACCATAGCACATATCCTCCCCAGTGTCCATCACCCAGCCACCAAAAACTCCTGCCAAATATTCTACCTCATTTTATTGAATAAATAAATCAATTGGTGGAGTAAAGTGTTGGGTGTTAAGGCTTCTTTCCTGAGTCTTTCCAGTTTAGAAATAATCAAACAAATATACTTCCACTATGTGTTAGAAAGTGATATACAAAGGCACCTGGGTGGCTCAGTCAGTTAAGCGGCTGCCTTCGCCTCAGGTCATGATTGCAGGGTAATGGGATTGAGTCCTGCCCACTGGGGCTCCCTGCTCAGCAGGGAGTCTGCTTCTCTCTCTCTCTCTCTGCTCATGTTCTTTCTCTCTCTCTCTCTCAAATGAATAAAATCTTTTTTAAAAAAGGTGATATACATCTTTGGGCCTCAATCTTTTGAGGAAATGGTCCTATACATAGATGGCCACTCCTGAATCCCTCTCCTGGGTGACCTCCGTGAGAACACTTTTACGGCTGTTCTGCCTATAAAACTAATTCTATGGTTTCTCAAAAAGTTTAAAATAGAATTATCATATAATCCAACAGTTCTACTCCTAGGTATATATACCCCAAAACTGAAAACAGGTGTTCAAAGACTTGTGTAAGAATGTTCATAAGAGCACTATTCAAAATAGCCAAACAGTGGAAACACCCAAATGTCATCACTAGATGAACGGATAAACAAAATATGGTACAGCTACACAATGGAATATTACTTAGCCATGGAAGGTAATGAAGTATTGATACATGCTACTACATGTACGAACCTTGAAAATATGATGTTAAGGGAAAGAAGTCAGACACGGAGGGCCCTATATTGTGTGATTTCATTTATATGAAGTACCCAGAAAAGGCAAATGCACAGGAACAGAACATAGTTTACTGACTGCCAGGGGCCAAGGAGATGGGGAATGCAGACTGATTCCTCAGTGTGCATGATGCTTCCTCTAAGGGCATAAAAAGGTCCTGTAACTAGATCATGGTGATGGTTGCACAACACTGTATGCTAAAAGACTCTCAACTGTAAATGGTTAAAATGGTAAATTTTATGTTATGTGAATTTTACCTCAATTAAAACAAACAAACTAACTAACTAAACTAAATTCCAGTGCATGTGACCTGGCCCAGGAAGTCTTCAGAGCTAGTGTGCTGGCACAAGTGAGCTGGGGTCCCAGGCAGCCAAGAATCATCACAGCAGTAGTGGAGATGGCATTTATAAGATGGGTAAAGTTCCCCTCGCAAAGCCTAAATAAACTTTCTGAAAATGTGGCCTTAAGGGCAAAAATCCTGATATGTTGACTTTTGTTAGTCATTTTAACAACATACAGTTTCAAAAGACCTAGATTTTGGATATTTTTTTTCTTCCCAAATTTGGGATTCCCGCCTTTCAGTTCTTTTGCCATTAGATAAATGCAATTTTTCAGAGGAAACGATTAATTGGTTTCCTTATAGGACAATCATACATCCATTTTCCTGGAAGACTTCTAGTTTACATCTATTGACCTAGTAGTTAATAGTAACATCCCTACCACTCTCAAAAGTGCCCCAGTCTAGACGATATATTAAATGGTCTCCCTACTTCACAGGACCACTGTTAAGCTTCCCTGTCTGATTTGCCCAACAGGAGTGTTTTTCTGTGCCAGCTTTGATCCAGTTCTCTGGCAAGTTAAATGTGATTTGTCTTAATATATGCGTTCTGTTTGCCAAGGCATACATAGCATGTTTGGACAATATGGTCTCATTTCATGATCTTTTGCTCTTATTTTTTCTTCATATCCTATGGTAAAGCTAATCATTTGTGGGAACCAAAATGTTAGGAATGATGCCACAGCAAACTTTCCTATAGGATATATTTTTTAAAGTGGATTAAGCAAAAATAGTCTTAATAAACTTGGTTTGGGTAGCCCCTGGTGTTACTATACTAAATCTGGATGAAATTTCGCTCACATCTATTTGATAGAATCAAGAGCTATAATTTCATAGTTGTCTCCCTATGCTTACTAACCTCCCTTTAGTAGTCATCCTTCTTTTTTTTTTAACCTATGCAGAGTCTCAGAACCCATGTTCATATAAGATTAGATCAGATAAGTAGGTGGGCTGAGAAGACTGATTTTGAAATTAGATTACCAGTGAGCATATCAAATTTAATGCCTTCGTCTTAAATAACACTGCCTGCTTTCTTCTAGAAATTTAGTGGCATAGTGATCACACACTTCAGTATTTTCTGTCAAGACCATCCTAAACAAAAATTAATCAGGCAGTATTTTAGTTGGATTCCTTTGACTACAAGGGAGGTTGGCATAGGCCATCATAAGAGCAAGCAAGTTTATTATGAGATTACCCACAGGCTTGAAGAACCAGTTACTCTCTGTGTCTGCCTCTCCTGGACTAGGTAGTCATAATTATCGCCTTCCTTTGCTTCTTTAAAACGTAAGCTCCCTAAAAACTCTGGTTTCGTTATGGTCCACTATGGTGCCAACTTCACACCATAGCATCCTTTCAGCTCTAGCTCTTACTTCTTTCCATTAATGTAGCTCAAACAACTGAAAGGGAGGATCTAATTGGTCCAACTTACCTTGTTGTATTTGACCATGACATAGGTCATTGGCTCCTTTATAAAACAGCTGCCCTATTTCAGGTTCGTTACACTCTTACTATCCCCCCAAAGCAAGATAAACTGTTTTGGCCAGAGAAGAAAGGCTGAGTCATGTAGTGTAGTTAAAATTTTCACCAATTCCCTATCGGCAGGGGTTTTAGGCAAGGCAGTCTCCCTCAGAATGGGAGATTCCATATGCCCAGCCAGGGCAGCTTTTCTCTTGTGTTTTCCTCTCACTCCTTCCAGCCTATCTCCATGAAAAGCTAGCTCTGGGAAAATGCTTTAACTTCATTCCTGAAAAACCTACCCTGGACTCCATTCTCATTAACTCCAACTCTTAATTAGATATCAAATATTTCCAGTATCAATTGTTAATGACAACTTGATGCTGCCCTCAAGAGAGTACTTTTAAATTAGCGACTCCTCACAGCTAATGGCAACATATTGAGAACCTATCTGTACTATTAGAGAAATATTCAGAAACAAGAACTTCTGCCAAACACCTTCCCAGCCCCCAATCATATCATATTTCTATGTACTTGACCAACTCTGGATTTTATTGCTTTTCCATTTAATTCAAATCAATACCCAATCAAGACATGTTTTGCTTTATGTTTATCATTCCATAATTGTTCAAAGCACAAAAATTCATATAATAAATAAGTCTTATTTGTGAAAGTATTCTTCAATTATAAATATAAGGTGCATCTGAAAGTCCTTTCTGCAGAAATGAAGACCAGTCACCAATGGATTAAACATACTGTGTATCTGTGCTTTTTGTTGCACAATCTGTAAAGCAGTTTCTATGAAATTTTTAAAAATTGAAAAAATACTTACTAAATGACTACCTAGCATAATATAGTGGTGCAAAGTAATCTATTTCTTTTATAAAAATTATCTCCCTAACTTTGAAGAGCCTATATTCAGTGTATGGGTTCCTCGGCATTTCCACTCTTAATCAGGTTCTCAAGTTGTCCAAATGAATACCTCAGTATTCTCCCCAGTAAAACGCTTGTTTTAAAACTATACAGAGTAAAACTCTCTAAACTATACTGAAATTGAACAGTACCCAGTTTTGAATCCAAGCTCTATCATTATCAAACTATATCACCTCAGGTAAGTTACACAGGTTAAGTTATACTATACTGAAGGGACTCCCATAAAAAACTTTTTTGCTCCTTTTCTTGGGTTCTATTTTTGCTAGGACCTACACCTTTACCTCACACATGCCTTATAAAACTGATAATGTAATCCTTCTTACAAAGGTCAAGGAGTTAATGATTTCTTTGGAGTCTTTCAGCACAACAGATAACTTTTAAGGAGTGACTGGGGAGAGTCCTCATGAGTTTTCCAAGACCCTGACTCACCAAGACCCCTGGCTCCAGGCCATAAGTGACTTACAGAGGACACTTGAGCACTCGTCCTTGTTTTGACCAGTTCCTAGATGCCTGGAAGGAAATGTACACCAGCCCACAATCCTCAATAAAAACCCCGGACCCCAAGCAAAGACGAGACTCACTCAAATTTGCTTTCAGAGTCTCCCAGTTGCTCTGTTAATATCTACACTCCCTCTGTATCTTCAGTAAACTCTGGTCTCACTTCCTTTTGGCTCGAGTTTGATTTCTACTCTGCACAAAGCCAAGGACCCTCTTGGCTGGTCCTGCTGGGACCCCCTCTGGGTCCCCAGACCAAGACTGCCTGCATCAATCCTCTCAGACCCAGTTTTCTCATCTATAAAATTGGATTATAATGATATCTATCTTATAGAGTATGAATTTGTGACAAAACAAGCAATATATATTTTGGTCTTCATTCCCTGGCTTCTGGCCAGAGCTTCTAAAACCCTTACAATTTCTCAATTGAAAAAGGTAAAAGGAGTATCTTTTGTTGTAATATTTGGTTTTTGTCCCTGACTCTTGATACAGCTCAAGAGTGAAAGAAGTCATATGATCTCACTTATATGAGAAATTTGAGAAACAAGACAGAGGATCGTAGGAGAAGGGAGGGAAAAATGAAACAGGATGAAACCAAAGAGGGAGACAAACCGTAAGAGACTCTTAATCTCAGAAAACAAACTGAGGGTTGCTAGAGGGGAGGGGGAAGTAGGGATGAGGTGGCTGGGTGATAGACATTGGGGATGGTATGTGCTATGGTGAGAAAATAAATAATCAAAAAGAAAAAGAGTGATAGAAGTGAAAGTAGTATCTTTTGTTGTTTATAATGAAACCTTTTCAACCACACCTGAGTTTATGTTAATGAGGTGATTTTTGGAAAGCCCCTAAGAATGGGAAGGCTTATTGCCAGAGGAACAAAGAATGTGATTAGAGTTTAGAACTTTCAACCCCCTCTCCCCAACATCCCAGTGAAGGGGGAAGGGAGAACGGACGTTAGGTTAATCACTAATTGGCCATGATTTAATGAGTTCTATTTCTCTAATAAAGACTCTGTAAAACTCCGGACTAAACAGGTTCAGGGAGCTCTAGGTTGGTGAACCATCAGGGTGCTGGGAGGCTGACCCACCGAGAGAAGTTATAGAAGCTCCGCACCACTTATCACATATATTGACTTATGCCATTCCTGAGTTGCACCTTTTATAATAAACTACTAATAGTAAGTAAAGCACTTTCTGGAGTTCTGTGAGCCGTTCTAGCAAATTACCAAACCCAAAGAAGGGGTTGGCGGGGACCCCTGATTTATAGCAGGTCAGGCAGAACTACAGGTGACAACCTGGGACATGCAATTGGTATCTCAAGTGGGGAGCACTCTTCTGGGACTGAGTCTTTAACCTGTGGAGTCTGCACTAATACCAGTCAGTATCGGACTAGGGTTAAATTGTAGGACACCCGGTTGGTGTCCTCCAAAAAATGGAGAATTGCTTGGTTTATAAAAATTCACATATTTGGTGTCAGAAATGTTGTGAGAATAGAGAAGTTTTCCTTCTATACAGTATTAAAAAAAGAAACAACAGATAAAAATGGAGTCACTTGTGCTAAGCCCTACATCAGCAACCAGGACTTAAAACCTAACTGAATTACAATTTCAACCTCTCCCAAGACTGGAATTTTAAACCTATAGTCTGGAATTTCCTAATCAATATTAGAGAGGTAACTGGCCTGATAGACCCCTGCCTACTCCCTTTCCCCAAAGGAAAGTGATCTTGCTTGAAACAATCCTATCTTCTGTTTATGACTTCCTTGTTCCTACTGTTTCTGCCTACAAAAACCTTCTATTTTCTACAGTTTCTCAGAGATCCTTTCTACCTGCTAGATGGGATGCAACCCAATTGTTGAATAAAGACAATTACACTTTTCAAATTTAGTCAGTTAAATTTTTGTTTTTTTAGCAAGAATATTATAAGAGTTAAATAATCAATGCAAAGCTCTCAGCAGTGCCTAACAAACACTACGCACTCAATAAAGGTTAGTTGTTACTATTATCATGTCTACTTATTAAGAAACATGTTCCTGTCTTGCCACTTACCTTCTAAATTGGTCTGGTTGATCAAAACACTTTGCAGCCCATATGCCCTAAACAAAACCACCAGCCAGCCCTATCACAGAGTCTGCCAAATTTATTTCTGACATTCTTTTTTTTTTTTTCTGACATAATTTTTGTTCACTCACTTCACCTGGCTTGAATCATAACTCTGGCTTTCAACAGCCTCACTGTACCCTCTTTTGCTGTAGCCCTTATTTTGACCCCTAGCACTTAGTTGGGACCTGCCCAAGCTATCTATGCCACCTACACCAACCTTCCCAGCTCAGTGAAAGGATTTAGATTGGGGAATCCTCCTACACTACTGGTGGGGATGCAAGCTGGTACAGTTTCTCCGGAAAACAGTATGGAGGTTCCTCAAAAAGTTGAAAATAGAGCTACCCTACGACCCAGCAATCGCACTACTGTGTATTTACCCTAAAGATACAAATGTAGTGATCCGAAGGGGCACATGCACCCCAATGTTTATAGCAGCAATGTCCACAATAGCCAAACTATGGAAAGAACCTAGATGTCCATCAACAGATGAATGGATAAAGAAGATGTGGTATATATATATATATACACACAATGGAATACTACGCAGCCATCAAAAAATGAAATCTTGCCATTTGCAACAATGTGGATGGAACTAGAGGGTAATATGCTAAGTGAAATAAGTCAATCAGAGAAAGACAATTATCATATGATCTCTCTGATATGAGGAATTCGAGAGAGAGGGTGGAGGGTCATGGGGGGCAGGAAGGGAAAAATTTAAACAAGATGGGACCAGGGAGGGAGACAAACCATAAGAGACTTTTAATCTCAGGAAACAAACTGAGGGTTTTTTTTGGGGGGATAGGGTGGCTGAGTTATGGATACTGGGGAGGGTATGTGCTATGGTGAGTGCTGTGAAATGTGTAAGACTGATGATTCACAAACCTGTACCTCTGAAGCAAATAATACATTATATGTTAATAAAAATACTTCATAATAAAAAAGAAAGGATTTATAGTACTGTAATTAATGATATAAAGTTATATTTAAATAATCCAGTATAATTGTATAAAATATTATATCTTCATATTTTTTCCCTAATTTAATTAAATCTTGAATCTTCCCTTACTTCTATCCCATCAAAAACTGTTCCTTCCTGAGAATGTTCATTTCAGTGAAAAGCCCTCCCCAAGTTCCCCAAAATTCTAGGGACCGATTCCTCTCTTTTTCTGCTCCCCACATTCAATTCATTGGCAAGTTCTACCACTGCAACTGTAAAACGCATCCTGAATCATTCCCCTTTTATCTGTATTATTAACATCTTTGTCCACTGGAGAGTCAGCATCAGGATCATTTGGGAACTTGTTGGGCAGTTCTTACACCCCATCCCAGAAATATTGAATCAGACACCTGGTGAAGAAAAGGAGAGGAAGGGGCATCAATCTGTGTTTTAATAGGCCCTCCAGGAAATTCTGATGAACACTCTGGCCTGCAAACCACTGTTCCCAACAAAACCCCTGTCAGCTTCCAGTGGGAATATCATAATAGCCTTCAGAGTCAACTCTCTGCTTCTCCACTTGTTCCTCTACCATCCAGCAACAGGAATAATATTTTTTACTTGAAATTTTCCAGTGGCTTCCTATGTCCATTAAACTAAAATCCATTTCCCTTATTCTGGCTTACAGATTCCTACATGACCTAGCTACATGCTTCTTCTCCAACCACATGCCTCTCCATCACTTACGCTCTAGCAACACTGGTCTTCTCTTACCACAACTTAAACTTACCATGCTGGGCCTTTGTAAAAACTTGTTCCTTTGCAGGTATCATCCTTATTGTTCAGGTCTCAGCTATGTTTGTTTCCTCGTCAGAGAGGTCTTCACACTAGTTCAAGCTTCTGGGGTCCAATAATTAGTCACTAACAGATAACCAACATTCATTCTCTATATATCACTTACTATGATCTCATAGTTTGTTTGCTATTTTTAAAGTTTATTATCTTCCTTCTACTAGAGTAGCCTTAGGGTAAGGACTTTGTCCATTATGTTCACCTCTGCTCATCCAGAAATCAGAACAATCATGGGCATATAGGAAATGTTTAATAAATATCTATTTAGATAATTAATTATAACAAAGCAGCAGAGGAAGAAATACTTTCAACAGTATCAGGGAATTTCGAAAGTCTTTAAGGAGATTGTGTCAAGTGACTCTAAAAGGAAACAAAATAGGACAACTGATTAAAACTAAGCTTGAAGTCATATCAGCAGAGCTCAAATCCCAACTCCACCTCTCACAAGGTACAAGACCTAGAGAAAATTTCTTTTTTTTTTTTTTTTTTTTTACCTTTTCAACATCATTATCTCAGGGCTGTCATTGGAAATAACTAAAATAATATAATAGGAAACTTAGCACATGGTAAATAAACAGTAATTATAACTTGGAACATCACGGAAGATTTATAGTTCCTTGAAAAATGTTATATATTGCATATGATATGAATGTTAATCAAAATGAAATAAAGGAAGAAATTCACCTATAATCTTAAGACCTCAAAAAATTTCATCTTGTCATTTCCCTTTTATATACATAGAATATTTTTACATAATAAAAATCCTAAAGTATATTCAATTTTGTAATTTCCTGACTTTTTGAAAACTCAATTCAGAGACGTCTCTTTTTCTGTCTCATTTTTAAATTTCTCTCAAGCAGGCAGAGAGAAACAATCAAGTTGCTGGTCTTCCCTGCCTTTGAAGCCATAAGTTTTACTACCTTCTTGAACTGCAATCTCTACAATAGCGATTTCATCTTACACTCTGATATTATGAATGTCATGTCTTTAAAATGCAGGAGCCAACCTTTATTTGCACTAAAAGTTCCCAGCCTTTGATCATTTCCCATCCTTTTGTCTCAAAAATAACTGCTCCAGATTTTGACTAGACTAGTGGTCAACTCACAGGCACACATCTATGTGTTTGATCATGAATCTACAAAATTAAAAGGCTTTGTTCTCATTGGAGCAGTGTTAGTTACAGGGAGAGGAATGAATCTTGGAGGCAGATGGAAGCTGGAAGTCACAGTAGCATGATGACTATCATTGTCAAAGAGAAATCCTGAGTGCCATCGTTTTCGGAGTACTCGTGGTCACTCTAAGTACTGGGAAAGGATGCCACAGGTGGTAGTGAGAGAATCACTGTAACCTGGTGAATTCTCAAAAGTAAACGGGGAAAAGTGAAAGTCTTCAAATTCACAATGTGTCTAAGCAATATTAATCAAATGGCTACCATGTGCCATGCAATGTGTTAAGTGCTGGGGAGATCATGATGATCAAAAATAAATAGATACATAAAACTGAAACCTAAGTATGGTTCTTATCCCTGTAAATTTATAACCTAGTATATGAAACAACAATGAGCCAAATAAACATAGCAATAAACATAAATTTATAACTAAGATTACTACTGGAAAGAAAGATATGTAGTGTAATAAGATGAGGAAATGATTGGATCTCACTTAGATTTGGGGATAAGGAAGTTCTCTCTAAGTAGGGAACATCTGAGCTAGATCTGAAAGTAGATGTTAACTAGATAATTGCTTTTGAGTTGGGAGTAGGTGGGAATGAGTGTGCAGAATATTCCAGATATAGCACAGCATACACAAAGGCCCTGAGTAAGGAGGAACAAGGCATGTTAACGGAACTGATAGGAAATCAATATTATTATGATCAAAGCTGTTCAGAAGGTCAGCTGAAGCACGCTGCCAGTCAATGTTAGATGTATGTGAATCAGTGATGGAGTTCTAACTCACGATCTGTTGCAGGGATTAAATAAATTAAATGAAAACATCCTGGTAAAGTACATAGTACAAAATAAAGTGCCTAGTGAGTGCTCTCTATTATTATTATTATCATTTGGCATTACCATGTCTACTGTTTATACATTAACTATTTTCCTCATTTCTGCCACTATATCAGGTCAGCTCAGGCTGCCATTGTCTTTCACAAGGATCTCTGCAATATCTTCCTTCAGATCCATTCTCCACACTGAATCCTCCCCTTCTCACATGAAAACACTTAAGGACTCTAACTCTGGTTAGTTGTATATAATGTTGGCATGTAAAGATTATAAGATTAAAAGCCAGAAGTTACTTATACTGGCCAAAATATATAGAAAATACAATGTCATTATTACCTAAGAGAGTGGTACAGAGAGTTTAAATATTATAAATTTAAAATACAAGGTGGAGTTAAAATATTATTCAGAGTAATTATAATTGTAACTAAGAGTCATCTGTCAAGTATGACCTGTAAATATCAAAAGCTCAAATAGAATAGGTAGGTAGATTGATAAGGTAGGGAAGACAACACCACACACACTGGATGGAAGATCTACAGAGGGCTGGAAACCCTAGCTGGAGGCTCTGGCCACTTCAGAAGAAGGTGAGCCTTTAGTAAAATCCTGCCAGAGTGAAGCTCCAAGAGTCATAGCTCTCTGTTCCTGCCAACCAATTCAAAACTCCAGCCCAAGTGTCTCCCTTTCATTCTGACCCAGGATTTTAACTTCCTATTCAACAGGGTTAGAGGTGAGAGTAGGAGGAGACAGAAAAGCAATGAAATGACCACTTGAAGACCCGCAAGCCTTTTGCTCCTTTACTTTCAAATTACTCCTTGCTAAATCCCAGGTAAATACCACCTATAACAAAGGAACCTAAACAGAGGACTCTTCAAAACCAAGAGAAGAACCAATGTAATTGAGTACTCTCTTGATCTAAACCATTCTAATGATTCGCCATTGCCTTAAGATAAAACCCAAACCTCTCAGCACTCCAGGCAGGGCCTCTTATGATCTGTGCCCTCCGGTGCTTCCAACTTCGCCTCTCATTACAACTCCACTCATGGTCCTCCAAACAATCTGAACGATAGCTTTTAGAGTTTCTTGAATGGACAACACTCCAGCTCACCTTTAGTCTGGTACAGATGTGTTACTCTCTTTGCGTAGAATTTGTTCTTTACTTCCCACAACTTCTTTAGGGCTCAGATTAGCAACCACCTTCTACAAGAAGCCTGTCCTAGATATCTTATCCTGAGTTTTGTGTCCCACTTAAATGCCCCATCTAAAAAACAAAACAAAACAAAACAAAAACGCACGAAAACCAACACCCTTTTTCCTATGCTTATGCTGCATCCATTACCCATTCAATTTTTGCCTCACCTAGACTGTCACCTTCATGAAGGAGAAAAAATGATGCCCTCATTCATTTCTTCTTCCATTCATACACCAAATTGAGGGCTTTCTTTACAGCAGTGAATAGAGTCCCTGTTCTCAAGAAGCTTATATACTTCATTTAGCTTGTCTTTCTAACATGTAGCCGAGAACCTAGTATATGGTAAACACTCAATAAGTAGGCAGACAGGAGAGTTTGGGTGGATAGTAGTAGTTCTTGTCGTTGTCACTGATTAGGAAACCTCTGAGAACATGTGAACATGAGAAACCTGGAGCATGTGAGCTGTGAACATTTACTTTGCTTGCAATATTTATTTATTTTCTAGTTATTAAAAAGGATATTCAGTATTGGGAACTTGAAAATATATATATATATATATATATTCAAAAGCATGAAGAAGTAGAAAAACAGCTAAAAAACACATGAAGCCTTTATTAATATTTCTATGTATTTCCTTACAGAATGATTATGTGTATGTGTTTATGTATGGGTATGTATACTTTTAATAGCTTTACTGACATGTAATTCATATACTGTTCACTTTGCCCTTTTAAAATATACAATGCATGTTGTTTAGTAAGTTCACAGGGTTGTGCAACCATCACCGCAATCAATTTTAGAACATTTACTTCCTCCCCTACAGAAACTCCGATACCCTCCCCCCCCTTATGCTCTCTCACTCTCTCTAATAAATAAATAAAATCTTAAAAAAAAAAAAAAAGAAAAAAGCCCTGAAACCACTTCATTAACAAATGCTCCCTATTCCCTCCAGTGGCCCACACCCAGCGCCAGACAACCACTGGCTACTTTCTGTATCTATGGATTTGCCTATTCTGGGCAAATTGAATCATTGGGTATGTAGCTTTTATGACTTGCTTCTTATTTAGCATAATGTTTTCAAAGTTCATCACTGATGTAACATGTATCACTATTTCATTATTTTTTATAGTTGAAAAGTATCTCATTGTATGGTTATACCATATTTTATTTATCTACCAATTAAAGGACATTTGGGTTTTTTCTACTTTTTGACTATTAGAAATAATGCTGCTATGAACATTTGTGTACAAGTCTTGTGCGGAATGTATGTTGCCATTCCTTTTGGATATATACTGGGGAGTAGAATTGCTGAGCTCAATGCTAACTCCATGGTTAACATTTGGAGCAACTGCTGAGCTGTTTTCCAAGTGGCTACACCATTTTACATTCCCACCAGCAACATACAATAGTTTCAGTTTCTTCTACACTTTTTAAGTTAAGATTTTAGTGCATATGAAATTGTGCCCCACAGAGTTAATGAGGTTAAAACTGTCACCAGCAAGACCTCCACAGACCCCATTCTTCTTCACAGTAATGTTACCTTTATCTTTTAGAGGCAAACAACTGGAAGAGCTCCTGCTGGCCTAGACCAGTTTGAGCTCAACCACTGATTTACACCCACGCAGATGGACCAGGAAGTGTCCCACAGTTACCTCTGCCTCATCATAATGTTTAACTCTCTACCCAAGTTGAAGCACGAGCTTCATTAACATAACATGGTTACATGTATAGGCATGTTTCCTAAGTACACCCACACAACCTCATACCCATCTCTACATGTGTCAACAAAACTCCCCTTTCTGAATATTTATCCTAAACCCGACAAACAGAAACCCCCTTACCCCCGCTCAGGGAGTCAGGGCTTTAGAAGTTATTCTCCATGATCTCTATTCTTTGCAAATAGTTTCCTTTACGTGACGACTCCACCTGGTGTAGTCTTTATCTGTAACTCACTAAGGAGCAAACTCATATTAGTTGGGTTACACATAAAGTTTTGTGTCCTGCTTTACAAACTACATAAGTGCTTCTCTAAAAGAATTTCTTTTTTTAAGATTTTATTTATTTATTTATTTATTTATTTATTTATTTATTTATTTATTTAGAGAACGCTGTGGGAAGGGTGGAGGGAGAGGGAAAGAGAATCTCAAGCAGACTCCTACCTGAGCCTGATGTGGGGCTTGATCTCCCGACCCTGAGATCATGACGTGAGCCAAATTCAAGAGTCAGATGTTTAACCCACTGAGTTTCCTGGGTGCCCTCTAAAATGATTTCTTTAAATGGCTGTATTAGTCTGCTCAGGCTGCTGTAGCAAAATACCATAGACTAGGTGGCTTAAACAACAGAAATTTATTTTCTCACAGTTCTAGAGGCTAAAAAGTCTAAGATCAAGGTTCTGGCAAAGGTTTGGTTTCTGATAAGAACATTTCTTGGCCTGCAAAGGGCCACCTTTCTGCTTTATCCTTAAATGGCCTTTACCCAGAGCAAATGAGAGAAAAGAGAGACATCTGGTCTCTCTTCCTCTTCTTATAAGTACACCAATCCTATCAGATTAGGGCCCCCACCATTATGACCTATTTAACCTTTATTACCTCCTTATAGGCACTACTCCAAATAAAGTCACATTGGGGGTTAAGGCTTCAACATATGAATTTCAGGGGGACACAATTCAATCCATAGCAATGGCTAAACAATAGTATACTGAAAAATTCTATATGAAAATAATGCTCCAGGAGCAAGATACTAAAGTTAAGAAACTTTTCCCTTAAAATATATTATTTGCAAATTTCCTTTAAAATTCATTTTGTTGTGTTAGCTACATACCCTTCACGTCCAAGTGTGGATAAAAGTGTCTTTCTGAAATTTCTCACCTGCATCTACTTGCAATCTGGAAGAACAGACTTCACACTCTTTCAAAAGATATTTAAATTTTCTGTGTAGCTCAACTGTTGTTGTCTCTAACTCCACTTCTATGCTAAAGAAAATGATGCCTTTTACACCATTGAGAGCCTGAATAATCTTGAAAGTTTTCATATGAACTGATGAAGGAAAAGAGGCCATCCTAGAGTTAGCCTTATTGGAAGCTTCTAGTAAGCAAAAAACTTCAGAATTCCAAAGAAAACTAATTGGAACCCTGAAGCAGATGGGAAAAGCAGAAATTTCAGAACACCTTTGTGACCTCATTACAAGCATAATGAAGGAGGCAACGATGGAGTTAATTAGAAAAGAGGCAAAAAAAAGATTAAATGAGAGTACAAAAACAACAAAATGTAACTCACAGAAAGGGAGGCATTCAGCAAGAAATAGAATGTGCTGATCTCTGCAAAACTATTCAGAACCAAAGAAGATGGGAGCTAGAATCAAACAAAAGGAATACAAACCAGGTGGCCACTGAGGATGAAAAGTCTACAGAAAACACAAAGAGCAGGCACCTGGGAAGGAACTAGCAGATATCTGCATCAAGTGAAAAATATAGCCCTAGTAGCCAGGGGAATTTAGCTGGTTATACAAGAGGAGTCATTCTTAGTTGGGTGGCATGAACTGCATACCTGTGCAGGTGATGGAGAAAACTCATGAGTTTCTCAGTAGCTACAAATAGACATTAGTCCAAGTTTGTCCTTTGCCACGTATGACCATCCTAAGTTGTTGACATCTTCACTATTTTTCACTATGTGTAGAGACTGAATATGACCTCTAAAGATCAATGATTATTTTCACAACCAATATATGTCCTTCAGATATAGTCCGTAGAGGGTAAATTTTAAGACCTGTTAATAAATGGCATTTTACACATGCAATTTGTCCATTTATTTATGACTCACACTTGTTTTGACAACAGCAAGGAGATAACGTCATAGTCCCAATTTTACTGTAAAACTTTCAGATAAACAAAGAGTACCATGCATTATGATTCAAATATAATCATGCTCCTTGTGTAGACTGGTGGTTTAGATTGTGAGGAATAAGAAGAGAAGGGATCAGGGAATTACTCAGTTTAATGGAGCCAAATTCTAGCAAGTTCAGCCCAAAATCTTGTTTCTGAATTATATAGACAGGCTAGATACAATGAGTACACAGACTAGATATTTTCCACATATTTTCTTTTTTTATATTTAAAATAATCCATGTCTATATGCTGTGGTTGAATTGAACATGAAACCGTAAGATATGATTTGCTATGATTCACCTTAATACCACAGTGGTGATAAATTTAAGGCTCCAGGTTCTCACTCATGCACTGCCCCAGGGATGTCACTGAACAGGCACCAAATTGGACTGACCAGTCATTTTTGCTATAGTTATAGAGCTCTGTGTATCAAGAATGTAAGATTTCTTCTAGCTCATGATTGATACATGAATAATGTAGAGGGTACATTTCTCACATGTACCACATCTTTAAACCTCTCACAGACATTACATTGTAAAGGTAAATGAAAAGTTAATGCTACAAACTTCCTTTACAGTGTAAAGGAAGAAATGAAAATTTGAAATATAAACAGAGAGAAGGGTCAAATTATTTTGAACGTGATTTTTGGAGAGTTGATTACACTTGAGAGAAATGTAGTATCTTATTTGAACTTATTTAAGAATTTATACCATGACAGTCGACTTTACTTAACCCCATCACGACAATTATTTCCTAGCAATTAGTTTCTCCCAGGAAGTCAGAACCTCATTGTATCTAGTCCACTAATCTCTTTAATCACTCTACCTCAAACCCTTCCAATTATCTGCCTGGCCAATTCCAAAGCCTAAAATTCCTAACTGTTCTTTTCTGCTATGAGACTGTAAACCATTTCTAAGAGGTCAGAGAGCAGTATGGACTGGCTTCTACAAATTCCTACCGTGTCTTTTTTCCTCAGTTGCTTTTAACTTCCAAGATTGCCACCACCAGATAAGCTGCACCAGCTGTCCACATGTCAGCTCTGGAGTCATTCCTGGCCCATCTTTTTTCTAACCCCATCCCAGCCTTCTTCAAGATGATTGTATTTGTTAATAACCTTGACACCTTATGTAGATTCCGCTCTTGACTGGCCACTTGGATTTAAACTGGGTTTTGGTTTTTGAGCATTTTCTTCATTTTGTTTTTTATTTAAAGATTTATTTATTTTTATTTTTAGAAAGAGAGAAAGAGTCCAGGGGAGAGAGGAGGGACAGAGCGAAAGGGAGAGAAAGTCCTAAGCCAACTCCATGCTGAGCACAGAGCCCGAGGCACCACTCGAACCCACAACCCTGAGATCATGACCTGAGCTGAAAACAAGAGTTGGACGCTTAACTGACTCCTCCACCCAGGCACCTGTAAACTGAGTTTTGAACTGTAGTTATTTGTACTTGGCTTTGCTTTTTGACAAGGCACATTCAGTGCCAAATACACTATTTACTCTTTGAGGCTAGGTCTTAGTCACCTTTGATTCCCACATACAAAGATACTATTGCAGCCATTGAATGGTGTCCTGTCCCCATCACCTACCCAAAAGTTCCTACCTAATCTGGTGTTCCTTCTTCTTGGCTCCTTCCAGGTGGGGCTCCATTCCAAACATTTTTCAACCTTATTCAGGCCGCAACACTATTTGATAATCCTGTTCCCATTCCTGGTTTAATTTTATCATGTTTCCTTCTGTGCTTTTCCCAGATTCTACCATTCTCCAGAAAGCTGCCAAACACTCTACCTCCTCTTTGCAATAGACATCCTACTCTATTAATCAGTCCAAAGTCATTCAACAATATTAAGGCTCTCACCTTCTTAATATTCTAGGGGTAAGAATCACTTTCTCAAGACCTGAGTTTGGAAATGCCCTGAGGTTGGAATGTCCATCTGTAGTCCTAACACTTGACGCCACTTGCAGCATCCTTGCAAGTATGGCAAAAACAAGGTGGTCTCCAAACCTAAGCCCCCCATCTGGAGTCCTACTGGCTAAATTGGTTTTGTTTGAAATAGATGAAAAAACTTAATCAAAGAAAGGGTATAAAATGTCAAAGGCAAAAAGGAGGAAAAAAGGTTGCTGATATCAAACTGAGCTCACGAGGATCTTGGAAAACATTTTTAAATACTCATCAAATGAGGTGTGAAAGCCAGAATCAATCAGTCTCTAGAAAAGTTTCAGAGTAAACAAGCAGCAGCCAGCAGAACTGTGTATACCAGGATGACCACGCAAATAGAGCAGGGCGGGAGTAAAGGCATGCCTCTCCTTGGGTGGGGCTGAGCTGTAGGTGACAGCAATGCAGGGTAATGACAAGGGTAGAATGAATAGGATTGACTAAGCCAAGAACCAAGTGCCAAGACCTCTGTGCTCACAGCAGAGGGGAAGAGAGGAAGTAAGACCACATTTTTTTTTAAGATTTTTTATTTATTTGACAGAGAGAAAGAGAAAGCACAAACAGGGGGACCAGCAGGCAGAGGGAGAGGGAGAAGCAGGCTTCCTGCTGAGCAGGGAGTCCGATGTGGGGCTTGACCCCAGGATCCTGTGATCATGACCTGAGTCAAAGGCAGACGCTTAACCAACTGAGCCACCCAGGTGCCCCTAAGGCTACATTATTAACAAATTGTGCTCCTCTCAAAATAAATCAGGAATTCCATTGTTATAGATGGACACATACTCTTACACAATTCAGTCTTATTCTAAATCAGAATTACATGCATGGAGCAACTATGTTCTATATTATATATGAAAGTTTCCTGGGCATATTTGGCAACAGATGGAAGGCATAGAGTACAATAACAACACTACCATTGTATCTATATAGTATTTTATCACTTGCTTTTGGACTTAATAGTTAATTTTTAAATAATGAATAGTATATATATATATATAGTGTTTTATTATTATGTAGTATAATAACAAAGACTATACTGCATATATATGTACATACACACATATGTATATATACTCTCTCTCTCTCTATATATATATATATATAGTATAGGAACCAATACTATAAAATGATATTTGTCTCCAAGCCTTCCACTAAAAGACCTACCATCTTTGCTTTACTTCTGGCTGGGTCCCAAGTTCCTCACACACTTCCTTGTGTGTGACTGAATTTAAGAGTACTCTGACTTCTACCCAGTGAAGACTCTGCTTTGTGGTTGCTCTTTGCACTGCTGAAAAAAGAAGCCAGCCCTTTAGCCACTGAGGGTACTGCTGCCTTTTACTTCTCTGGCCCCATTATTATCTAAGCATCACTATTCAGGGACATATTCTGCTCATTTATCTCATCCATCCTCAAAGCTTTCCAAACCTTCTATTGCACAATCTCCTGAAGGCAACCAGGTAAACATCAATTCACATTTTCAAATCTCAAAAATTATACCAAGGCCAGGTAGATAGAGAATAGGGACCTGCTCATTCCAGCTTTCCCAAAGAACTATAGCAAAGAAAGACAGGTTGCATTGTAGGCAACTTCACTTAACTATGTAGGTAAATAGATCATCACTGAGGAAAATTTTGTTAAAGGTTGATGGCAAGCAAAGGCCACTGAATAGCCTACTGGGGATATCTTTAGGTTCAAACCCTTTAGAAGGCAAATAAGTATGAAGATGGAGGAGGTGGTAATGGACAAGAAGGGGTGAAGAGGAGGAGAAGGAAGAAAATAATGGTGTTCTTATTTGAAAATGCATATGATGCCATGCATATGTAAATCAACTTTATGAAACGAAATATATTTAGAAAATGACCACTGCTCAGTTAGAACATAGATAACCACTTATCTTGATGGCTTATTTCATTCCCACAGTTGTCACTTTCCTCTGAGTGAGCCATAGAGATATAGGTTGCAATTAGAAGATAGTGTAAGTTTACCTATATGTCACGTAAGCTTTTGGCCATGTATAAATACTTGCAGTGTTCTACTTCTCTTCCAAGGCTGTAGTGCTTAATCAAACCTTGGTTTTCTGATGAAAACCACGGTTTAATAAATATTTAAAGATTATAGAGTCAGCGATCCTTCAGGATGCGAAGTAATACAATTAGGATTTTTTTAATGGTGCTACACTCCTCTTTCTGAGACTACAGAATATAATCTCAGTTTATAGTATATGTATGTTTACATGTATAGTATATGTATGTTTATATGTAAAATGTTTATAGTATATGTATGTATGTATATATATAGGTTTATATATGTATATAAACATATATATAGTCTATATATAAACCTATATATATATAAAACTTTTGAAATGTAATTGTTTGATATTGTAAATTTCCTAATACTAAGCATGACTTAATTTCAAATAATAGAGTTCTTTTGTTTCAGCTAATGCTTTGGTCTTTAACACCTTAGTGCCACATAATAAATGCAATTCAAACTGAAATACAGCTAGATAACACAGTATGATATAATTAGAAGACACTTGTCCCTTGTGGATATAACACCAATGTCTCTGAAAGAGTTAATATAACTTCCAAAAATACCAAACCAGGGACTATAGGAAAGCAGTGAGAAAACTGGTTCAATATAATATTGATTTGTGGAATCCTTGAGTTCAGAGCAAGAGTTTCCCACTTGGTCTATAGATCTAGATGTTCATGGAACCAATATCCACAGTTCAGATGGAGCTCACTAGAGATCCAGCCATCTCTAAACTTGGACCAAATTAATTGCAGGATGGTTTAGATACAGATGCACAAACAATGGGGCCAATGTGTTCCTGTAAAACCTTCCCACACTAACCATCCTGCTGTGAAATGTCCAGATATACCCCAGCAGCAAGGTAAATAATAGATGGCATTTAATAAAAGCAAATCAAGCTTCACATTTGGAATTCAGCTCTTTCCCTAATATAGCAGCAGAAATTTAAAGCAAATGCTTTAATTGTGCATTTCCTTTGCTTGATCTCATTCTAACATTAAAACAGTGCCTCCTACAACTTTGTCACTCCCACCTGCCAGTACTAATGTTGTAGTTATTTAGGCATAACCCATGTGCATTTAGGTCCAAATTTAAAATATTATGGAGGTTAGTGTTTCTTTTCAATGCATATTTCTATATACAAACAGGAAGAAGTGAAGCCTAGACAAAAATCTGCATCTCTTAAGACATTTGTCTTTTTTTGTTTTTTGAAGTATAATTAACATAGGACATTTTGTCTTAAGCATTTTTCTCACACTTCTTAATCTTCATAAAATTGCTTTGTCAAATAAGAGCTGTTAAATTCTTAACAAAAATAGCAGATGATTGTAAATAAATAAAGAATGGTTAAATAGTTCCTTGCTCCAAATTAATACATTTCCTATTATATTCTGCCAGTGTAGTTACAGTTTAAAAGTTATAAAAGGATTGTCCAAAGCAGCAGTGTAAACAATAAATATTATCTAAAAATGAAACTCACTTCATTAGCTCTTTAGGACTGTATATTTCTTTGGCTAATAAAGTGAATAATTCAAATATTACATTTGAAGCTGAATCATAAATCCATCAAAGAGCTTATTTTCCCTAAATCCCAACTTCCAAAACATATGGAAAATTGCCTTAAGGTGCAGAAAGTTGTTGCCTTTATCACACTGTGCATCTAAATCCCCAAGATGATTGATTTAACGAGGTTTGCACATTAGAAGCCTTTTCCATTGTTACAATAAGAGGAAATCACAAGAAAGATTAATGCCCTCCGCATGGTGCCACTGTATTAAAATGTCTTTAAAATGTCTTCACTCCAGGAGCACTTCCTATCCATACCAGTGCTTGGTAAAGATGGTCTCAGTGTAAAGAATTTATTAGTTATGGCGATGAAGCTGTTGTGCCGGAAATAAATACCTGTGACATGCTTACTTTCAAAGAGAAGTATAAGCCAGTCAGTTTCCAAACAAAATTTGATTTCATGGCTTGGTTACCAGGAGAACACATTTCTGAGGTGCTTGCAAGTGAGGCCACCCACAGGTCTGCCATGGTATCTAGGATCTTGTCACAACACTGCAGCGTTAGCAAACGTGAAGCAAAGCCGAGCAATCCTCCTATCACTTGGAAAGCTTCTCACACTTAGAGCCTTACTGGTGTTTTTCTCTGAAGTGACAATGTTTTCCTTGCCCTCACCTTCCCTCTTCTTCACAGACACAGAAGAAAAGAAAGCGTTTCAATCCACTCTTACAAATCCCTGAGATGGTGACATATACCTGAGTCTGTCCCTTCTCACACCATTCTGATTATATAAAAGAGGTGACTGCAGAGAATAATTTTTTAAAAAACCTAATTAAGCCTTATATATACCATATGTAATCAATCATCCCACTAATAACATTAACTGGCCACCAGTCATATGCCTGGTATTGTGCTAAATGCTGGGATATACGCATGAAACAATTTATGAACTAAAAAAAAATTACTATTTCATTACCATGAAGTAGAATAATAACTCCAAAGAGTGTAACCCATACAACAACAAAGCAAGTTAGAAATATTGAAAAGCAACAGAACTGTGGCTGACAGTTACTAAAATGTGCATGGCATAGAAAGACAACTGTTGGCACAGATCAAATATTCAACCAACAACCATGAAAGTAGAAAGCTTTCTATCTATCACTTCAGTCTTATTTCCTGGCATCCGTGCATTTCTGTTTCTTTGCCTTTATTCATGCTCCCTTGGTCTGGAATGTTTTCCCTACTCTTCATCCATCCTAGGGATGTTCTCTTTAAGGAGCCAGCTGAAATCCCACTTTCCCATGTGGCAACTCCAAACCCCAGCAACCCTTCATTTCTGTGAATTCTTAATACTTTTCCCAGTCTCCACTTTATACTTCAGCAAATGCTGTCCTATACTGTTTGCTATTATTTCCCCTGGGTAAATTTTATAATTCTAATTACCTTGCAACTATAACTTCTGCCTCTCCACAATACTTATTATAGGAGTGAACACATATTTATATGCACTTAATAAACGTCTGAGAATTTGATTTGTTCTAGGATGGCCTATTACCAAAAGGCTTCATGAGGTTACAAAAAAGTTGAGAATTACAGAATGGAAACATGTATTTATTCATGACTTCGAAGTAAGAAGTGAAAACAGTTGCCAATATATATAGAAAACTAAGACATTGAGGTGCAAATAATATAGTGTAAGTGTTTAAATAGGTCAGCAGTTGAAAACAGTAAATATTAGATTTATGGAAAAATTCACAAACAAATATAACAGGAACAAATATTAATGTATGAGAATTCATAGCCTCTTTGCCTTACTCCAAAAATTCTAGCATTGCTTCCTGGGCTTCCTCTTCTCTTACAGTGGAAAAGTTAAGATTTATTCAGTAGATTAGTAGAGATCATGAAACTACGGGACACAGAAGCAGAAGCAAAGAACCTACCCATGAGGCATTAGGAGTCATTCAGGGAAAGAATTAAAGAGAGGATCAAGAGTGGGGCACCTGGGTGGCCAACTCTTGGTTTCAGCTCAGGTCATGATCTCAGGGTCTGTGAGATCCTGGCCCGGGTGGGGCTCTGGGCTCTGTGGTGAGTCTGCTTGACTGCTTGACATTCTCTCCCTCTCCCTTTGCTCCTCCCTCCCCCCCACTGTCTCTAAAATAAATAAATAAATCTTTTAAAAAGAGAGAGAAAGAATCAAGGAAAAAAAAAAAAAGAATCAAGAAAAAAGCTATTGGAGAAGCTTCCCATGAGAGAGGTTAAGAGTGAAAACAAAGACCCGGGTGCTATTCAGCTACTACTGAGCAGAAAGATTTGGGAAAAGTTATTTAAACTCTTTAAATTACAGACTTCAGGTCTGTAAAATCAGAGCAATAAAACCTAGCACACTGGGGTATTGGGAGGATTAAGTGAGTGCTTAGCCTATCATTGATTCTCAGGAAATGGAGTAAATGTAACCATGTTATTATCAATAACAGGCTTTGACATTTTAACTGTTAATTTTTTAAAAGAAGAAAAGTGTAGTTTATTCCTCATTGAAAATGTTTCATCTTAGACATTAGTATATCCATAGGCAGGTTATAAGAACTGGGCACAATCAGAGGCATTAACTAGACCAGAGACCCATGCAGTGTGCTGATAGTACAGACAGAAGCCAGGGGAGCCTGGCAGACTGTAAACTTTCTACACATCTCCTTTCTCTCTATTTTGCAGATCACCCTTCCCTTTCTCTTCACTGTTTTGCCAAGCATTGTTGACCTCCTCCTACCTCAGTCCTACCCTCACCCTCTCCTCTTTCCCTGTATTTTTCTAAGTTCCTTTCATCCACTCTATTGCCTACACATATTGCTCCTGAGAACACAGAAATGCAAAAAGAAGAAGCAAAGTATTAACTCCTTTTCATGCATGTAATAAGTTGAATCACATGCAATTGTCATTTTGTAGATAAAATATAAAAAAATATACAGTATGTTTATAATAGTATATCTACCTATGAATACGACAATGCTCTTACTGTTTTGAGTTTGTGAAAAAGGAAGGTAACCTCATTTTGGTAACATTGCAAAGTCATGTTCCAAGTGTGTTGAAATCTCAGCTGGTTTTGAATAACCTTAAAGCTGCCTTGCATTTGGCCAAGATGTGACTACAATTTGTAAGCCAATTTTTTTTTTGTCAAAAAACGAGCCACAAAACATGGATGAGTGTGTGTGGATATACAGTTAGTGTTCTTTGGTTTTAAGCAACAGAAGGCAACTCTGGCTAATTTACATATAAAAAGTAGCTTAATGAAAGGTAAAGGATAGTTCACAGAATTTTTTAAAATCTGAACAATCACTTCTTGGTAAAAGAGAAGGTCAACCACGGGATCTTAGGAATAGAAATTCATGTTTAGAATCCTTAGGGAGCTCCCAAAGAATAACAAAGCTCTATTTAAAAAATAATAATAACTTTCTTTTTTTAATTTTTTAAAAAAGATTTTATTTATTTATTTGACAGAGAGAAACACAGCAAGAGAGATAACACAAGCAGGGGAGTGGGAGAGGGAGAAGCAGGCTTTCCCCTGAGTAGGCAGCCTGATGCACGGCTCAATCCCAGGACCCTGGGATCATGACCTGAGCTGAAAGCAGACACTTAATGACTGAGCCACCCAGGCACCCCAATAATAACTTTATTTTTTTTAAGATTTATTTATTTGAGGGGCACCTGGGTGACTCAGTCAGTTAAGAGTCTGCCTTTAGCTCAAGTCATGATCTCAGAATCCTGGGATCTAGCCCCACATCGGGTTCCCTACTCAGTGAAGAGCCTGCTTCTCCCTCTCTCTCTGCGCCTCCCCCTGCTTGGGCTCTCTCTCTCTCTCTCTCTCTCTGTGTCAAATAAATAAAATTTTTTAAAAAAAAGGTTTATTTGAGAGAGAGAGAGAGAGAGTGCACACATGCTCACAGACATGAGCGTGCAGAGGGAGGGGCAGAGGGAGAAAGAGAGAGAAACTTTTTTTTTTAACATTTTATGGTTTTTGGTGTCATTAATATTCTGGGTGCATCTTATCTGTTTCTTAAGGTATTTAAAACATTTAATATAATCTTAAATTTTAGGATTGTGATTTTAATGAAATGTTTAGATGTATTAAATCTGAAATCAGTGAGTTTTTTTTGTTTTTGGTTTTTTGGTTTTATTTAAATTCAAGTTAGTTAACATATAGTGTATTATTAATTTTCAGGCAGAATTTAGTGATTCAGCAGCTGCATATAACACTCAGGGCTCATTACATCAAGTGCCCTCCTTAATACCCATTGACCAATTACCCCATTCCCCACCCACTTCTCCTCCAACAACCCTCAGTTTGTTCTCTATTTTTTAAGAATCTCTTATGGTTTGTTTCCCTCTCTGTTTCTATCCTTTTTATTTTTCCTTTCCTCCCACTATGTTCATCAGTTTTGGTTCTTAAATTCCACATATGAGTGTAATCATATTTTATTTGTCTTTCTCTGACTATTCCTCTTTGCATAACACTTTCTAAATCCATCTATGTCATTGCAAATGAGAAGATATCATTCTTTTCTATGGCTGAGTAATATTCCATTGTGGGTTTTGTGCGTGTGTGTGTGTGTGTGTGTGTGTGTGTGTGTGTGTGTGCATCTATATATATATACACACCACATCTTCTTTATCCATTCATCCATCAATAGACATCTGGACTTTTTCCATAGTTTGGCTATTGGGGACATTGCTGCTATAAACATTGGGGTGCATGTGCCCCTCTGAATCACTATTTTTCTATCCTCTCGATAAATACCTAGTAGTGCAATTCCTAGGTCGTAGGGTAGTTCTGTTTTTAACTTTTTGAGGAACTCCATACTGTTTTCCAGAGGAAGGAGAGAGAGTCTTAAGCAAACTCTTTACTGAGCCTAGAGACAGACACAGGGCTCAATATCATGACCCTGAGATCATGATCGGAGCTGAAACCAAGAGTTGGGCACTTAACCGACTGCACCACCCAGGTGCCCTGATAGACTATTTTTTAGGGAAGTTTTAAGTTCATGGCAAAATTGAGCAAAAGGTATGGAGATTTCCCATATACCCGCTGTCCCTACCTATGCATAGCTCTCCCATTATCAATGTCCCCCACCAGAATGGTACATTTGTTACAATCAACACATCGTTTTCACCAAGAGTGCAGAGTTTACATGAGGGTTCACTCTTGGTGTTGTACATTCTATGAGTTTTGACAGGTGTGCAATGACATGTATCCACCATTCTAATATCATACAGAGTAGTTTAATTCCCCTAACAAATCCTCTGTTTTCCACCTATTTTTCGCTCCCTTCCCCAACCTCCAGCAACCAATGATCTTTTTACTGTCTCCATAGTTTTGCCTTTTCCAGAAAGCCATAAGGTTGGAATTTACAGTATTTTTCCTAGAACTAACCTGGAAAAAAAAGGAATAATTTTCCTACCTCACAGAGTTGTGTATGATTATATAAGTTAATATATATAAAGAGCTTAGAACACAGCTTAGAGCATCACATGCTCAATAAAAATTAGCTGGATAATATTCTCCCAAATCTCCTGTTATTAATTCTACCATTACAGTCACTCCTCATCCTTTCAATTTATATTTATACCAATCTCTCTGGACTATGATCTTGGCTTTCCTCTGAACCATATGTGTGTATATATATATATTTTTTTTCTCATATCTCAGAAAACCAACATAGAACAGTCCTTTCAGTTAGACCTAATTTTCTTCCTGCTCACGTATTACCCCATAAACAATCTCTTAATCTGTTCTCTTATAACTTCATATATGTGAACAAACCAATGAGGAATCTGACCCCAGGTATTCAAGACATCACCCTCATGTTGTATAGAAAAGATCATAGTAATTAGGAGGTATCAATGTGGGTAGTGAAACTACCAGCTCTTTGGGGATAGGATATAGCTAACTTGGAATAAAATCCTGTATTATGGAAATCTGACTCATTTCTACTAAAAATTATCTTCCCAGTGTTCTTCTATACTTCAATCTCACACAGAGGTCTCAAATACTCACCAGGTGACTTGGGTAGCAAGAACTCAATGGTATTGAGATTAGCCCCAGGAAAAGGTTTCAGGCCATGGAATCTTAAAGGAAGGGCAGGCCACTGAAGGAGAAGGAAGTAACACAGTGAGGTAAGTTTACCACTACAAGTTGCAGTGGAAGGGCACCTGGGTGGCTCAGTCAGTTAAGTGTCTGCCTTTGGCTCAGGTCATGATCCCAGGGTCCTGGGATCGAACCCCACATTGTCGGGCTCTCTGCTCATTGAGGAGCCTGCTTCTCTCTCTCCCTCTGCTTGCCGCTCCCCCTGCTTGTGCTCTCTCTCTCTCTTTCAAATAAATAAATAAAATCTTAGAAAAAAAACAAAACTAAGTTGCAATGGATTTGTTAACATGTAAAAATGAAGATTCAAAGAAACTAAAGAGTACTCAGAGTACACAGGTAAAGGATGAGGTTTATTTTAATAAATTCAGTCAATTTGCTAGTGATCAAAAAACAAGGAGATAACAATCACATCCACACAGATGCTAGTGTTCCACCGTGCATTGTTGTTGCCTACCTACTAGCAATTTTTCTGCCTTTTCTTTTCTAAAACCATGCAATTCATTCAAATTTTAAGTCAGCCATGTTCTCAAAAGATTGGGCTTGTTTGGTTCAAGTCAATTGTGGTAATTCCAGTTCCCTGGCAAATGATTACTTTAAAAATGGTCATGTGTTGTACAAGTGGCAAATAAGAAGGAGAAACTTTTGAACATGGTTTGTCATCTTCAAAAAGTAAAAAAAATAAATAAATAATAAGGAAAAGAAAGTATACAGCATTTATTCTCTCTCTCCTGAATTTTGAGTAAGCAAATACTTGATGAGGAAAATTCTTCTTTATTCAAGAATTCAATTAATAAATATAACCATTAAGAGATAATGAAGCTAGGCAACCAGTATCAGTAGATGCCAAAATATTATGCAAAATTTGATGTGGGATTTTATAAAGAATGGAATTTATTGACAGCTGCTGAATTCACTGATGAATCATAATATCAGTAAAAGTAGAACAATCAGACTTTCTCTGTGCTCTGTTCTGAACTTTTAGGAAGTGTACAATAGCACTTAGGAACTGTTCTTGCAAAACAAAACAAAAGTACATACCAATCTATTCAAGTCTCTATATTTTAATCTCTAGTTTGGAAATACAATATAAGTTAAATGGATCCCAAGGAAGCAATCAGCCAAATCCAGAATGTGGATAGTCTACAGGATAAATGACAGTTTCTTCAATAAAATGAATGGAGAGAGACAGTTAAAGACTAGGCTCAGAGAAATATAACAAATAAATGCTGTAGATGGGCCTTATTTGAAATATTTTTTTCTCTGTATAGTTGGGGAAAATTGAACACAGATTAGTGTGAAAATGATTTTAAGGAATTACTATGACTTTTATATGTGATAATGATATTATGGTTGAATAAAAATGTCAATACTTGCTAAATGCATGCTGAAATGTTTATGGGAAAAATATATGATGGTTGCTTTAATATACTCAAACAAAAAAAGGAGAGGAAATAAACAAATGAAACAGATTGGCAAAATGTCAATAATATTAAAGCTGGGTAAAGGGAGTATACTTGAAATTTTCTAAAAATGAAAGATTTTAGAGATGTGGGAAAAATCTGACATAAGAAGGGATGCACTTTCTTCCTGTTTCCAGCTTCTAAACAATACTATGACCTGGACAGGACAACTCTATTTATGGCAGAGCAGAGAAAGGGAAAGAAATTCATTCATTGACATCATTGAGCCATGGATTAACCGGCCCTGAAACTATCCTACTCTGTGATTTGACTGTGTCAAGTAACAAATGTTCTATTATCTCAGATAACTGTAAGATGAGTTTCCTCTTACTTGCAGCCAAAAATATCCTATGTTATCCTAAATGCTACATAAAATTATTGTATTGCTGTTTTGAAAATTATTTCTTTTTAATTACACAAGTAATTCCATGTTCACTGAAACAAGTTACTACACACTCTCTGAAAAGGAAAACAGACAACAGAAAAGAATCTAGGACACAGAGTTATTATTCCTCTTCATGCTCCCCCCAAATCTCTTACTCCTTATCAGAGGCAACCACCACTAACATATTTTGATTTAAATATTATTGGAATATCTGCACCTACGTTCGCCTAGATAATACCGCTTGTGAGTACTCCTTTGTGAGTCCCTTTGTGTGTGTCTATGTATCTGGGTATATCCTCATGTGGGACCTAATCCTTTTGGCACAAAGAACTTATCTTGTCATTCACCTATACTTGTCTCCCCAAGTGGCTAATGAGCGCTAAAATTTCACCAGGCACTCCATAAACAGTTGTTTATAGGTGATCCTGGTGTTAAGAAGAATAGCTGGGCTTATAAGAATTATTTCCAAACTGCACACAAACTGAACTCCAAGTCTGAAAATGCAATACTGTACCTTCCCTATCCCCACAGAAAAATAACAATAGGACACAACCAAAGATACCAGCAGGTGTGCAACATGCAAATGGCAAGCACGGAAACTGAAGTGACTGACATTCTGAAGACATTTTCCAGCAAGATAAATTGTCAAAGCTGAGAACATTTGAACAGCAGGGCACAGCAAAGAGGCATTACATCTTCACATTTCAAGTCATTTGGCTGTGCACAGCAGAGTTACTTATAAAACTTAGTAAAGAGAAATCTACATTAACTGTTGAGCCATCCATAGGACTGCATTTGGTAAGGAGAGAGGGCATATGTGCCCATCTGTTCCGGATCTAGCTACCTTCCCAACCTTCCCTCTCTTGTCATTTTTAGAATGTAAACATTTTGAATGTAGGGAGGAACTGGGTTCTGTGGTATGTTCTGAACAGTTTCCAGCACTTTGAGCACTTAGAACATTTTTAAGGAATAACAACATTTTGCATTGGGCTGGAGGGAATAGAACTTCCCCTTCATTTGCTAAAATGAGAATATCTTTTATTCACCAAAAGCTGTTCTTTGGCTGACCAATTTAGTAAAAGAATAAAGAACTCCTCCTCTCAGGCTTAGAAGAGACCTGTTCTTAAACAATGAAATGGTAATTCAAGGAGACATGTAGCAGCAGTGAGCCAGTTTGTAAAAGTAGTTCTCTGAGCAAGAAACATGGTCGTGGAATGTAGAAGCTCACTTGGGCCCAGCCAGGGGTTCTGCTGAGAGGCCCACACTCTCTAGAGCAGATATAGGAAAAAAAGTGTGCAATCTTTGGCCAGGCATTTATAAAAGGGACAGAAAACTTTGATTCTACATGCCCAAGTTTCAAAAGGGAGAACGGGTTGGCATCAATCTTTGTTGAATCTTTAAGAAGTATTAGTAATCTCTTTCTTAAAAAGAAAATCAAAAAATTTAAAATCTCATTTGGATTTATCCTACAGCTATTATTGCACAGGTGTGAAACAGATATAAAAATAAGGTAAGTCATTACGCACTGTAATAGTGAAATATTGGAGACAATATAAACATCCACCAATAGGGGACCAGCTGAGTGATTTACATAGAACATTAATACAGTAGAATACTATGAATACTATGTAGTTATAAAGAAGAATGAAAAAGTACTCTAGATAGGCATGAAAATATCTGAGTGCTACATTGTTAAGTTTTAAGAAAAATACAGACTAATGTGTGTAACATAATGCCAGTTTTATGATAAAAAATGATAAATATCTGTATTTGTAGCAAGTACATGCATAAACAAAACTCTGTAAGGGAACATTTAGAAACTTCACAGGAACTACCTGGCAGAGAGTAGGTACTGAGCATGTGAAAGGTAAGAATTGGAGGGCTGTTTTTCATCCTGTAGTTTTTCATAGCTTCTCATTTTGAATCACATAGCTCTTAAAAATATTCTTAATGAAGTTTCTTTTAAACCTTTATTAAAACATAAAATCAATTAAGGCCAAATTTCTTCTTTAGGATTTTTTTTTAATGTATTCTTCCAAGTACTACAAAAGGAAGGCCATGCTGCCTCTCCTGATTGCCTCAAAAAATAATAAAAATAAATAAAAAGTTGGAGCAGGTAAAAGGATTTAAATGTACAATACACTATTTTTCCCTAGACAGCTGATAACCTGAATATATAAATATTTGAAATGGTGAGGTGCTAATGTAAAATGAAAGATGTAACCTCAGGGGTAGAACTGAATTCACAAGGGAATGACTACAATTTAGAGGAAGAAAAATACATATAGTCAGACTAACGCTAAACCCTCAATTGTGTCCACAGAGACTGTAAACAAGAAGTCTAGGTGAGTGACAAACATTATAAGATCTTCAACAATGAATGCTAGTTTATATGCTCCACTCCATTTATGTCAATAACAGTTATATTTATGGAATATATAGATGGTCTCACCCAAAGGCCCTATTACCAAAGAAAATAAAAGTGTGGGATAAAGGGCAACTCTGCCCCTTGTCCCTGGTAAAAATAAATTGTTGAAGATACAACCTAGTCAAAGAATAAATGCCTAAAGGCTTCTGTTAAAAGCTTTAACTTAATTCCTGAACCTTTTGTTGTATCTTTATTTTCTGCTATTTCTCGATTGTTTTGGAAATAAGTACCTATTGTAGTAGGGGAAATAAAAGCTGTATTAGGTTCTCTGTCAAGGCAATATGGATCCTTCTCCATTAATAATAACACAACACAAAACAAAACAAAAAATTCAAGTACTACTGTTGCCTTCATTTCACTCTTATTTTAAAAATATTTAAGAAAATCACCAATGCTTTTTAGTGTTGAATAAATAAGAAATAAGCCAATATTACACTCCAAAATGCAATGAACATAAATGATAAACCAGCTAACATTATTGTATTTGCTATTTAATTTATAAGATATTAATTTTAAATGTAAATCAGGATAATGTAGGCATAATGTTTTCTTAAAGTGATAAATAATTCCACATTGTGATTCATATAAAAATCTTTCATTTAAAAATGACATCACTTTTTTGAATCAGGGAAAATACACTTGGGAAGATTAAAGCCTCTCCAAATGACCCCTACAAGCATAAACATGAGTTAGTAATGTGAGCGTCATTTCAATTCAGTGTTTGTGAGGTATCAGATGTATGGGAAACTATGTGGAAAAGCAAGGGGAAAACATCTCTCAATATATTATTATTATAAGATATTTTATTTCTATATATGATTTTGAGGTTTGTTTTAAATCAATATTTCCTAAGATCCAGACCACAGTATGTCATAAATGACACTATTTCATTTGTCTAATATCATTAAAATTTATACTCAAGTGGCTATCAGTAGTTGCAACTTAAAAAATTATAAAAAAAAAAAACAACAAAAACTCTGTTTAACAATTTGGGTATGCCATACTGTGAACAAAACAAACAAACAAAAATCCAAACTCAAAAGTATAAGTGCAATCACTCATCTTGATATTCTGCCTGTATGTCACTAAATATCTGAAAGCAGAAGTAAAAACTCTTGAGGACTGGAAGGCTCTTAGAGGTTTTGGTAATATACAATCCTTGACAGATGATCATTCACACTGGATAATTGGGTGAGTGCTCTCAATGATGGGAAATTAACAGCCAACGGTTCCTTGCTAAATAGTTCTAATTTTTATTGGAAAGACTTTCCTGGTTCTAATAACTAGCCCCCATACCTTACACCAATTATTCCAACGTAAACAACAAAAAATTCTCTTTCCCCAACATGGAAGGCTTTCAAATATTCAAACATTGCTGCCACGTACCCAGGTTGTTATTGGTTCCAAACCAAACACCTTCACATCATTCAAGTGCTTTCTTATACTTTCCAGACACTTCACCTTCTACCTTCCCTCTTTCTCTTTGATATTCTAGTATGTCAATGTCCCTCATAGAGTGTGACACCTAGAACTGAATATAACACAAGTTTGGTCTAACTAGCAAACACTGCCCCAGGAAAAGTCTCTCTCTTGATGGGAATCATGCCATGTCTCAGCTAATGCAGCCTATAATTATATGCCTTAACAGTCAAAACATATTTTCTTTGTCTCATATTGCATTTAGGATTAACCACAATGCTAATAAGGTCTTGGCAATATTATACTTTCTGACTATTTATATTATTTTAATAATCGTAGGACTTAACATTAGTATCTGCAAGATTTTATCTGATTGGTTTTATTCCATTTTTCCAGTGAGTATTACTCCTGTTATCTAATATACTTACTGTACCTCAAAGTTTATATTAACTGTAATTTTTATAAGCTTGGGTACTGTTTCCAAAGCAGTAAAAAAAAAAAAAAATGCTTAATAGGGAAACTAGAGCATTATGAAACTCCACTAGAGAGAGTCTTAAAAAGTGATATTGGTGCATTAATTAAATTTCTTTGCATTTAGTTCCACAATTATATACAGTTTCAGTTACTTGCATTATCACTAATTCTGTATTTCATCACCTGCTCAAAAAGTATATAATGAGGGGATTGTCAAGTGACCAAGCCATTCTCTATCACAGAATATTGTTGACCCATCAATTTAGCAATCCCTAAGAGAAATGAAAATGGCATTACTTAGGAAGGACTTTTTGCTGGTGAATTCATGCTGCCACCCAGAGATTATATTTCACATTTCTATGTATCATGTACAAACTTATTTCTTCACCAAAAAAAAAAAAAATATGTATCTACACATATGACCTTAGAATTTGGATTTCAACTATTTTGAGGTGTGAAATTTTTAAAAACCTGAACACTAATGAAATTACCAAGAGTGGTCAAAGGAAGAAACAGAATTCTGGTATGATTGCTTACTCAGTTCCAGTTATGTCTGGATGTCTTCTATCCAGTTCTATCTCCAGTGTAGGAACAACATAAGATATTCTGGAGAAGATAGGCTTCTTTTAAACATGAATCTTATTAATGTTATCCAAAGTTGCATGTGTGTTTTTTTTTTAAGTGGCTACCCTTCTGTCAACACTTTTTATCTTCTTGGCAAACAGAGGAAGAGTCTAGCCACAAAGTACTCTTCCTTAGTTATAATAGTATCTATGGTGAGCAAATGAATGAATAAATAAGAGAAAGGTGGGGGAGGAGGAGTGAGAATTTTGTTTACTAACAAATTGGTCTGGTAGCTCTCTTTATTAGGGTATAAATGCTTTCCTTAATTGGCTTATAGTGGGAAAGTCAATTCACTAAGGAGAGCGGCACAGAGGCAGAGAGAAAGAGGCACACTAATGACTTGAGACAGTACCACCCAAATCTTTCACACAAGTTCTTGGACAGAATTGGCTAACTTATTCCAAAAGAATTTTTAAATTTTAATAATGAGACATAATAAACCCCTTGAAATCCAGTCTGTGGACTAATACAGAAACATTGCAAGTCAGTTAAGAGACAGCGGTCTATCTACGTGCAACATTTTGGAAGTCTTAATTAAAATTGTAAAAATTATATAAATTATTTCTTCAATTATTTTTAAAAACATTCTTTTCATAAAAGTGATTCTAACATAAGACACTTGTTTTCCCAAGAGAAAAAAATAAACTTGAACTGGATAGATTTCTAGAAAAAAATAATTGAGTTCATGTAAGCATATAAGAAAACATTAATTATGGTACAAGTAACTCTATGTAGACATTAACTGGTCTAAAACGTCACATGTTGTGTAGATAGAGAGAATTTGGTATCACAAAGCAACTCTGGTCTTCATTAAAATTTCTACTACAGGTTATAAGGCAATCCAAATGGGTTTTTTTAATACAATTATTTATTTATTTTAAAGATTTTACTTTTAAGGAATTTCTACACCCAAGGTGGGACTCGAACTCACAATCCCAATATCAAGATTTGCATGCTCCACTGACTGAGCCACCCACGCATCCTAAGGCAATCTGAAAGTTTTAAAGAATACTCTCAATTTTTTAGTAGGTTTATCCTATCAGATTTCTTGTTAATCTGCATTCTTTTCTTGATCTTTTCCCTTGGTATTAAGAAAGTTATTTGATTTTTTTTTTAACTTGTGCTGTTTTGCCAACTACAAAATTGAAAGGCAAAATTATTTGCTCCTCTTCCCTCTTCTTAAAGATCACTAGCATTAAAAATTTTTATTCCTATTTGTTTCACGTTGGGCAAAGTTGTAAGATGGTAATTGTGTAACAGAGAAAGGTGTTTCTTCTTGGCTCAGCTGTGCTCCTGACATCAGCTCAGTGTGATATTTTGTTGGTCCAGGGATGGCTAGGAAGAGGAGAGGTGCATGGGTATGTTGAGGCACACTGACTCTAAGCTCTTTGGAACCTTGAAGCTAGAAAACCTGCCATTTGAAAACTGTGACCAACTTTATGTTCTCTAAGATGTGAAAATCTTATACCACTTTTTCCTTTGTCCTTGCAAAAAACACCACAAAGAGTCTCTTCTTTATACAAATATTAAGTATCAATGTTTGGGAAGCTGTGACTCCAAAGAGCTGAGTTATACACTGAGATCATGGAAAAGGCTCAGTTTGACCTCTGCAGATTCTTTTCCTTAAAGAGAAATCCCTTTAAATCTCCATTTTCATTGCAGCATACCTGCAAACTCTTGCTTTCCTTGTAGACGAGGAAGCATGATACATAAATTATTGCTCATAGAATAGCAGAAACTAAGATTTAGAACTGCCGGAAAGTTACCTGATGTTATGCTGGTTTCAAGGATATAAGAATGAACTGGAGTCTAAAATCTCTGGGGATGGAGTATGCACATCTATATTTACGGGAAAGTTCCAAGCATGCTTCTGAAGCACAGCCAGGTTTGAAAATCCTTCTACTACAATAGATTGTAGGTAACTCCCTCACAGTTTAAATTAAGATTAACTCAGACTTTGAAAATACTCAAAGTTGGGCTATAATGTTCTGCTGTGATTGTTTGGAGCAAAGGCACAGCAGAAATAGTCTAAGATCAGGGTTTCCTTAGAAAGAAGTGGAAGTGGGAAGATCCAGCAACAGGAAAGGCCACCTGAGACAAGTGTGCGACTGCGATGGTGAAAATGTCTCTACTCGTGTTGGGTCTTACAGTTCAGAGTACAGGACCTTGGAGCATTAAGAGTAGAAGGTGCTCTTGGCTATAGGATATGCTGAACTTCATTCTTGAAAGCAGACCAGGGACTGGACTAGAAAGCACATGGGAATGGACAGGGCACTGACAGCTTCACCTCCATTCAGGTACTAAGTCACGTGTGCGTGGAGTTTACAGTACTATCCAGTTACCCTTCTATATCTCATTTTTGTGTGTGTGCTGGAGTTCGCTAAATTTCATTCCGCCTTAGTACAAAGACCACTCAAGATACTACAAATCTTTAAGTTCAAAATATCCTTTACACCTGATACAAACAAACAGAGCAGAAAAGGTTTATCTGGCATCTGTTTGCATTTGACGCCTTCTCCATCTACAGCTCAAGATCAAACACAAGGGCTTGCAAGCGCTCCAGACCCCAACATAAAGCAGATGTAGAAACCAGTAACCGCTGCTACAATGTTCAGATTCACATGGACAGTGGAGATGGCTTTGCAGGTAGCCTCAGATTCAGCGATGAGGCTACATTTCATGTAAACAAGAAGTGTATCACCATAATATCTGCATGTATACACTGAAAATTAACATGTTGCAATGAAACATGTTCAGGATCCACAATATTTAATGATTTTTGTGCCATATAATGCACAAAGTACTTTGGACCCTTCTTTTTTGACTGATGGATCTCATGACTAAATGTGCCAATATGGTGAATTTTCCTATGACTTTAGGGAGACTCTAACAATTTGCACAGATTTATCCATAAGATTCCTACTGCTGGGTAAAAAGGAAAAAGTCATCTATTATTTTGTTAGATACTGTCAAATTCCTTTCAAAGAAGTTGTACCATTTTATGCCCACTTCCCCCGGCAGTGTAAGAAAGTGCCTATTCCCACAGGCTTACCAACAGAATGTATCACCAAACTTTTATGTGTTGATAATCCGATAGGTGACACTTGCACCTTGGTGTCATTTTAACCTGTCTCTCACTTATTATGACTAAGATTTATTTAGTATCTTCTCATAGGTCTAAGGATCTCATGGAATTTTTTTCTGTATTGTCTCTGTTCATGCCCTTTGCTTGTTTTTCTATTGGTGGTCTTTTGCTTCTCAATTTCTAAGAATTTAAACACCCCCTAAATTAGTTTACGAATTTAATACAAGTCCAATAAAAATGCCAATAGATTTGTCTTCTTTTCTGAAATAGACAAGAAGTGCTGGGTTTTTTGGGTACATGTTGCTTGTTTATTTTTCTCTATAAACTTGAGAAACAACTTGGGTTTCTATAAATACAAAGAACAACTTATAAAATTTGCATATTTCTTGTTAAGTTTTATCTGGGTACTGTATTTTATCTTTTTTTTCTTACTGTTGTAAATGGGGCCTTGTCTTTGATAATATCATTTGACCCATTTTTTTGTGTGTCTGTTAAGGCTATTTATTTGTGTATGTTAATTTCATATCCTGTTACCTTTCTGAGCTTTGTTTGTAATTGTTTTTTAATTGATTCTCTTGCAGTTTTCCAGTTATTCATTCATAGATTGTCTTTTCCTTTCCTATTCTTGTTTTAATTTTCTTATCTTATTGTGCTAGTTAACACTGCCAGTAACATTTTAAATACTTGTGCTGAAAACTAGTGTCATTGCCTTATTCCTGACTACTGAGAACACCTCCAATGCTTCCTTATCATGTAAGATGTTGTGTTGGGGATGACACACAAATATGCACATATGTGTGTATATGTGTAAATATCTATACATATATATGTTTCTACATTTCTACATATAGTTAATCTATTGATTGCCATTTTATTTTTTTTATAAAGCAGAAATGGAGACTGAATTTTCTCAAATGTTTTGTCAGCATTTATAGATATAACCATATGATTTTTTTTTCCCTTAATTCTTTTAAGTTACTAACATCAAGTAAACCTCACTTTTCTGGAGTAGTTCCCCATTTGGTCATGAAGGTTTTTTTTAATGTATTTTGGAATACTGTTTGCTTATATCTTATTGAATATAGTTGCATAAATATTTAGAAGTAATATTGTTCTTTGCAGTTTTTTATCTTGTGCAACCTTAGTAGTTTCAGTATGCATGCTATATACTCACTTCATAAATGAATTTGGACACATTCCTGTTTTTCTTTATTAAACTAGAACAGCTTAAATAGTATAGAAAACATCTAGCCATAGTAATATTTTAGGGGATATTAGTTTGACTAAGTTTTGTTTCTCCTAAACTCTTCTTCCCCCACCTTCCTTTCTTCTATCATCTAATTTAAGTCAATAATATTTTCCATAATGCTTATTTTCAGAATCTTATATATGCTTACAATTCTACTACTTGATTTGTCACCTTAAAATGATATTACTCTACTTCCCAGTTACGACTTACAGAGCACTATTGAGCTTATTCTACTTTCTAATATCTGTACCCTTGCTCCCATTTTTCCTCAGGTGTTCAGATCTTACATCATCAAGGCATGCAACATTTGTACACTATTATATCACCCACAGCCTTCTTTTTTTTTTCTTTTCTATTCCTGGTACTATATTTATATCTATGTATTGCTTATTACCAGTCATTCTGCCATTGCTACCTCGTTGGAAAAGTGCATCTGCAAGTTCTTGTATGTTTTACACCTTTTATCTGAAACTTCTACATGTGAAGGAGAGTTTGGCTAGATGTATATTCCTTGGCTCCCACTTTCTTTCTTGAGTATCAAGCTCTACAATGTTCTCTCAACATTGAATATTCCTATTAAAAAGTCTGATATAACTTGATTCGACTTGGACTTCTTGCCTAGTTTTCCAGAGGATTTATTATTGTTGTTGTTGTTATTGTTATTTTTTTATTTATTTATTTTTAAGTAATCTCTCCCCCAACATGGTGTTCGAACTCACAGCCCCAAGATGAACAATGGTACATTCCACCAACTGAGCCAGCCAGGTGCCGCCAGAGGATTATTTTTTATTCTTTAAAGTCCAATAATTTTTTTATTATTTTCTTAAGTCTTAATATTAGCCATTCTGGATTATTTTTCTGAGGCATGTGATATGACCTTTCAATATGTAGATTCAAAATTTGTATAATGTTAGGGATGTTCCCATGAATTGTAATTTTAAATATTTATGTTACAGTTTTTGTTTTTCTTCCTCAAATGTGTTATATGTTTGTAGATCTTCCTTGTCTTCTCTACTATTTTCCTTTCTGGTCTTTAATTTTTGTCTTTTTTCTTTTTTCTTATTTTCTTCCCCATATCCTTATGTTTTCAAGATATTTAGTGTTTCTTGTGCTTTTTGTAATTTAATTTGTATTTCTGAGATAACCGTATCTTTTTCTCCAGTTTCTTTCTTGTCAATTCTCATTTTCATATTCCCGTTGTCTGGCCTTTATTTCTATTTTGTGTGTGATTTTTTTTAAATATCTGTGATTGCTTTATATACATATAGCTTTTCTTTGTAAAAACGTTGTTTACAACTTTCATCTAATTTTGGTAGTGTTTTTCTTCCATTGCTAAGCTCTGACTTTTCTGTCTTTCCTTATGACATCTTTGTATGGATGTAGCATTTTCAGTTTTTTACTCATAACTGAATGAGTTTCTTTATCCTGGCTTCCCTATTATCAGAGGAACCTAGTGGATGGGAGAAGAGAGGTAAAGGTTGCTTTCCCAGTTTCTTGGCTCAAGGGACCTGCCCTGTGTTGTTGCTGTGACAGGTATTTTCTTTAATGTCTTCCAGGGCAACTTTCTACACCTATTCTCCTTGCTTCTTCTAGCCCAAACACCTCCAGGAGTTCTTACTCAGGTAGGGCTCCCTCCTTTGGGGGATGACTATTTGCCATTATTTTTGGTGTTCTGTTTCTGCTATAAAAATCTCACTCCCAGTTCTTTCCCACAGCACCTGCGCCACCCTGCAACACCATTTGGTATCCCATGCTGTTCTGGTTTCATATGTTCTTCCCCCAACTTATATTTTGTTTGGAGTTTATAGACCTCCCTAACTCTCCTCATTTCACTGAAGGAGTAGGGTGTGGAGCTGTATTTTTTGTTGTGGCCTTTAGTTGTTTTTACCGGAACCCAGAATCCCTCTAGCATAAATGTCAAGTCATTATCTCTGTTCTTACCTTGTGTCATCCAGGAACCTTCAATTAATTTTGATAAAACTAATAACCAGGTCTCTGACAGATTGTAAAATACTAAGAGAAGCATCTGTGCTTATGTATGGTATCAAATAAAAGGTGTAGAGGCTGCTCTTAGTAGCCTAAGGCTGGGCATCCATCCGAGACTAGAGAAAGCATTCTGAGTAGAAGAAGGCTAGAGTCAGAGAGCATATCTGCAATGTGAAACAGCCAAAATAATACATGTGTTATTATTACTTGTATTATTATTCGTGATAATGAATAGTTTGCTAGTAGGCAAACTCAGGCACCCCTGCAAGTTCTTGTGGAGGAGAACAATAATAATTACAGCAATAACAGCTAATACAGAGTACCTGCTATGTGCCAAGCACTGTACCAAGCACTTACATGGATGCATATCCAAAGCCACTTCTAAGTAGCAATGTTATTGTGACTGCAAGTGAGCCACAAGCCAATAGGTCAGAGAAACTTCACTTTGTGCCGTATATTAAGAACAAATACTACTCTGGTACTTTACAACCCAGTAGGTAAAAATTCAAATCTGGAAGACAGTCATTTAATTGAGAAAGTAAATGGTTTACTTCAAGATGGCAAAAACTTGATGTGGTCCACATTTTAAATAGAAAACCCAATTAATTTTGGGGTTGCCTGCATGGCGCAGTTGGTTAAGCATCTGACTCTTGATTTCAGCTCAAGAAATTTTAGACCTGATTTTAACAGGTCATGATCTCAGGGTTATGATATTGAGCCCCTCCCCACCACCACCTCCCACCTCCCTCATGGGCTCTGCACTCAGTGGGGAATCTGCTTCTCTCCCTCTCTCTCTCTCCCTCTCCATCTGCCCCTCCTCCCTCTTGCATGCCTTCTCTTTCTCTCTTAAGTAAATAAATAAGTCTTAAAAAAAATTAATATCCTAACAATTACCAGTATGGAACAACCACCGCTGACTTACTAATCTCACAATCATCAGAAAGTATAGACATCTCATGGACAATTCGTGTTCTTGATCACGAACTACTGATCTTCCTGAAAATATATATATATTTTTTTCAGGAAAGCTGATTTCCCTTCAATATCCTGAAATATTTTATCGAAAATGCCTAAAAATGGTTACTCTCATTCATAAAACAAAGTGTCCTAAAATTTTTTTGAGGAAGCTCACAGTTTCAGAATTAAAAATTTCTGCTCATCAGGAAAATACCATGAAGTAAACGGTAAGGCAATGGCTAGGAAAAAAATATTTACAACACATATATCTGAAAAATGACTTGGGCTATATAAAAGCTTTTTAAATAAACAGTGAAAAGATAAATAACCTAATAAAAATGGCCAAAAGATGCAAATATTACATAGAAGATTTGTAAATGGTCAATAAAAATTTTTTTAAGTGCTTAACATTGTTAATTTTTAGAGAAATGCTATGAAAAACACAATAAGATATCATTCCAAATATACTAAATTAGCCAAAAATAATTTAAATGACAATGCAAAATGTTGGCAAGGATATGGAGCAACTAGAAATCTTATACTTTGCTCATAGAAATATAAATGGTACGACTACCTTGAAAAATGAGTCAACAGTTACTTATGAAAGCAAACATACATCTATATTGTCATACAATGAATTCACCCTAGGTACTTACTCAAGAAATTAAAACAAATGTTCACAAAAAGACTCACACGGGAATATTTATAGCCAAAAACTGGGAAACAATCCACATATCCATCAACAGAAGAAAGAATAAACTATGTTATACTCATACAAAGGAATACTCTTCAGTAATAAAAAAGAATGACTTCTGAAACACACACAACATAGATGAATCTCAAAAACATTATGTTGAGTAAATGAAACCGGATACATAAGAATATCTATTGTGTGATTCCTTTTATCTGAAGTCCAAGAATAGGTGGTCTGTGGTCATAGATATCAGAAAGTGATCATCCCTTGAGGGTTCAGAGAGTGACTAGAAGGGAGCATAGGGATTGTTTGGGATAATTGTTTGGGAATATTTTTTAATCCTGATTGTGGTGACATTTATATATGGTGACTCCAATTATCAAACTCATCAAACTGAACACTTAACATTTTATTTTACATTTTATTTACATTAAATTTTATTTTACTTTTTATCCTATGTTTTTTGGATGAAAAATATATCTCAACAAAAAAAGGGAAAATGAATAACAGTTATTTTTCATTTATCTATTCAAAGACATTTCTTGAGTAAAGGTAGCATAAGTACATACGATTTTAGAATTTAGGCCTGTAATGATAAATGTAATATATTTCCTGCCAGCAAGGATCTTATAGTTCAATGTTATTTCCTTCTATTAAAACAAAAAGAAAGAAAGAAAGACTGGTATCTGGAGTGATCCTTAAGTTTTTTGGTTGGTAAGGAACAGAGCCTCATTCACATTACTTGAAATAATAAGAATATACACTGTGAGCATGCACACTCACAGAATCTCCAGAAAATCCAGACACAACCATGGAATAGGCCTCTGGAATTTGGAATAGTTCAAAAATTGAAAGACTCAAACCAGGTATGGGAGATAGTTAGCTTATCACGCCTTCAACAGAAAGATTTTGTTGATCTCCTTCTGTCACTCACTTGTATGGATACAAATATATGTTTACAACTTGCACTTCTGCTCTAGCTACTACCAAGCCAACTATCTCACTCTGTGCTGTAGTATGTCTTTTGCCTCCTGCTTACGACGCATGATTTCTGCTTGCTCATAGCTTACTCTCTAAGTGACAACTGCTTACTTCAGCTCACTCAGCCCTATTGCTCCTAATAAAATAACTCTTGCTTTCTCCATACATCTTCAGTAGGATGTACCCAAATAGAACATCTGAGTTGGCCTAAATAATCATTCATGTTTCAACAGAACTTTCATGCAAAGCCACCTCATAGGTCATTCACTGAACAGCCTATAGACTAGTTGCACTGAGCCAGTTATTCTTCCTTGGGTCAACCAACTTGACCTAAAAATAAGATAGGAAATACCATCATAGCAAGATACAGGTAAGAAACTATGTATAGGTTTTCCCTAAACAGAGGGCTTCCTAGAAGCAGAGCAATCTCCCTTAGATGGTGCAATAATTGGTAAGAACTGTGACTGCCCTGTCCAAAATTTACACCTGAAGTCCATGGTGGATTTTTGAAGGGGAGAGAAGAGACTGGCAGGTAGGTACTAGTCTCTAGACATAATATGTAATCTGCATTAAGTGCCCTAAAGCTCATGGAAGTGAAATGAAGCATAATCATTGTGCTTTTGGTAGATCCTTAAGAAAAGTATACTGGAAACCAGGTGTGGAGTAAGAGCCGAATCACCCCACTTGAGTAGGGGTCGGTTAGATTAACATAATAATAGTAATGCAATAAAAATTAGATGGCACTTGCTATACTTCAGGAGCTATTCTAAGCACTTCCCATTATTTACTCTTTTGATTCTCATACACTCTATGAGGCAAGGAAGAGAGAGACACATGTGGAAGTAGTCACTTGTTCAATGCCAAATACCCAGTAAACGGCAGAGGTGGGATTTGATCATAAGCAGCCCAGGTCCAGAGTCTGTTTTAACCACTACGTTATTTGGCATCTTTGTAGCTATTCACCAATTTGAAAATGGAGAGCCTGTTTTGTTTTGTTTTTTGTTTTTGAGTAAGCTCTACACCCAGCGTGGGGCTTGAACTCACAATCTGGAGACCAAGAGTCGCATGCTCCACTGATGAGCTGGCCAAGCACTCCTGATGCCTATTTTAAAGAAGAGAACAAAACCCTACTCTCAGTGAGTAGTCTGCTTCTATATAGGTGACTTGATTAAAACTGGTAAGAAGCCACTAGAAGAATAGTTCTTTAATCATGTATTTTGAGAATAAAATCTAAGTGACTGTAGACCTGAAGGGAAAAAAAAAAACACAGGCTCCATCCCTGATACTCTCTGGATATTACTGATGAGAAAGAGAACCTTCACCTGTAAGGTGGGAAATACATATGAGCAAGAACCAAAGTCAGACCCCTCTGGCAGTGGCTGTTCAATCGCCTGCAACACATGCACCCAAGAAACATCTCATCTCTACTCCCCTTACCTTACCTTACATCGTTACACAGCACCTAATGAATTTCAAAGCCTCTCTACTCCTATTTTGAGCTTATGTCAAACCACTTGATTAGGTGGGCCTTTTCATCCACATTTCCAGATTATGTTATGCAGGTTCTCAGAGGTTAAGTGATAGTGCAAGGCCACATAAAAAGTGAAGCAGTGAGAAGGGGTGAAGACACAGGGCTTCCGACCCCAGATGCAATGTTTTCCCCACAGCACATCATTGACATGAACATATGAGTGACAACCCAAGTGCTTGCAAATAATAGAACAAGGGAACAACTTGGCCAGGCTTCCCAGGTTAGGTCCTAACATCGGTAAAAGTCAGACATCTAAGAGTGCCACCCTACATATATAGCAGCTCAACACTTCTGATTTCTTGTCCAGCAAAGAGAGATTATAATTCACTTAGTTTTCTGTGCATTTGCCTTTTGAAGTCATCCATCCATTCATCCAGTCAATAGTAACTGGATATTAAGAGAAATGTTAAGTTTGTTAACCAAACATATGCCTAAGTTTTCATGGGGGCAAACAGGAGACTTATATGCATTAAAACTAACTGAACTTCCACTATAAGTACATCACAATAGATTAAAATCAGTTGTCCTAAACCAACACAAATTATCCACCAATATGATATTTAGGTATAACACTACATCCTACCGATAGTCTATTTTTATAAAAGCTTGTTTTAAAAATGAATTAAAAACTCTTTGATTCTAAATCATGAACAAAAACATTGTTTAAACTTCCCAAGAAAAAAAAAATAAATAAAAATAAACTTCACAAGAAATGTATCACTCATTAGGAAATCATGCATTTATTTTGAGAATCAAGCTGTATTTGATCAAGATTTTATGGATTCAAATAATTCGCTTTAGGAAATACATCCCCAACATAGTTTCTTTGTCTATGACAAACACTTTCTAAAGTTCTCACTCATTCATTTATTCATTCATTCAAAAGCAGTCATTGAGTACCTGCTCTGAACTATGCTTGACACTGAGGATACGGCAGTGACAAAAACAAATTTAAAAAAAAAAAGTCCTTGCCCTCTTGGAGATAGCACTAGGGGAGGAAGCAAACCAAAGAATAAATAAGATAAGTAAAATTTACAGGGTATTAGATGGCGATAAATGCTAAGAAAAACAGTAAAAAAGGAAAACTAGATAGAGGAAGCTGCAATTTAAACAGGGTGACCAACGCATCCTAGTTTCCATGCGACTGAATTTTAAAAACTAAAAGTCCCATGTCCTAGGAATCTTCAGTCTCCGGCAAAACAGGACACTTTGTCACTGTAAATCTACAGTGAGTGGGAGCGCTTGGGTGGCTCAGTCGGTTAAGCTTCCAACTCTTGATTTTGGCTCAGGTCATGACCTTGGGGTCATAGAATGGATACCCACGTCCAGATCCCAGCTCAGTGGGAAGTCTGCTTGGGATTCTCTCTCTTCCCCCCCGTGCCCTTCCTTCCTCACGAGCACAAGTACACACGTGTTCACTCTCTCTCTTGCTCTCGCGCTCTCTCAAATAAATAAATCTTTAAAATAAATAAATAAATCTACAGTGAGTGGCCAGAGGAGGCATACTATGAAGATATTATTTGACTAAAAAGAACATTCCAGGTAAAGAAAACGGGAAGTGTAAAGGCTGAGGCAGGAGCAGGCCTGGCTTATCTCAGCAAGAGCAAGGACCAGTGTGGTGGGAGGTGGTGTAAGCAAGGCATGAGAGGAGTCAAAGAGGAGATGAAACTATGACCCAGCGAGGTGCTTCAGGGAAATGTTCAGCTTCCTCAGCAGGATGAAGGAATATTGTAGTACTGCTACTCCTTACCAGGAAGAAGCCTGCCCTGGATCCTGGCTGTTCCAGTTCTGACTTTTGGGACTTCTGGGGAAACCAAGGAGCAGAAGGGGTCAAGAATAGTTGAGGAAATAGACAGAAAGAAATGAGCCCAGCCCCAGGGTAAAAGATTCCTCCCACAAATTCATCATCTTCAAGGAAGTTTCAGGTTAAATCCTTGGATGTACCATGTATTTATCCCATCTCTTCATTTCTTCCTCTCTAATCCTGTTCAACTAGGCTCCTTCTGTTTGTTGACAATTCAGGGTTTTAAAGTTAGTACTACCACCAGGCATTCCTGCTAATGGAAGAAGTCCAAATTCTATTTGGCCACGAATACAATTACACCCACAGAAGTATATTTTTGCTCCCAGCTTCAGTCTTCTTTTTGCCAGGTAGATAATTTATACAGAGCTAGAAAAAGATTGCTTAGGGGCAAATGACACAATATACTTGCCACAGATAGATACAGCTGCCGTCTCTGAGACCAAGACACTAAGCAGTTCGCTTAACTTTTCAACTCCCATTTCAGCACCCTTTTTCATTTAAATGGAGTTGATATTTTTTTACCGTCTAGTACCAGAAGGGTGTCATGAGGACATTTTTAAATGCTTTAAACTACCCAAGATGAAAGATACTTTAGGAGCATTATGCGATGCTGTCACTGAGTCTTCATTCTCACTAGCCCTATTTATGTGTCTCTCTTTTTTATTTTCAACAAACATAATCATGCAGTACACCCATTGTCTGCATACTAGGCAAATTTGCTAACTATGAATTTATGTGCTCCTTCAGGTGTTTCATCCATATTTATTGATATTCGTCAAATAAGCCGGAGTAGTGAGGTAGCCTGTTGGCTTTTTTTTTTTTTTTTTTTTTTTGCTGCTGCTCTAGTTGCAGACGAATTAAATTGTCTCTCAGATGTTATCAGCAGCTGTCAAAAAGCATACCTTACTCAAAAATCTATTTTGTATTCAGAAAGCATGAAATCACACAACACAGTCACTCCAGCAGCAAATTCGATAGTTATCTATAGCTGTTTATTGAGGGCCAACTATGTGTCAATCACTAACTTCTTAAGATTGTATCTGGGGGCATTCCCAGTAATGGGTAACCAGCATATGATATATATGATTTCAAAGACACCCAACAGTAATTCTTCCCCTTAATACATTTTCCTGAACAATCACACTCTATATAATGTGAGAGGGTGCACCAGCAGTCTCCAGGCCTTGAGTGGAAGCTTCACAAATAATGTGAGGCCCAAACACCTCAAAAGAGGTATGAGTTTAGGTTTGGAGGAGGGGGAATGAGAGGATAAAAACAAAAGTAGAAGACATGTACATGAGGGACATTGAACTGCATATGTAAGACCTCTGCCTGATAGGAAGGAAAATGAAAAGCAAAAATGAAAATACCATTTGGAATATAATACGGTATTATAAAATACCGTATTCCAAACGTATTCCAAACGGTAATTTATAAAGTATCTTGAGTCAATCAACTTCTACAAATTCACAGTTGCTACCTTGCAAGGGTTCCTAATCCAGCAAATGTGTACTCTCTAGAAATTGATCATTATGAATGTTTAACTTAGCAGCTTTTGTTGTTCCACTCTGTTTTCTTTTTATTTTTGTTTTGTTGCCTTTCTTTAAAAAAAAAAAAAAGTAAAGTAAAATGTTTTACTAGAGCATACACACACACACACACACACACACACGCACTAAGAAAGAAAAACCAAAAAGTTTGAATTTCTGAACCTTGTTCTTGAACTTGCGATCAGGGGCAATTCAATTAACCTTCATATATATATTGATTTCCTAATCTATAAAATGACTATAATATTACCATCCTTCTCTTATCACAGAGCTAGTTCATCATAGGAGATAGACAAAAGCACTCTGAAAAATATGTCACTATGCAAATATTAAGTGAAATCATTATTTTTCTTGTAAACTATTCATTTTATGCTCCCTTCTTTCCATCAAAGGTTTCCATGAACACTTGCAAAAAGAAACCTTTTGTGTTTGCATATGTAGTCGCACTCTGCCCCTTCCATAGGAGAATATGTTTATGTTTGTGCAGCCTCTGGCAAACACCTCACTCCACCCTGTGTAGCCAGAGGGAAAGAATAGTCCTGAATAAAAAATAAGGGTCAATCATTCAACTGACATAAATTTCTTCTGGTTCAGGCACCTACTTGTTATGATGTGAAGCAACAAAACTACACCTGCACAGGAAGTTCAAAAAGAAAATTAAGAAAAAAGAAAAAGAAAAACCTGAGCAATCATGGCATATTTTTCCTTTGAGGGAACATTCCTCAGTCTGTGTTTCAAGAAGGTATTTTTGTTAAGGATTTTTTTTTTTTTTTTTTGTAGATTTCCCAATATGTAACCTTATAATGATGTAACCTGCATCTCTATAAATTATATAGCATGTGTCAGAATCAAATGCTCTTAAAATATTATCAAAGGTTGCTAAATATATTTTGCACATTCCTTCCTAACTCTATGTTATACAGTAATTGATACAGAGCCCACAAAACATCTAAAAATACTTTTACAGCAAAATAAATGCCTGCAATTTCTTTCTACTCTATGGTAAACGTGGACCACAAAAACCAATATAGAAATTCAAAAGTACAATTCAGGAAGCAAAGGAAAGGAAAGATAAAACAGTGGTCTCCACAACTCAATGTTTACTTCATCTCCCCCTAATTACCAAACTACCTATGGTTCGAAGAGTTAGAATCCATTAGAATTATGACCTTTTTTCCCAACGATATGGAAGTATATTTTTCCTCTGGTCAGGAGACCGAATTTGAATTAAATACGAAGGCACAGCAAACAACGTGGTTGGACACACTGTTTGTCTATCCCACATCCATTCTCCCTTCTTCCATCCTAACAAAAAGATGATTTTTCTTAGGTATCCACGCCTCCTCTCCATGTCTCCTGATTCCTCACCCACTTTCAGAGTACATCTCCACTGAGCAAATGAAAAACTGTGTAACTCAAAACCGCTTTGGGTCCAGGGCAGGACATGTCCTCAATTACACCAGACTAAAGGGAACAACTTGATTCCATACATGAGGCAGATTTCACTCTCTCCTGTTCAATGTGAACAATGAATCATACAGTTCTGATGGCCCTGATGGTAATGACAAGGGAGAAAGAGGAATAAGATGAAGCTCACGCTGTGTATGCCAGAACATACGGGCAGAAAGAACCTGTATCCTCAATGACTTGACACCAGCAATTGTATGACAAAAGCCTGTCGTACTCCTGACTTGCCAATTACATAAAATAAATTTTGTAACCGTTTAACCAATTTAAGTTGGATTTTGTTGTTGTTGTTAATTGCAGCTAAACGCATTGTAACTATTCCTTTTATTTTATTTTATTTTATTTTAAAGATTTTATTTATTTGACAGAGAGAGATCACAAGTAGGCAGAAAGGAAGGCGGGGGGCGGGGGGGGGGGAAGCAGGCTCCCCGCTGAGCAGAGTGCCCAATGCGGGGCTCAATCTCAGGACCCTGAGATCATGACCTGAGCTGAAGGCAGAGGCTTTAACCCACTGAGCCACCCAGGCACCCTTAACTATTCCTTTTAAATATTCTTTTATTTCGTGCAGCTTCTTTTTTTTTTTTTTAATTAACACATAATGTATTATTTGCCCAGGGTACATGTCTGTGAATCCTCAGGCTTACACATTTTGTGCAGCTTCTTAATGAGTACACCTGTTAGGTAGGACAAGCAAGGTCAAACATGTAAATTTGCATTCATTGTATTGTATGCAAGTAAGTAGTCCAGCTAGTTGCTGTTGGGGGGGGGGGGTAGTAGTCAACAGTGAAAAGGTGAAAAGGTTTCCTATGTCTCCATATGAAGGTATCCATTTTAGCACTTACACAAAGGAAACAGTGACTCTTCCCTGCTAGGAGTAATGTAAAACAACATTCCCATCACCGGTGTACAAAAAGTATCTATGCAAAGAAAACCTCATCAGTTTAAGAGTGTACATGCTATTTCATCCGGGAAGTCTTTTCATTCTTCCTGTCTACCTGATCTAGCTGAGTCCTACTCACTCTTCAGGTTTCAATTTCACTAGCTCTTCTCCTGGGAAGCCCTTTTGGACCCATGAAGACTAAACTAAATGCCCTTCTTATACGTTCCCATAGCATTCTCAATTTACCCCAATCCCAGCTTTCTATTATATGGCAATATCTATTTGTTTATTTGTACTCTCCACTAGCATGTAAGAACCCCTAGGACTCGGATGGTATCTACACATCCCAGGGGCTTAATAAATATTTGCAAAATGAACACAGACCCAGCCAGAATGCTTTGAATAGAATAAGCCAGAGAGCTGCAGCATAAAATAGCCACTCCTTTTAAAATTAAATAGGATGGGCACCTGGCTGGCTCAGTCAGTAGAGCATGAGATTTTGATCTCAGGTTTGTGAGTTCAAGCCCTGTGTTTGGTGTAGAGATTACTTATAAATAAAAATTTTTTTCAAAAAAATTTATTTATTTATTTGAGGGGGGAGGGGCAGAGGAAGAGGGAGAGGAGAGAGAATCTCCTGCAAACTCCCTGCTGAGCATGGAGCTGTCATCGTAGGGCTTGATCTCATGACCCAGAGATCATGCCCTGCATTGAAACCAAGAGTCGGTTGCTTAACTGACTGAGACACACAGGTGCCCCAAAAATTAAATCTTAAAAGAAAAGGAAAATTAAATAGGAAATATTTTGGAAAAAGTAAAATTTCCAAAAAAGACTATAAGGTATATTTTGAGCATTTATAATAGCATATTTCAAAATTTTTAATAAAGATCATGATGCAAGAAAAAGATGTATCTTATGCTATAAGATATATATTTAAAGATTTTATTTTTTATTTGACAGAGAGAGATTGCAAGTAGGCAGAGAGGCAGGCAGAGAGAGAGAGGGAAGCAGGCTCCCTGCTGAGCAGAGAGCCCAATGCGGGGCTCGATCCCAGGACCCTGAGATCATGACCTGAGCCGAAGGCAGAGCCTTTAACCCACTGAGCCACCCAGGTGCCCCTAGATATATATTTATATATTTTTTAAAAATTATTAAATATGGAAGAAAGAGAAGTCTGGGTTTACGGCAGAGAAAATGCCTTTATCCACACTGTATAGAGCTATCACCACTTCCTTAATGAGAGAAACTAAATATGGAGATTAGAACTCATTCTATGTCCTTTGTAGTTTGTTGTTCTTAAATACAGTTATACAGTTCAGTTATTTTCAACAATCTTGTAGGGTTCATAAATAAAGGTCCAGATTAAAGAATCCTTTCAAATTGTTCTGATATAGGCAAATCCTACTCGACTGTTTTACCCTAAAGATTTTGTTGCCCAGAAATGACGATTTCTATTATGTATGAAGCTTTTAATAATTATTATCTTTTAAATTTTAATCACTAGTAACATTACTCTGGGTGCATATAATTCTAGAGGTCAATTACTATTTAAAATGGATGAAAGGACTACTAAAATTATTTTATTACACCATAATTTTGGGGATCGAATAATTACAAAAACTCAAGTTTCACTACAACTTGGAAATCTCCTCAAAGCACTTTTCCAATATAAGATTTTGTTAAAAATAAAACTTGTTTTATGCCATTAGAAAATGTCAAAATTTTAATAATATAAATTGTAACAGAAGGCTTTCATTTTGTCTAATTAGAGCAAAGAAATTTGTTTTGTTTTTAAAGTAGTATTTTTATTCATAGACAGCAACACTCCAAAGAGGCCATAAAGAGTGTGAAGAGCAGATTTTATGGGAGATAAAGTAGAAGAGTAATACTGTATCTTCAGAGTATTTGCATTTGGTTTTTATTTGATGCCTATTTATACTTATGTCTAATTTCATAGTGATAACAAGATTTTCCAATTTTATTTCTGTTGAAAGATAATGATTTTAGTTGCACACCTCAAGATGACACCTACAGAAGTTTTAAGGTCCCCCAATATGGATTCTCCATGTATAATTTATTAAAAGCAAGCAAACAAACAAACTAGATTAATTGAATTTCTTTTGTAAGTTGTCATTTCCAGCCACAAATGTTTCCTGAAAACCTATTGTAGTTATTACTCAGCTCCTGCATGGGTGAGGGGTAGGGAGTTGAAGTAGTATTTAAAAGACTTTCGTGTTTCATCCTAGCATCTAGATCCTTGCCTTGCGCCAATAGAAAGAAAGAGTAATAGATGTAAGGACAGAGGACAGAGTGAGTGATGGAAACTAGCTTAGTAAAGGCCAATGCCCCTTTGGGCCTCTTATAACCACAGGGAGGGTCTTGGTTCACTTTTATTGAGCATGTAGCCAACTTAAATCTGAGTTTGTTAATTGGGACAAGCTAATCTGTTATTACATGGTTGGGTGACTGGTTGATTTTTGTTGCTGAAGAACAAAGTCTATTCCCTAGACTACTATTAGTTTCGTGTTGTTTTTTTAAAAGATTTTATTTATTTATTTGACAGGGAGAGACACAGCGAGCGAGGGAACACAAGCAGGGGGAGTGGGAGAGGGAGAAGCAGGCTTCCTGCCGAGCAGGGAGCCCAATACGGGGCTTGGGGCTCAATCCCAGGACGCTGGGATCATGACCTGAGCTGAAGGAAGACGCTTAACTACTGAGCCACCCAGGCACCCCCCTAGACTACTATTTGTATTACTAGTTTGTTGTTTTACTAGTATTTACTCTTAGGTAGTGACTGTTCTTGTATGTCACATTAATACTACCCCCAAATATATTATATTTGTGTCTCAGTCCCCTGCTTTAGCTCTCTGTCTCACTTCTCTTCTCCAATCCTACTCTCCCATTGGTAAGTCACTTCTGAAAAAAAAATAGCTGAGAATATTAAATACGAAATTATATACCCTACAATTGTATGCATCCTGTTTTAGAAAAGAAGACTGGATAGGAGAGAAATCCAAAAGCAATCAATAGATTGTACCTACCTAACAGAGTAGAAAGAAGAGATAAGACTATCAAGCTGACCAGCTTGAGAGAGAGACTAGGTAAAATTCTAAGAATGACAGTGTTTGGAACCTAAATATTTGTGAAACTACATTTCACAGCACACCATACACACCAAAAAGCTCATGTTAAGTGAAGAGAATTGGAAATATTAGAAACCTGACATATGAAAGGGAGAAGAGTACAAGTTGGTTACAATCCAGAGATTAAATGGGAGGAAGGTGGCACTGAGAAGAGCGAGAAAGAAATCTGAGAAATCAGAAATGCTGCTGACAAATCCCCATCACATCTGTAGTATGCATAATGGAAAAGTAGATAGTAAAGTGGGACCAAAAAAATAGTTCATCTTAGAAAAGGACAATGTTATCAACAGAAGTGGAAAAGTCAATAATGGGAAAAATTAGTGGGAGTACAAATTATAAAAATAATTGAATGGGATTTTGAATATTTACTTACGCATACATATATGAGTGTCTATTTAACAAAGTGAATGCAGAACAATAGAGAAGAGGTTCACGTTGGAGCCCCTTTATTGAGTAGAAGTCAGTTTTAGGACCACACCTGCCTATGCTTGCTAAGACATTAATGTCAAAACCTAATATTGATATTAAATAAATCACTAAATCTTTGCTAAAGTCTATAATATGTAACTAGAAATAATTTTCTAAAGATGTGTGGATAAATGTGAATACTCATAATAGTGTGCTGTGAGTACTACTATAAGCACTTTTTCATTTTTTGATATTTCAATATCCAGCAGTGTGTAATTATATAATGTCAACCTGTTATGTTTGAAAATAATACCCCCACAGGGGTTGGCTTATATCACAAGATCTTTGAATATGAATGTGGTTATAAGAATTTTTCTTTTGATTATACCTATGTTGAGGTAGTTTGTTGCTATAGGTTATGGTAATAATACTTCACATTTTATAGCCTTTTCATCTAAGGATTTGGGAGATGTTGCTAAAAATAGGAGAGCTAAAATTCAATAACTAGAAAACCTAAAGTTGTGGTTCTTTCTTTACTTATTGTGGAACAATTTTCCTTACAAAAAGTAAGACTTCTTTTTTTTACTATTTTTCCAATTTTTCTTTGGTAACACTGAGGAAGATTATGCTAATATAAATGTAGAGACAATTATAAGAAACATACATAATGAACTAGAATATTTGAAGAAAAATTTATATCTAAGCAAAGAAAAGCAGTTAAAAATTGCTTTGGACACTAATGAAAACATGCTATATTTAAAAGTAAGATGATACTACTGAGCTTCTTTTTTAATTGCATTCTTGGGAATATAACTGGACCCATGTTTGCAAAACAGCAGACAATGTCTAGAGTGTTAGGCTAATTCACCGCACAGAACTTAATGTACAGCTAGCTCATAAGCATAATCCACTGAGCAAATCCATGATGCAAAAAGGCAGCTCATCTTAATACAAAGAGTAGACCAAAGAGAAGGAGGCTTTTAAGACTAGCAGAGGAAGAATATAATCTAATTTGTCAAGATACAAAAACTAGGGGTGTCTGAGTGGCTCAGTGGGTTAAAGCCTCTGCCTTTGGCTCGGGTCATGATCTCAGGGTCCTGGGATCCCCCATGTCGGGCTCTCTGCTCAGTGGGGATCCTGCTTCCTCCTCTCTCTCTGTCTGCCTCTCTGCCTACTTGTGATCTCTCACTCTGTCAAATAAATAAATAAAATCTTAAAAAAAAAAAGATACAAAAACTACTGTACAAATATAAGTACATTCACATGTAATGAAAATAATTAGGCTAAAAAAAGGAAAATAATTAGGCTAGAGTATTATAGCACTTTAAGGAAGAAAATATTTATGATATTTAATATCAACTTCTGTGCATCTCAGATTGAAACCGATAGTATATTTTCTTTTTGTCTTGCCTGTCAGCCTAAAACTTCTCATGCAAGCCCACCTAGATCATTCTATTTTTGTTGTTTTGTTTTGTTTTAATAACATATTCAAGTGGTAGAAATTCCGAGTATCTTAGGATGGTTTGAAATTGAATTCCTGTTTCCAATTCCATTACTTATTCATTCGATAAATATTTAAAGAGGCCTTATTATGACCCAGGCTCTGGACTAAGGGCTGGGGAGAAAGCCATGAGTCAGATAGATGAAGTCACTGCTTTCATGGACCTAACAGTCCAGAAGGGAAGACAGATCCCAAGAAAGCAAGTGCTGTGAGAGCCATGAAGAGAAGTGCAGGAGCCATGAGAGTACTGAACTGGATGGCTGTGGGGCAGACCTGTGTAACAGAAGCCATGAAGGATGAGTAAGAGGTAGGGCTTAGGTAGAAGGTAGAAGGACAAAGAGAAAGGGGAGGAGGAAGGGCCCTTCCTGAAAGAGGGACTAAGGATTCTGAGGCAAGAAATAGCATGACAAATCAGGATAAGCCAGGAGTCTTCAAATGCACAGTCGGCACCAATGGGCAGTAGTCATGTTGTTTTTTTGGTTCATTGATATATTATTCTAGGGCCTAGCACATAGTAGTCAGTCAATTAATATTCACTAAATAATATTTGGTTGAAGGATAGATAACTAGAGAAGATCAGCACAAAATGATTCCATAGACATAAATAAGGGCCAGACATGCAGGACCTCATAGAAATGTTAAGAATGTTTCATTTGGGGGCACTTGGGTGGCTCAGTAAGTTAGGCAACTCACTCTTGATTTTGGCTTAGGTCTTGATCTCAGAGTCCTGGGTTCAAGCCCCACATTGGTCTCTGCGTTAGGTGTGCAGCCTACTTTAAAAGAAAAAAAAGAAAGGAAGAAGAAAGAGTGCCCGGGTGGCTCAGTCAGTTAAGTGTCTACCTTTGGTTCAGGTCATGATCTCACGATCCTGGGATGGAGCCCTGCTTCAGGCTCCCTGCTCAGCAGGGAGCCTGCTTCTCCCTCTACCTACTGCTCCCCTGTCTGTGCTCTCTCTCTCTGTGTCAAATAAAAATATAAAATCTTTAAAACAACAACAACAACAACAAGAGTGTTTAATTTTATCCTAAAATGGGGAATCATAGAAGCTCCTGTGCAGGATAGTAGCATATCCAGAAACTAGCATATCCAGAAATATTATCATATTTCATAAACTCTAAGATGTCACTGAATGTACGATGTATCATTTTATATATGACTTATTTAAAACAACGAATGCTTCTAATTAAACTACAAATACAAAATCAATTTTAAGATTTATCCCGATTTCAAAGAAATCCAAATGTAAAAAAAAAAAAAGAAAGAAAAAATACTGTGTATTGCAGTTAATGAAATATAATGTGTGGAGAATAGACTAAAAGTGGGAAACCATGGATATAGAGCAACTAGTTGGAAGGGTATTATCATGGCTGCTTCAGTGACTCAGGCTATTGCAGAAGTGTAAGACTGGACCATAACAGTTCCAGTTAGGTTGGAGAAAAATGAAAGAAGGAAAGCTATTCAGGAAGTAGAGCTGTGAGAACTTGTAACTGCTGAGTATTGGAGTGAGAAAGTCAAAGGCATTGGGTAGATTGTTTATTGAACTGGAAACATTAGTATGGATGCTATGAAGTAAAATTTGGCCTAGAGGTATAAATTTGTGATTTATCAGCATATAGATCATGAATGCAGCCATGGGAGCAAAGGGATTTCTTCTCGGGCAGTAGTTTTTAACCAGGGGCTATGACTCCTGCTGCATTTCTGAGTTTGAGTTGGAAATGACTGTGATGGGAGACACTAAAACAAATCAAAATCTTCTTGACATAATCCAAGAGAAAGAAATGAGGGCCTGACAAAACCATCAGAGGTGGAAGAGGAAGAGGGTTCAGATTGCACAGATATTGCAAAGGTGAAAACCTAGGACTTAGTGACTAAACTGGCTGTGGAGGCTGCAAAAGCAGAACTCTCCACAGGTTCCTGGGTAGCATAGTGTCATTACCTATAATAACGTAAAAGAAGGAAGAAGCTTCATGGAAGACAATGAGTTCTATCAAAGGCCCTTTAGTAGCTGACTGGCCTATAGAGCCAGATGAAGATGTCTACCAGGCAATTTTAGAGTTCAAACAAAGATAAAAACTCTATACCAGGCTATATTGGAACCTAGTTCATCTTACGAACAACACTGGGGACATCCTGACCTTACCCACTTTGTTCAAGAAGAGGAATCGTCACAATATCTGGGAGTTCAAGCTCTACACTTAAATGGACTTGAAGCCAGTCTTGGCTCCAAGGGCTACTGGGTAAGAGATCTTGGGCTAGACACTTGACATCTCTGAGTCTTGGTTTCCTCAGTGGTACACTGAAGATAATATTTAATTCTAAAGGTGTTTTACAAATTAAACAAGATTCAAAAATATTTAGAACAGTGTGTGGCATGTGTAAAGCATTTGATAAATTGTAGCTATTTTTATTATCTGTTTTGGGGTGGGACAATTTTGTTCAGTGTCGATAACAGTATTTATTTTTGTCATTCTTACTTCAAATATGTATTGGACCCTGCTATGTGGGAGATACTGGTAACCATCTGCTTCTACCATATCTCTCATCCCTTATTCTAATCATCTGAGTTACTAGCTGCTATTCCTCAATTTTTTCTCTGTTCCTTATAGTCTTTGATGTTTCACCCTCCAGTCTGGGCTAAAGTATCAGCAAACCTCACATGCATGTCAGCACAGAGTCATATAAACTTTCCTCCTAAAAGACCAAATAAAAGGATAGAAGAAGACAGACATAATTCAAGGCAGAGAGAACCCAAGTTTGAACCAAGAACTTATATTTCTGCATGGGTTATGTATTAAAAGAGAAAAGTAGGAGCACCCGGGTGGCTCAGTCAGTTAAGCGGCTGCCTTCGGCTCAGGTCATGATCCCAGAGTCCTGGGATCGAGGCCACATGGGGCTCCCTGCTCACCAAGGAGTCTGCTTCTTCCTCTCCTCCCTGCTCGTGCTCTCTCTATCTCTGTTGCACATGCGCGCTCTCTCTCTCAAATAAATAAATAAAATCTTAAAAAAGAGAGAGAGAAAAGTAATTTCAACATCAGAGAGTCCCTCAAAATGATTTACATCTCTTTTTCTGCTACTCTTGGGGGAAAATTGCATCAATTTGTGATTCTTTTTTTCTAAAATTTGTAATTTTAATACCTACTGTACCTTTCTTCCTTCAAGGATTTATTCCTCTTTGCTACTATTTTGTTATCATTAAAAGGCTTTGAAAGAAAGTCATTTTGAAGCTGTTCTTACTCATGCTTTTATTTTTCTCTACTTGGCTCTAACACTAGTTTTTAAATTCTTACCCAGAGTTGCCTGTTGGAAACTGCCGTTGTTATAGAAGAGGTCGCCATGACTTATAATAAATATATATATATATTCTTCCGTGGTTTCTAGATCTCCCTTTGCTGACTTGTTTTGGAAAATTCTACAATCCACCTCTAACTGCTAATTGATCACTTACTCAGCTAGAATTGTACTACTTTACTTTAAAACTGTTTCCTCTTATTTATTTCATTTTTATCTCCCTCTAGTCTGTGTATGCCAGTAGGATATCAAGGAGAATAGCCTAAATATCACTATCCTCTTTTAAAAAGACTCCCATGTCAGAGCCTCTTGTTGTTTCTTTGCTTGTAGCAGACCACCCAGGATCCCATGTGGAAATGGAGAGCTCTCATCAGTTCCTTCACTAAAGAACACACACTCCAGAATTAAAACACAAGCATATATTTCCTATATTTAGGGGAACCATATTTACTGAGCATAGTATAAGTGTCAGTATGGCACTCCTTTGTTAACTATAAGAGCTTGTAATCCAGTTGGGAGAGAAAAAACACCATGGAACAGTTCAGGGATTACCTCAAAAAAAAAAAAAAAAGAAGTGCAAATTTGAAGGAAATGTAGATAATCTGAATATACACATCACTCAAAGGAGATACCAAGCAAGTGACTGTTTCTGATCTCACAGAGAAAAGAGAGTTCCCAGGGAGTAGAAATTTTTTTAAGTAAGTTAAAAAATCTGTTAGTTTAACAAAAGAAAGTAATTTTGATTCTTTCAGAACAGGCAACAAAGTGGAGGCTTCAGAGTGCCAAGAGATACAGAGACCAATGAAATCATTTCAGACCCACTTTATTTGCAATTCAAATCATATTATATAATATCAGATGCTTTCACATTGGTTTAAGTTCTCTGATTATCTGGATATTTTTCCTGCAAATGTTTAGCAGATATAACTGCCCTACCTCTTGAAAATAGGAAAGGAATTGCAGACAAAGAGGTTTTGTTTGAAAGTAGGTGACAACTTCAAAAGGGAAATATGTTCCTTTATAACTCTCATGAACAAAAATGTTTAGAAGTGATAACAGCCCATCATAACTCCATTTCCTCATGTGAAATCGCCCCATAGGCAGGGCCTTCTCCATTCTTTAGGTCAAATATGAAAGTGAAGCTGGCATGACTTTTAGCAGGAGTGTCTTACAAAAACTCTCCAAGCATTATAAGTTACATTTGTTAGAAAATGTTTAAATTGTCTTCTGAAAAAGATCTTACTTGTTTCCAATTAAAAAAAAAAATAAATCATTAATTATGTGGTGAATACAGAGGGAAATTTTTGCTAAGGGTCTCCAGGGTCAAAGATACATTGAGAGGAAGCAAAAGGGAATTCTGGAACAGCCCAAAATAAAACAAAGTAAGAAACTTCTCAGAAATTTTTGGGCTTTAGGTAAAAACATAACATGAGGGTTAAACAAGAAATTTTATTCTCTATGAAAGAAAATGGAGATAGTCTATTGGGGAGAACAATCTTGACTTAGAGAAATCTCAATTAGAAAATGATTTCTCCAGGGACACTTGGGTGGCTCAGTCTGTTAAGCATCTGCCTTCGGATCAGGTCATGATCCCAAGGTCCCAGGGTCAAGCCCTATATCGTATTCCTTGCTCAGTGGGGAGCCTGCTTCTCCCTCTGCCTGCCGCTCCCCCTGCTTGTTCTCTCTTTCAGACAAATAAATAAACAAAATCCTTAAAAAGGAAAAGAAAATAATTTCTCCAAAATGTAGTATTAGTAATTTCAAGTATAATGAAAAATATATTAGTAAAATTACACTAGATTTTGAAATTTTATAATTCATTAGAGGGTGATAAGAATATAGGAATTTACTGCTAAATAGAGAAGATAAAGGTGTGTTGCAAAAATTCCTATTTCACAAATCATTTAGTTTTGAAAAGAATTGGGTTTCTTCATGATTGTGAGTAAAACCTGAAATTTCAAGTTTAAAGATTTTATTTATTTATTTGACATAGAGAGAGAGAGAGCACAAGCAGGGGGAGTGGCAGGCAGAGGGAGAGGGAGAAGCAGGCTCCCTGCAGAGCAGGGGAAGCCCGATATGGGACTCGATCCCAGGATTCCGAGATCATGACCTGAGCCAAACGCAGTGGCTTAACCAACTGAGCCACCCAGGCGCACCCGAGATTTATTTATTTTTAGAGAGAGAGACGAGGGGCCTGCAGAAGGAGGGGGGAAAGAGAGAGCATCTCAAACAGATGCCCTGCTGAGAATGGAGCCCAACACAGGGCACAATCCCAGGACTCTGAGATCATGACCTGAGCCGAAACCAAGAGCTGACACTCAACTGGCCGAGCCATCCAGACACCCCAGTATTTTCTTTGTATATGTTAATACCTGCAATGGAAATTTGTCCTGATATATACAAAGCACCTAAAACTTCCTGTTAAGTATGGTGGATTAAACACACCTGTTCCCTGGTCCGTCCCCAAAGCTCTAGATTAAAAAGCAACAACAATACATAGGCATAAGAAAAAAGACTTTTAAGTCTAAATCCAACAAAATAACAAAAATAAGAGAGAAGAATGTAGGAGACAAGAGATGTCAAGATAATTTTAGAAGTTGAAAAACAAATGGATGAAAAGTAAGTGTCTCAAATATCAGAAAAAGCCGAAATTGTAAGTCTACAATCTAACTGTGCCACAGAGCTTGGAAAGCCTCAAGAACTAGCAGCACCAAGTATTTCTGAAGCTGAGTATACAGTGGAATTGCAAACAAAATTATAGACATATCTCTCTCATCCATTTGTTCTGAAGACTGAAGTTTACTCTGTGGGGAGGATAAACTATGGAAGTTCTGAATCAAGGGACAGGTTACAGCTGAAGGAATGGGAAAGATATGAAGTTGAAAAGAGGGGCATTGGTGCGCCTGCGTGGCTCAGTTGGTTAAAGCCTCTGCCTTCGGCTCAGGTCATGATCTCAGGGTCCTGGGATCAAGCCTTGCATCAGGCTCTCTGCTCAGCAGGGAGCCTGCTTCCCCCTCTCTCTCTGCCTGCCTCTCTGCCTACTTGTCATCTCTCTCTCTCTCTATCAAATAAATAAATAAAATCTTAAAAAAAAAAAAAAAAGAAAGAAAGAAAAGAGAGGCATTGAGTGAAAGTTTACATTAACAACAACCTTTTCCCACAACTGCATCCTATGCTTGGCTCTCAGAACACCAGCAACCATACCTACTCCATACCCCAAGACATAAGATTAAAGATTCTTCTCTGAATTGGCCCAAGGGAAAAGATAGAGAAATAGAAATGTGAGAGAAAGAAGTTAAACATTAAGGGATCCATCAAAGAGAATCAATATCAAAATATCAGGAATTGCTAAAAGAAAAAATTAAAATGGGAAGAGATAAATTATTACAGAATTAATGCAAAAAATTTTTTTCAATTCATGAAAGATAGGATTTCCAAATGAAAATCTGGGTGAAAACCGTTCTTTTTCTTTTTTTTTAATAATGATTTTATTTATTTATTTATTTATTTATTTATTTATTTATTTGATAGAGTGGGAGGGACAGGGCAAGGGAAAAGAGGGAGAGGGAGAGAGAGAATCTCAAGCTGACTTCCCACTGAGTGCAGAGCCCAATGCAGGGTTCAATCCCACAACCCTGAGATCATGACTCGAGCCAAAATAGTTGGACACTTAACCAACTGAGCCACCCTGGTGCCCCAAAACAGTTCTGTTAAGGCACTGAAAACAACTAAGGCAGCCAGGATTTGAAGAGCCAAGATCACAGAGGAAGGGAAATGCACTGAAGTAGGTCTTATATTCACTGATGGTCCTCAGAGTATTTGTTGATTTGACTATGGGGTTCTGAAACTGAACAAAAAAGGTTGGTCTAGAATTTGTCAGTTGGGGAGACTCAAATTCAGCCTTCCAAAATTTGAGGACCCAATATCCTAAAGTAAAGGGGACCACAGGAGGAAGTAAACTTGATATTCCTTGGAACTTTTTTTCCTCAAGGTATTTGCAGATTTGCAGATTTGCAGGATCAGAAGCTAAGAAACCAAGCAGAAATCTGCAGTTAAAAGCAAAAAATAAAGAAACATCTTTAACTGACCACAGTGTCAAGAAGACAAAAATTGGAGTTCAAAGCCCATCAAGGATAAGAGGTCTTAATAAACACTTTGAGATTTTCAACCAAGATCTCTAAAAGGAAATCCTCCAGGAACAAGAACAGACTGGAAATAGACTATCTACAAATGTACCAAGGTGATCGATCCCTCCTCTAACTGCCTGCTAAAGAAGAGAAAATTCTCTCTGGCAAAAGATGAAAATCATCCAGAACCTCTGTAAATTTTAATTTACAATGTACAGCATTAAGTCAAAAATCCCCAGGCACACAAGAAAGACAAAAATGACTAAAAACAAAAAGAAAAAAAGAAAACAGAAAGAGACCCACAGGTAGTCTAGGTATTACATTAATATGGACTTCAAAATAGCTATAATAACATTCAAGAAAATAAATGGCAAGATGAAGAATTTCATCAGAACTGACTATATTAAAAAGAATCCAATGAAAATTTAGAATTAAAAAATAAAGTAACTTAGATTAAAAAATCAGCAGGTGGGTATAACAACAGATTGGACAAACAAAAGAAAGGATTAATGTATTAGGAAATAATTCATTAGAAAAAAAAACAATCTAAACTGAAACATAAAGAGAATGAAAGAGCAGAAAAGTCAGAAAAAGCACTAGAGTTAAGTGGGGCACAATAAAAAGGTGTAACAGGCATACAAGTAAAAATCTCAGGATGACAGTTATGGGGCAGGTCTATATAGCAACCAGTGTGTATTTGAGCACAACAGAGATCTCTAGAAGAGATAATTTCTAACACATAGTGAATACAATGTTCACTCGAAGTATTAGAATTCCAGTTCCAGGGGCACCTGGGTGGCTTAGTCGGTTAAGCAACTGGCTTCAGCTCAGGTCATGATCCCAGGATCTGGGGATTGAGCCCTGCATTGGGCTCCCTGATCGGCAGAGAGCCTGCTTCTCCCTTTCCCGCTGCCTGCTGCTCTGCCTACTTGTGCTCTCTCTCTGTCAAATAAATAAATAACACCTTTAAAAAAAAATTTTTTTTTTCAGTTCTGTCAGAGAATTGGTGATGAATTAGTGATATTTACATAGAAATTTTGAAAAAAGAAAAGGAAATTTTTTCCAGAGAAAACATGTTATATCAGAAAATGAAATATAGTATAATATATGGTTCACTATGCATAATATTTTACATGATCATAACCATGTAAACATAAACAATGTAAATAAAACATAGTTTTTTTAAGATATTATTTATTTATTTGACAAAGAGAGAGAGGGAGAGAGAGAGAGAGCACAAGTAGGGGGAGCAGGAGAGGGAGAAGCAGACTCCCTGCTGAGCAGGGAGCTCGATGGGAAGCTTGATCCCAGGACCCTGGGATCATGACCTGAGCTGAAGGCAGACACTTAACTGACTGAGCCACCCAGGTGTCCCTATAAGTATGACTTTAAAAAGAAAACATTGGGGGGCCTGGGTGGCTCAGTCAGATGAGTGTCTGACTCTTGATTTCTCCTCAGGTCATGATCTCAGGGTCATGAGATCAAGCCCCAGATTGGGCTCTGCACTCATCGTGAGTCTGCTTGTGATTCTTTCTCCCTCTCCCTCTGCCCTTCCCCCTGCTCACACTCTAACTCTCTTTAAAATAAATAAATAAAATATTTTTTAAAATTAAAAAAAGAAAAAAGATTATGATGAAAATTAATATAAAAAGATAAAGTACCTAATAAAATGACTGGTGTATAGTAGGTATTCCATAAATATTTATTATATAAATTGTATGACCTCAGGGAATGTGGTAAAAGGTAAATAATCTACATTTGTTGAGCTCAGGATTCTTCTGGAGGAATAAAGCATTGCCTGAAATTATGCCCTTGTACATTCTCTGAGTACATCTTTGGCCCCCATTTGCTAGAATCTCTCTTGATAACTATTCAGCAGGACTGTTCTGCCTCAGAGCAGAGCAAACAGCTGCCTACATAAGGCTATCTGGTAACACCAAATTGTCACATGCCTATAAACTAATAATATGAACTGCCATAGGCCTAGATTTTTCAATTCATCCATGATCATAGAGGCTGGTTACTAACCAAATGGTGAGGTCAATTGTCTTTCTTCCTTTGATTATTAAATTCTAGAGAAACTTCGAGCCCCAATTTGATCATGCTAAGTGGTCCAGACTGTGGTGGGGACAAGAAATCCTGGATGTTAAAAAGCTGGAATAGTTTCTCTCTCCCCTTACCCCGACCAAACAACAACAACAACAAAATCTGTAACACTCACATTTCACCTCCAAGTAATAGTCAAGTGTGCTTTGGTGATCATGTATCAGAGAAATGACATTTATAGTGTGGCTATTTATAGCTTCAAATAGCACAAGCAAACCTGATAAGTACCTGGAGAAACAAAGCTAGTACATAGCAGAGGCTCAGTGCTTGCATTAGGATGGATAGATAGATACATGGATGGATAGATAGATACCCGGATGGATGTAAGGACAAGTACTGACTCAGGGGAAAAATATAACACACAGCAACTTAATCTTAGACATGCAGGGTCTCAAAACATGAGAGTGAGGCAATACTTCATTTGGGGTCCAAACAGGGTTATCTTACAGTCACAGATCTCAGAGTTAGAAGAGATATTAAGAGATCATTTCATTCTCTTTAACAGGTAAAGACACAAAAGCTCTTAAGAAGTCAAGGTAGAGGGAAATTCTGGAAAATGGTGGTGGGTGTTGACAGTGGGGTAGTTTTAAATCACCCCAAATTCTGCCAGAAAAAACAGAAAAACGGTTAGGACAACAAAACCAAAAACCCACAGACCAACATCTAAAACAAAACAGTTGATAAGATATTCTACTGAACCCTCAAATCGGCGACAAAACAACAACAGCTACACAATGAGTATGGAGTTGGCATTTCTGTGAGAGAAGGCAGAGGGCTGTCTTTACAGACCTGAGGACAGCAAAACACCCAAATCACTGGAAAGTGTTGCAGGCCAAGAGTAAGGCTTTTGCCTAACAAAAATAAAATTGTTGTTTTAGACATAGATGTTGATTTAATTGATATAACAGAAGACTAATATACTCTAGTCTGTTGATTAGGTCACAGGAAATCTGAATATTGGTAAATCATCAGGTTATACCAATCTATTAGTTAGCAGTTTTTAAAAATTGCTAAGAAAATAAATAGCAGCCTGAAAGACTGTATGTGTGTGTGTGTGTGTGTGTGTGTGTGTGTAAAATTATCTGTATCAACATATCAGTACTTGTATATAATCTTTCCTTCAAATTATTAGTTTTGTACTCTTTAAGCACTCAAGTAAAAGATTCTAGAAAATCACTGTATTTTATTTTTAAAATTGTTTGGAACTATGAACCCGACCTTTAAAAATACCAATGTTTCAGGTAAGTGCTGAGGTATCCTTTTAGCATTAGGAATACTCGCTCTCATCTTGCTGATATCTAAACTGCTGTTTTCCTCTCAAAAATGCATGAGAAGACCATCCAGTATACATTGATATGGTGCCCTGAGGATGTCTCTATTTATAATGTGGGGTATCTCATGAACAATTCTGGTTCTAGGCAATAGTGCTCCAAGGCAGAACAGAGTGGTCTGTCCCAGGTGAGTTTCTTAGGTGGCCCCCTATGATGCAAATTGGGCTGCCCTCAAGGCACCCTATAAATTTATTATAAAAATCTAAAATAAAAAAACACAAAATAACAAAAAAGTTTTTCTTGCTAAAACGAAGACTATTCCGCTTAACTCAATGTAACTTTAAAATAGAGTATAGCAACAGTTACCATAAGAAACAACGGAAGAGGCCTCTAGCACTATTTTATCAGGAAATTCCATTTTATTAGGAAGATGACTTTTGTTAGAAAGAAGCACTCTAGCACTGGTTTCTTGTATATAACTCAGAAAGAAATTTTTTTAAAAAAATCTAATTTTAGGTTGCTAAAGTGATTATGGTGCCCTATGTCTTTGCAATCATTATACTGCATTGTGGTTAGACATGAGCATTAACAGTGTTACAGTTTACTGTGTCCAGAATTTGTTTTAAAAACCTTCTTATCACTTACTTTGAGGTCTCCAGAAATATATGTTGGCAGGAACTGATGAACAGTTAAATAAAAATCTTAAACTACCTGTAAACTTCAGTTATGTGAGACATCTGCTTCTGGCCATGATGGAGTAACAGGGAGTCTCTCACCTTACACAATGAGAAAATATGACAAAAATACAGGAAAGAATTGTTTTCAGACATTGAACAATAGGCAGCATAGGAGTGTGGTCCCTAAGAAAAGAGAAACAGTGTGAGCTCTACTGTTGTTCCAACTCACTTCCCGAAGGCAGTTTCCTGTTCTCAGAGAAGAGAAGGAAACCTAAACTGAGCCCTGTGGTCTTGCTCAGTTGAAGGGACAGAAACTGAAATTCAGGAAAGCCAAGACAGGTAGAATTTCCAGAGCAAAGTACCAGCAAGGAGGGAGCTACTCAGACAAGACATTTCCAGAGCTCTGTGGAGGATTTCCCACAGATCTTCAGCTGATGCATGCAAGAGAAGATAGTACCTTTGACCAAATAAAGAAGCAACAGAAAACTGTAGGCCAATTTCCACTCCTACAGGGCCAGAAATTGTGCCTGTCCCTACCAACCAGAGTGGGAAGACTTCACAATACAGGAAGCATGAGGAGGTATCTTCAGATTATACTGCCTTTGTTGCAGGGTCAAATTAGCCCTAGATTAAAGGCTGTTCTGGAGATGCATAACAAAGCTTAAAACTCAGCCAGGACAAAATACAAAATATCCTATTTATAGAAATACCAAAAAATCTAGCACTCAAAAACTAAAGCACAACATCCAGTATCCAAGCAATAGACACCACACATGAAAAAAGGCGTGAGAGAGAAAAAGAATTAGCTAAAGATATGTTATGATTAACAGCAAATTAGGAACTGCAAGGGGGAAAAGTGCATTTGAAGACATGCAACAGCAACTATCCAAAATAAAGCATAGAGAGAAAAGGGAAAACTGGGGGGAGAAAAGGTACCACTGACCTCCGGGATAAAATAAAGTTGTCTAATATGTGTGTGATCAAAATCTAGAGAAAAACCAAGAGTACAGAGGTGAGAAAAATACTTGAAGAAATAATGGCTAAAAATCTCCCAAAGTTGGTAAATTCAACTAATTTTTAAAATTCATGATATTTCTGAGAAAATTCTATTCTTCAATGATTTATAAATCCAGCACTTGACTTGGGTAGTCAAAAAGCGAAAACTTCAAAGCTAGTACTAAGAAATTCAACACAATGTCTTAACTATTTTACAAAAAAAAAAAATAGAAAGAAAAAGAAAATAATTAACAGCCATAAGAAGTGAATTAAGGTTGAAATGTCATGTGGTATTTTAGCCTTAATTCTGAATTTCCTTTTTCTCATCGATCTAAATCAGGCCCTAATGATATTTAAATGAAGCTACTTGTAATTCCCATAATAGGCAAACAGAAGGGAGGTTAAAATAATTCTATTATTTCACAATGATGAAACAGATTGAATATTTCAATTATTCTACTTATTATAGTATACATAGAACAATGCCCCGTAATCTGCTTCGATATATATAGGCTCTTTAACCACACCACGGTGGGACTAATACAGTCAATTTGGTTGAGCTTCACTCGCTGATTCAGTGTTGGAATAAAGTACTTCACAGATTAGCTTAGTCTGCAGCACTTAAAGGTCAGGATTTATTGTAATGTAAATCACAAAGCAATTTTATCTTGACAGAGATTACATACTGTTACAATATTTCTCGCTGAATCTAGTGATGCGTTTGCTTTTTCTTTGCAACTGCTGTGCAAATTGGACCGTAGCCCAGAAAAGAAAAAGAGATGGCAGGCTGCTTTGGCTTTTTAGAAACAACTTAATTCTCTTCATTTTTCAAAGTTCCACCAGAAAAAAAAAAAAAAAGCTCTGAAAATACACATAAAATCATACATAAATACTTGTAAACCTTTATAAACCCTAAGCTCAAATGCACACAGATATCTGTGAATGACCATCTATCAAATATTTTGATGTGTTTTTGCAAAAGTATAATTGCTAAGGGTTGACCTCTAATCATTCATACTCAAGTGTCTTGGTACATGATCTAAATTGTCTCTATTTTAAGCAAACAGAAAGAATAAGAAGCATTCATCTCTAACGAAGGAAATCACAAACGAAAAGAAAACAGAGAAGACACAAAGGTGAGGATTAGGAAGTCCATTGCTGTCAGTGGTCTCTGTAACAAATATTGACAGGTAGAACGGCAACACCTTCCCAATGTTTCTGTTTCTTTGGACAATACACTTAAGGCAGAAAGTTTTGGGGCCAGAAATCAGCAAGGCTTTTTGATTACCAGGGAATTAAATGAGCTGTTCAAACAGTTCAAGGAGTCTTTTTTCCTAGAATTCTCAAAACAAGATGAAGTAAGTTTCCATCCTAAATCATGTCTCTCAAAAAGTAAGTATGAATAAAATGTGTCCACAAAGTTTAAATCAGGGTATACACTAAATTTTGCCAAGTGTTGTCAATTCTTATACACAGTTTATATTAATAATGTATAAAAATGGCAGGGGAGCCTAAGACTTACCAGAAAATGTATCCAAGGCTAATCTTCAACCGCAATTACTCCATTTCTGTTCTCCTCATCTGGGCCACAATTGGGTATTTACCTGAACTCCAACTCTTAAACACAGCACTTGTCCTGGAATGAAGGGTTATATATTATAAGCTGTTTATCCAAACACTGAGTAGCTTGTTCTTTCATTCTACCGGCTGCATCCAATCAAGCAGGGCTTCCCACCTGTTAGTCATTCCAGGTCAACCTTCCTATAATTGTCAACTCATCTGAGTTTGATTAACTTAATTGTTTTCTTTAAATCAATTCCAATGTTGGTCTAAACAAACTTATTAAAAAATTTTTACTTCCAAGATTATAGATCTGACTTGACAGTTAAAAAAAATAATGATTGCTGTATACCACTTGAAATAGTTGCAAGTGCCACCTGTTGTTCATGTAGCACATTTGGGGAAATACAAGCTATACAAAGAGTTGTGAAAATAAGAGAGAAGTGGTAGAAGTTCAGCTTCTATTGTGGGCAATAAATGATATTCTTATTCATAGAATGCAGGCATCCCCATCCACAATAATGTGTACAAGTAGGCACAGGCACTTGCCGTCTGAAAATTCTCTCTATAGAGATCGATCACACATCCTGGTTTGCTTGGGACAGGCCCAGTTTATGTGTGTTGCTGTCCTGAAGCTCCCTCTTCCACTCTTGAAAATGTTCTGGCTTGGACGATACCCAAAAGGGTGGAATAAATCAACCCCAGAAAACCAGACAGTCAAAGATATTTCTCACTGGCCACATTTTTCCAGACATAAATATTTTCAGCTCTTCAGCTCTTCCATACATATTATTTTATTTAATTTCACAACATCCCTGTGAGTTAGTAGTATTTAAAAATTACAAATGGGGAAACAAGTTCAGGGAGGTTTAATGACTCAGGGTTTATACAGTTATTAAGGGACACAACTAGAATTCCCATTCAGGTCTCTGCTTCACATGAAGGGATCTTTTCTAGGGGATCAGGAGGTAAAAGGGTGAGGGAAGGAAAAGGGTGTGGTTGGGAAGGCAGAGATATTCTGAGAAAAAGTCCATTCCTCTTCATATTGGATTTGAATTTGAAGAGATTAGAGCAAGAAACAGACATGTCTGCAAAGTTGCCACATTCCCATTTCATAAGAACTCCTTTTCCCATAAAACTACATTGTAAGTATGGTTTAGATTACTGGGATTATAGTGCAGCACATATACAAGGAAGGGAGGAAGGAAGAAGGAAGGGAGGAAAGAAAGAGAAAAAGAAAGAAAAGGAGAGAGTGAGGAAGGAAGGAAGGAAGATTGCCAGGATTATAATCAACAGGCCTTGTGAATTAAGTGGATTTTTGTGTTGTGCCTTGAAAACCTAACCAAACTCTTAATTACAAGTGAAATTTTAGAACTCAAGTTTTCTTTTTTGATGCTGCAGAAGAAAAGACCGAGCTGGAGCAAAAGGAGGCACCCTATGTGGGGAAGATCGGAAGAAAAGGGCAGGACCGGTAACAAAACCGTCAGACTGCCTTTTCCGAACGACCCTCCTTTCCTCCTGCGCCGCTGCGCGCTGCCAAACACATCTCTCCTCCCAGCTCGCGTGGGGGAGGGCCGAAAGCTTTACATTACACCACTGGTTTACACCCTGAGAAACAGTCGCGGGAGCTGCAAAATACACTTTGAAGCAACTTTCTAAAAGGCACATCTATATTTCCCAATGTGTTCCACATGATTAAACTGTGAAATTTGTCTCCAGTTTGGCAATACCTTTGAGAGATGTTGTGAGATTTAGAAAGAAAACGCCTGGGAAGTGCCTGAAGTTCCATGAAGGGAAGGCCCCCCACACATCCGACTGTGCTGTTGCAGGCCTCGGAGCGGGAGTGGGGCAAACCGCAAATAAAATAGCCTACATTATGATGTCACAATGTTGTCACGCAACATCATACACGCCGAGAGCCACAAAAATCCGTTTTTCAAAGGCCTCTTCTCCCCTCCTCTTCTGCATGTTAAAGCATATGGTATCCAAAACTAGTTCACAGTGAACTTCATTTCTGCCGCTGCTGTAAATGAAGTTTCTTCTCAGGCAGATGTCAGTGTTAAAAGTTTGGTGCTCATAAATACCAAATTTACATAAAATCTATACAGCTCTTTTTTTTCAAAAGCCATTCTTGGTGGATGTAGGCTGATTGGCTAGGATACATAGGTCACTCACTTTTTCCTGAACCTACTATACATTTCCAAATGCACTAATTTGAATAACAATGATGAATGAGGCATAACGCCCTTGCTTGATGTTGCTCTGGCTGTAAATGTCATGTGCCAGGTTGAAAGAAAGACAAGAAATTACAAAGTTAACTCAGATCTTCTCAGACTGTTAATTTAGGCAGAGGGTTCCAAACGACTGGTCACCATTTACGCAAAAAACATCATTGGTGGGGTGCCTGGGTGGCTCAGTCATTAAGCATCTGCCTTCGGCTCAGGTCATGATTCCAGAGTCCTGGGATAGAGTCCCGCATTGGGCTCCCTGCTCTGTGGGAAGCCTGCTTCTCCCTCCCTCTCCCACTCCCCCTGCTTGTGTTCCCTCTCACGCTGTCTCTCTCTCTCTGTCAAATAAATAAAATCTTAAAAAAAAAAAAAGCATCATTTGTAGATGGAATAAGAAATGAATCCTGCATGTACTTTATTCCCTGAAAACACCACCAAAATAAGCTGTTCATAAAGCAAACTTGAGTTTATTGCTTGCCACAGTAAGTGAGGCCACTACTTGGACAAGAATCTTGGTGTTTCTGAAGAGCAGAAGCAAAAATCACCCGTGTTTAAGATTTGGGAAGTTTGGTTTAAGATGGATCTTTTGGTGTAAGGGGCTTGATTATGATGAGACGAATCTGTGATCTAACAGTTTAGGACTGGTAGACACTGAAGGGGGAAGGTTTTCAAAAATAAAGGGTTTCAAAGCAATTCTTAAAAAGTAAACAGTTGTTTGATGTTGTTTTAGTTTGAGTAGTCTAATATCAGTTTAAAAGGATTTTCAGGGGGCGCCTGGGTGGTTCAGTTGGTTGGGTGTCCGACTCTTGGCTTTGGCTCAGGTCATGACCTCAGGGTCAAGATATTGAGCCCCACTTTGGGCTCTGAGCTCAGCGCAAGGTCTGCTGGAGATTCTCTCTCTTCCTCTCCCTCTGCACCCACCCCCTTCCCCACCTCCCCCCAACTTAGCGTGCATGTTCTCTCTAAAAGTAAATAAATCTTTTTAAAAAGGGGGGGATTTTCACGAACTTTCTGAAAGGAACGATAAACTTATTGGCTACTTGCTCTTCCTGGGCAAGAACTTTCTGAAACAGTAAAATCAGATTGATGAAAAGATTGGAATAATGAAGCATCTGAATAGTAAAGTCATGTTAATGTAAGCCATAAGCTGTTCTGGGTATAGATGGTCTTGGTTTTCAATAACTATAATGACTAGTGTTATTCAAATTCTCCTGGAAAACCCCAGACACCAAGAGCAGCTCCTTTTTTGAATAAAGGACCCACTCTAAACCACCAAAGCAGGCAAAGTCTTCCTCAGATAACACCTCCCTTTACCTTGCTTGTTTAACTGCTGACCCCATTCAGAGTGATCCATTTTTTCTTAAAGAAGTTATTGTCTTCGGGCGCCTGGGTGGCTCAGTGGGTTAAAGCCTGTGCCTTCGGCTCAGGTCCTCATCTCAGGGACCTGGAATCGAGGCCTGCATCGGGCTCTCTGCTCCGCGGGGAGCCTGCTTCCCCCTCTCTCTCTGCCTACTTGTGATCTCTCTCTCTTTGTCAAATAAAAAAAAAAAAAAAAAGTTATTGCCTTCTATAAGGTCACAGTCAATTCTTGCCTTAGGGGTTATTCCTTTCTTTTACATGACCTAACATACCCACCTCTACTTATACAATATAGTTTAACACTTTGACTATAAACCTCAAGTTCTTTGGAAATCCCTCATTGTCACGGCCATAATAAAAATCCTGATCATATCTTTATTCTGCTTTAAACTTTTTAGTAAGTCTTCTTTGTCGTCTAGATGACATCTAAACTTCTCAACATGCCTCCTGGACTGTATTTCTCTGTCATTTCACCACATTTACGAGTACATACATGACTTCTATATGGCAGTCACATTAAATTACTTGCAATTTCAGAGTATATCTGGCTCTCTCTTCTCTCACTGGAAGGTCTTGTCCGTGCAGAACTGTGTCTATCTCATAACTGTCCATTTATTTGCTAACCTGTTCCTCACTGTCAGTAAGCAACTCGAAGGCAAGTATTGTGTCTTAGCATATTGTCTGGGAAATAGAAGCCACTCAAGATATTTTTTCAACAGGTAGTGAGTGAATGGATAGACCAAACCTTATGACTGTGACAAAAAAAAAAAAAAGAAAGAAAAAGTCGTAAAACTACAGGATCTCAAAATACCCATCTGATAGATCCTAAAAAATGAAGAGTAATTTTCAAAGTGTTAGTTCCAAATCAACAGTAAAATTTAAGAAAATTAAAATTAAAGTTTGCACAAACTAGATTAATAAAAATTTAGCAGTATGAGAATGCATTCTGTTGTGAGGCTGTGGAAAGGCATGCACTTTCATACATTAATGGTAAACCCTTCTGGAGGGGAATTTGACACTAACTAATAAAACTACATATGCATTTACCTTTTGACCCAGCTATTTCACTTCTAGGAATTTACCCTGAATATACACTTACAACAATAGAAAAGTATATATGTAAGGGGTTATTCATTGCAGCATTATTTATAATTCTGAAATATTAGAAACAACCTAAATGCCCCTAAATAGAATGGTGATGACTAAACCAAGCTATATCCACAAACAGAATTATGCAGCTATAAAAAAAAGAATAAGGAAGATCTTTATGAGCTGATACAGAGTGATTTCCATGATACCTGGTTAAGAGAAAGCGGCAAAATGCAAGAGAGTATCTGTGGAATTCTGCTATTCATGTAAGAAAAAGTAGCGGGAAATATAAGGAAATACACATGTATCTGCTAATTTTAGCGAAAAGACATATAGAAAGGATAAACCAGAAATGAATGAAATTAGGTAGCTATGAGGGGTAGGAACAGAATGGAAGAAATGGAGGAAAAGGAGCAGGTAAAATGCATAAGTGGGATTATCTCTAATTATATCTTTTTATATAATTCTGATTTTTAGAACAATGACTTTGTTTCATATACACAAAATACAAATAAATGTTTAAAATCAACCAGGACTCAGAGAAAACTCAGAATGGAATATAAACAGCAACAAATGAGCTTAACTATATCAGACATGAATGACATAACCCTATTTAAGGGGACAAAAGAAAAAAGAACTAACCTAAGTAACTTCAGATAAAAATATTTTTAATATATATTTTAAGTCTAAAAACAAAAGAAACTGTACAGAAGTACTATACCCTAATTAATAAATTATTCTGAAACTATATTCTAGGATTGAGCAAATAAAAATACTGTGGACAATGAAAGCCAGGTATCTATTTTACAAATAATGAAAGGGGGAAGGCTAGAATGGATCCAGTGGTGTCATATTGGGATTGGGAGGTATTGGTATGAATCACAGTTTTTATACACAGAGAGATGGAGAGAGAGAGAACGTGTTTCCTTGTTATGTACACTAATAGGGTCTAGAAGCAATGACACCTGGGTAGTAATGAACACACTTTGGTTTCTAAAGACATAAATAAAAGGAACCAGGACTGTTTGGAGAAATGGCTGCTTCTAGGGCTAGAGCAGAAAATATTCAGTATGGGCATGGAACATCTAATAGAACCAGAAAATATGGAAGTGTTCATATAGATAATACTCACACATGTATACAAATCCTACAAAATCTAAATGAAATAAAAGAGGAAAACATGAAATTAAAAAAAAAAAAAAAAACAACACTGGTATGGGGCACCTGACTGGCTCAGTCAGTGAAGTGCACAACTTTTGGCCTCGGGGTTGTGAGTTCAAGACCCACATGGGGTGTAGAGATTACTTAAAAATAAAATAAATCCTAAAAAAAAAAAAAAAAAAAAAAATCACTGATGGCAAGGGAAAGTAAAGGGAAAAGTAAAGTAAAGGGAAAAATAAATACCTGAAATATTCAAATTAGGTGCCTAAAATTAAGTAATTTAAACTTTGTTTGATTTTTTCATTTTACTTTGTCTAGGTATACAGATCCAGCTTCCCCACTCACTTATTAAAGGGTGTTTAGAATCAAAGCATAAGCCATTATTTATATCATGCACTCTAATACCATGAGCAGGACAAAGGAAACATTCCATCTGCTAGATCATTTTAGTCCTTCTTCTCTTTGCCTATTATGATCATTACAAGGAAAGATTAAATACTACATACTTCAATGCTATTCTCATGAATAATTTCTTTTTTTTTCCCCAAATACTTTTATTTTTTCAGTGTTACAAGATTCATTGTTTATGTACCACACCCAGTGCTCCATGCAATACGTGCCCTCCTCAATACCCACCACCAGGCTCG